>CM073122.1:4362132-4817132 GCA_037039145.1 Fundulus diaphanus
ATCAAGAACCAATAACTTTATTAAAGGATGGACAGACACTACCCAAAATAAAAAGAGACGTGGTTTTTGAGTAAATGAAATTTGGTCAAAAAATGATTACATTTATTTAAGATTAAAATGAACACATACAACCTTCTTTTTGCTTCTTTTTGTACTTCTGCTGCTGACTGTCCATGGTCTGGGTGTCCAACATCTGACTGTCTCCCAGCTGCTGACTCTGTGTAAACTCATGTCTGGTTCCTCATTTATGGTTGGGTGCGTCGGGCTTTCTTCTACTTCTCCTACTAAAACTGGGTGTTTTATTGGGCTCCAGTTCTTTGTTTGATCACCATTGACGTATGACAATAAGCAACGTCATCGTCTAACTTACAGCCCCGGCTAGATCTACTACCAAAAACCAGCCAGCTGTTTAGCTGCATGCTCTACTCTTCAGTCCCAAATCCATCCGAAACCAAACCACAATCAAATAAGTTTAATAAAAAAATAGTCCAGTAATGAATTAAATAGTTGGGCTATCTTTGGTTCAGTCAGTTTAATCAAATGCCATAAATAATTTTAACTTTGTTTCTATATTTTAAGAACGTTATTTTAAGAAATAAAGTCTGCTGCAGGCGCAAGAAAAAAATAAAAACTAAACAGGAAGAAGAAATGCGTTGGGTCTTGGTCTGCCACAATAACAGATAAAGAAAGCTGCCAGCGGTTTGTGCAGAGCTCTCAACTCTCACGCAATGACGGTGCGACACACTCATTTCCCTGATTTCACACGCACACCTGCCACACATGGCGTTTCTCACGCATAAAAATAATGGGTCATATGACTGATCCAACCACAGAACTGTCCATCACAGCTCAGTCTAAACCCGCCTTCTGTGGAGCTGTTTCAGCTTCTTTCACAGCTTGTGGCCCTCAGTAATTATTCCTGCTGCAGTTCGTGTTAACAGAGCAGCAGGAAGAGCGATCAGAGTTATAAATAATTTTGGTCTTAACCAGTGGTTAAGTGAAGGGGGGAGAGAGGCTCCCAGATAAAGCCTTCATTCAGAACCAGTCATGGCTGCACGCTGGATCAGAAAACAGATCCGCTAACCAGATGCAGTCTAAAACACCAGTCTGTTTATAAGTTTCGTTTTTATTAATTCTGCATTTTTTAACGTGCTTTTTGTGTTCCTCAACGCTCTTACTGCTCCTCTCTCCTCCCTCCCCTCGGACCCAGGTGCTTTTATCAGCAGCCAGCCTTCAAAACCTGAACCACTGCGTTTAATGTCCTTCCGCTCGTAGCAAAATGTCCCAATTAAAGTCAATAGGAGAGTCATTAACTGTGTTTCATGCTCTTTTGTTTTTAACAACACAGAACCAGTGGTGTTTCGGTGGGCGTGCTGCCTTGCGCTTGAATTCAGGTGCGCATAATTACGTTACACGTAATTTAGGTGCGCACTTTTAAGGGTAATTTTAAGGAACATGTAACATCAGGGGCTTCAGCTCAGACCCATCATTCTTCCTCTTCCCTATAAAGGAGCCCTTTACAGTCTTTATTTATGCATTTTTCCCGCTGTTTGTTCCTCACGCGCAGCGCACCAATGTGAGAAAAATCCGCCCACCTCACCACCTCAAACCGGTATCATTAAGTATAAATTATACTGGTATCAGACCTTACCAAATAGTGTTATTTTCTACAATCACTTAGGAACCAGTGAGACGCAGAGCTTGAAACGCTGCGCCTATACTCAGCAATGCATAAAAAGTGCTTTATTTCCTATAGGATTCCCCATTTAAGACTAGTGGGCTAAAACCGAAGCAGAAACTCATCATTCCGTCCACAAACAAAACGTGTTTGGAGAACAACTTCAAACTCAGCCTTCGGCTTGCGTAACTATGCACTAGAGCGGCCCGGGCCATAGAGGAGATTTGTCTGGTCAGCGCGGAGACTGGGATGAGAAACCTGTCGCTGTAAAAGGTGATGACGATGGTTATAAACTGCAACTGGCTAGAAGTGCATGGAGCTGAAAAGAGGGAAACATCAGCAGCTGGATCAGCGTAATGACACAGCCTGAACCCCTGTGTTGCAGCTGAGGGGAAAATGTTGGACCATATAGGCTTGATGAAACTCAGCCTGATTCACCAATGAGGTTATAGATCTACATGGATAAACAAATCCATAGATTAATGATAATATGTAGTGTTTTCATTGCCTGGACGTGAATCTGATAACTCAGATTGTGCCTTTTATAATCAACTACAATATTTTCTTATTAAAGTCAGGAAAAAAAAAGATTGCATTATGTTGTTGAGCCGTTTTTGAATAACTTCTGTTTGCAAAAAAAAAACTAAACATATTTTTCCTTTTTTAAAAACTAGTAATGTTCTCAACTCAACATTATTTATGCAATCTAAAAACTAGTAATTTAAAACAGAATAAAAAGTTAAAGCCAGCAAAATGTAAATTAAAAGGCAGATCCACAAACACGGACAATAAAAACATCAAAAGCAAACCTCTCAAACTAGGTTAAAGGCCCAAAAAAGATGTTTTAAGAGAACAATAAACCCAGAAAGTGAAATGGCCTGTCTGATATGTAAAGCTACTTTAATCCAGAGTTTTGTGCAACAACAGAGAAAGCACGGTTAACTCTTTGCTCTCTTCGTTTTTCAGATGACTAATAAAAACAGATCTGCAGACCCGAGTAAACAAGAGGGAGCGTGCAGATGAATCAGGTCTGTCAGATACAGGAAACCAAGGCCATGAAGATATTTAAAAATAAATAAAACAAATTTAAAATCAATCCAAATGTGAATCAGTAGTCAATGAATTGCTGCTAAAACTGAAGAAATGTGCTCTAATTTTCTGGTACCCGTTAAAAGAAGCTGTAAAAGAAGCGTTTTGGACCAGCTGCAGTCAAGCCACTAGAGCTTTGTTAAACCCAGAGTAAAGTGCAGTGCAGTAATCTAACCACTCTGTAATTAAAGCATAGATTTAAAGATAGATTTTGAAACAATCACAGCAGAACAGTTGTGTTTTTTCTGTTTCAACCCATTGACTGAACAATAAAGTGTCAACACTCCTCTTTCGCTTCTTAAAAAAAGTAAAACATCTCGACTTCCATGTCTAGATGTCTAGTTGGTTAAAAATGAGATGGAGTTGACTGAATCTGCTCTTGCCATGACAGCAAAACCCCCAGACCCCCAAAACCACTACCCACCACCACCTCCCACCCCCTGCGGGACACAGAGGGACAGAACAGGAGGGTGGAGACAACATGGGTGCTGTACAGCCGAAGCATTTTCTCTGATAAACTGATGACATCCTCAGTGTTTATACAAGGACAAACTCAACTCGTCTGGCTTGCTGGACTTTATTGCCTTGACATTCGTGATAAACGACGAAACAACTTTGGGTTGTTGTGATATTCAGCGGTGAAATAAGATTCAGGGCCCCTGTCATTTTCAAGATGTGTCAAAGCTAGAAAAAAAAAAAAAAAACAGCCCAGACAGGGAAATGTTTACTCAAGGACCCAAAGTAGAAGCAGGGAAGCAAAACCGGCTTGAAACGAGTGCAAACAGATTAAGCTGGTCCTATTGAGCCTGCAGCAAAGAATGGACTGAAATACACAATGGCATTCACTGATGATTACTCAGGTCTAATGTTTGTCTACTTTCTGAAAGCCGGCCGTGACACAGCCATTCATTGTAGATGTAGCTCCCTGGGGAAAAGTGAAGTGCCGTAGGTCAGATGATGGCACTGATTTCATGTCAGAGGTCTTTCTGTCATTATTGAGTAAAAAAAGCAGCTCAACATGAAACATCCATACCTTACTCACCACATAAAATGGGACAGCTGAAAGAGGCTGGAGATGCTGTTTGAAATGGAAAGGTGTTTGTTGATGGAGAATGACCTACCCAAAGAGTTTCGGCGGCTGCTGCAGTCGTCGGTTATCGCTGTTTCAACCGTGGCCTGGAGCTGACTCGTATTACAAGCTGACAGGAAAGAAACCCGAGCTTTCCAAAACAAAACCAGCTTGGATCAGTGCGCTATGCATGCAAACAAGCTGAGAAAAAGCTAGATCCAGGGTGAGAGGAAAACAGGCTGTCACACCTGGCCTCACCCAGACCCAGGAAGGCCCTGAAAATGCAGGCTGGTCAGATTCATAACCAAAACTGGGACTGAATGAGGGAAAATTCATCAGTCAAGCAATTCATCCTTATTCCTGTCCCAGTGGGAAACAACTTGTCATGATCTTGGCACTAGTGCTGGTCTGATTCACCATCTGACACACCTGTGCAGCTCCACCCTGTTCTCATCAGCCTTCACCTGATCCACCTGCATTATTACGAGTTTAATCCAGCGTTCTGGATCCTGTCTGCTTCTGCCTCCTGGGGTCCGTTCTTCGTACGTTGCTTAAAACATCCAAGATCAAATGAGACATCCAAGATGATTTCATCCGGCTAATCATGATCCGGCTAATTGGGTTCTTCGAACACACCTGTTGTTTATGATTAGTATCACTGGATTGAGTTATCTGAGACAACTGCGCATTCATGCGTTTGTTTAAAAGGGGAAATGTATCGATAGTAGAAACATTGATCAGCAACGCTGCTATTGGCTATTCAGCATGGCCAAAGAACGCCCACAGTTTTTCTCCCAAGCAGAACAAGAGCTTTTAATGGAAGGTTATGCCGAATTTCAGTCATTAATTAAAACACCTCAAAATCTGTTAAAGCCAGGAGAGAGGGCTGGCAAAAAGCAGCAGACAAATTAATGCGTAAATACTGTCCATGGTAGATGTTTCTATCACTTTCTACAGTATGTATTTTTGCATTTTAATAATTTCATATTTACTTTGTTCATTTATGTCAGAGCCTCCACAGGAGGACAAGTAAAAGTGAAATACAAGAATATTCTACAAAATGGTAGCCTTTAATTATTATACTGTATTTTAAAAAGGCACTTGTTATGTCAAGAGATCCAAATTTCAGTGTCATTCCTTAGACACGGGAAGTAAAGGACATGTGCAAACTGGGAATTTTAACAAAAAAAATCTTTATCCATAAAAAATGAAAATTTTCCTTTTCCAAGTCATCCACAGTTTACACGGTAAAACTGTATTGCTCCGTGTCTAGATAATCCATCCATAGTTTTTTCTAATACAATATACGGCTCGACAGGAAGCCAGCCTTTCAAAGTAAACTAAACTTCACAATAAAATGGCCCGAACAAATCTTCTTACTGAATAGGATAAAAAATAAAAAGCAAACCATCATACAAATAACTTAAATATTTTAGATTTATGGCTCCAACACCACTTTTTCCTCTTTAAAAGCCACTGTTAAATGATGTGTTTGTCTGTTTATAACAGCCACCAAGAAAATCTCTCTACAGTTACACTGTCGCGCTGCGCTCAAGGATCCTGTCTATTGCGCAATACGCGATTAATTCGAAAAACTCTGCAAATTATTCTTGCACCTTCCGCAACAGGTTGCAGTCGTAAAAATGGACATGGCTACGGCAGACTTCCCTATCTGCTCCGCTTATACAGCCGTGATCTAATCTTGTTTACATGAAATAAGCCTGCTCTCGAGCAGGCTTAAGCTGGCGCACATGTTGCTATGACAACAAGTGCAGGATGTCTTTCGAAGAACCAAACGATCCAAGATCATGCCAAATCGTCAACAATGAAATCCTGCTAACTGAGTTAGCGACGTACGAAGAACGGACCCCTGATTCTCTGAGCCTGCCTAACCTGATTGTTGTGCCATGTGGATATCTGACCTGTTTCTGTGCTTTATTTCTGCCTCCGGATTCTGATTTGGATTTTTCCTGGATCTCTGATCACCTGGCTCTGACCCTGGATCTGCTCACACACTCTAGTTATTCCCCCTGACCATCCTGCCTGTCTCTGCCATCGCAGTTCTGACCCTGTGCCTGTTTTTCGACCACCGATTTCCTGCTAGCCCCTTGAACCCAGGACCTTCTTGCTGCATGGCAATAGTGCTACCCACTGCACCACTAAACTACTTTATAACAGTTAACTAGAGGGCGTGGCACTAGATTCCACTGATTCAACCGGTGAAAGTTAAAATATAAGGTGCTGATTGGACTGAACGGTGAAGGTCAGCAGAGATTGAATATAAGATTGATAAAATCCACGTTTCACAGTCCTGTCTGCGTTAAATTCTGCGATTTTTACGCACACTGAGGAGACCTTGCTGGCCTTTCTTGCAAAAATATTTCTGTGTTTGCATCAAACTTCAGCTTATGGTCGATCACAGTGCCCAGATATTTGTGTCAACAATCTTAACCCCATGATAGAGGATGTCAGGGGGGTTGTGTCTAAAATATGTCATCTTGTCTTTAGTCTTGGAAACATTAGGCTGTAAAAAAGAATGATGACACCAAGATATAAAATCACCTAAATCAGGGCCGTGATCATTTTCGTCTCCCTGCAGAAGACTTTCAATAGCAGAATTACCTGGCAACTTTAATATATACTATAAAATATACCTTTAAGGGGGACAAGACACACTTCCAGCAATCAGGCGTCTCAAAGTAAAATGTATTAAAATCCTGTTCACGGTGCCTGTAACATTTAAAACCAACCAGTGAAACCTCTGACATTTTTATGCACTTTCACTTTATACCAACAATAGACTTCATACCGTCCCAAGCAGAGCCCTCCAGATTCTTCTTTCTAGCTTTTTTTTATCATTCTACTTTGCCTTTGCTATTTTAGACCTAAATGATTTTTTTTCAGTCTTTCAAAACAAGTCTAAGACAATATGGAGGAAAACATTGTCCACATCGCACCAAACTAGAGGAAAACACCAACATATCTATAAAACTATTAATCAAAGTCAACATTGATTGACTTAGTCCAACAAAAGTTAACTATAATCATTGTCTAGTATGTAAAACACAGAAGATTCTTAATTGTCACCACGTGTTACCATAATGACATTTCTGATGAGACAGAAACTGGCTCAGGATGCACACAGATTACATATAACACAGATGCAACAAAACATAATGTTTCCACTCATTTACCTGATGGGTCAAATAGTGCATAGCCCTGGTGGGTGGGATCTGTGGCGATACGTCTGGCCCTCTTCTGGACTCTTGCTGCATAAATCGTATCCAGAGCTTGTTGCCGGCATCCCACAATCCCCTGTGCTGTCCTCACCAAAGTCAGAAAGGGCGGCTAAAGCTATGGAAGAGGAGACTGAAATTAAAATAAGGCATGTTTCAGCATGCCCCTCTCTGTCAGAACAAATGGTCCACCATGGTTGGACAGTGATCCTTAAGCTGCAGAGGGATACGGCCAACGCGGTTGTTCAGGAATCAGGAGACTGTGCAGACAGGAAACTTGTGCAAACTGAGGAGCCAAGTGACAAAAGTAAATCATTCCAAAAAGAGCAAATATCTTAAAAAAAAGAATCACGGAATCTAGAAATAACACTAAGGAACCGGAAAACATTCTGATTTGCAGTAAAGTGAGTGACACTGAACAAATTGGTGGTAAACACAGCTAAAACCAAATGTATTGCATTGGACAAAAGGTGTGTTCAGTCATGTACCAATGACCCTCACCTGTCACTAGAGGGAGCAGTGGTGGAGCAGGTCTCAAAGGTAAAGCTGTTGGGCATTAAGTTGGGTCAGACCTTATCTTGGGCAAATTAACCATTTTGTTAGCATGATGGGCAGACGTACGGCTATGGCGAGGAGATGTTCTGCTTATTGTCCAACTCCTGTCCAGAAAACAGTTGTTTTCAGAACAGATCAGCTAGAATTGTACTTCAATGTCCTTTTAAAATAAATGTGCATCTGATGCACCGTAAGCTGTCTGTAAGCTGTCTTCACTTATATTTTTAAGGCTGTTACATATTTATTGCACTCAAATTCAGTTCAAACCATGGCTTTGGGCTTTCCTTTACCTCCAGGACTGCTGACACGCCTTTAGTTGCTCCACTTCATGCTTTAAGTAACCCAGAGGCCTCCAAAGACACCTCCTTTCACCTGACCTGCTGGTCCTGTGTGTCGCGTCTGATGCTTGCCCAGATCTACCGGGGCCTGACGGGCACTATATAGTTAAAATGTTATTTTTAACTACATATACATTATTTCCCTGGAAGCTTTTGGTCTTTAAATGACTCTAGAAAAGAAGAGCTGCCTTGATTCAGAAAATTCACAATTTACTGTGTTTTTATTCTCTACTTAATTAACCAAACTAAGATCTTCGAACCAAACATGAGCAGATTTTACTTTTAAATCTGGGCTGGAAGTGTTTTTCTCCACCTGGTTGATCATCTTTAATGCTGCTGGGAACAGAGCTGCATCTCCTGTCTAACTGGTTAAAAGTTATCCAACACTATAAAAAAACTACAAATTAAAGACAACTGAGACAATCTGCTCCAGTGATTTTTATTTAAACTCATTTTCTGGTTGTCAGAAAAAAAGACATGGGCCCGTGTTCACCTGTGAACATAGTACATCAATTATTTATTCAAGCATGAGTATTCACAGTTTTTTAACATCCTTCTCTGTGAATAATTAATAGCACAAAGACTAAATGACTCCAAACAAAACCAAATCCAGTGCTTATCACTGTGGGTTGAAAACAAGCAGAATAAAACAAAACCTTTTCGACACATGCGTCTATATTCCCCGACGCTTCGTTACACTGTAACTGGAGAATACGGCGCCTGAGGATCGTGTCCAGTGTTTTTCAAATAAACACAAGGTTACCTGAGCCTCTGTGCAGGTTTCCAACACTTTAAAAAGTTTCCCTTGAAAAGAAAACATGCAATAACATCAACTCTTTTTCGGTTTAACCAATATTTGCACAACCCCAACAAAAACAAAAAATAAATCAGTATAAAATTATATAAAACGTTATAAAAGAAACGATTTGATAAACATTTTAATTTATAAAATTAAACAGTATTTAACATTCCTCCCTTTAATTCCTCCCTGCACTCCATTGATGGAGTGCAGGGAGGAATTAAAGGAGTTTCATATTTTTGCCTAAATACACATTAATATATGAATTACTGTGAACAAACCTCTCTTCTGTGGAGGGCCACTAAAAACTGACATTTCCAAAAATGAAACCTGTATTTTGGCCCATTTTTATTAGCATTATTGTAAAAGAGTCATCATCACCCTCAGTGAGCCAATTATTTTAAAGGATTGTCGCTATTTTTGTCCTGAACAAGTCATGGTGTTCCTCAAAGTTTCCCACCAGGGTTTTTCCAGCCCTATAAACATTAAAAGTCAGGTTTATAATAAAAGCTAACTTACGGGATAACCATGATCCTGAAAGTTAATCTTTAGCAGTGAGAGGCAGTGAAACCGATCAAGCATAAAAAGTAAAACGTTGTTTTTCTGGCCTAAACAGCATCTAGTTTCTTTGCTCCCTAAGTCAGGAACAAACTCCGTGAAAACTTGAGAGTTGTCAACGTGAGCGTCGTGGTGTTAAAGAACAATTATGTTTTGTTTAAAGTTCAGCCGTCAGTCCAGGAGAGCGGCGCTGGTATTGATCAAACTGCTAATTTGGACACAGAATATGAAACTTGCTTCAACCAGATACAGACCTCCCCAAGCAGCGATGGCAGGGATTGATGTTCCAGTGTTAGGAGGAGGTTGTTAAAAGTGTTTACACAAATGAAATAAATTTGGTACCCTTGAAGCATGTCTGTAATTACTTGGCGAGCTGACTTAGAGCCTCTCTCTCCAAACCTGTTTTGTCCACCATGGCTGCACCTGTGAGAACACGTTTCAAAGACATCTAACACCAACATTTGATGTAATATTGATAGAAATGATCCATTATTAGCAGGGGTGGGTAGAAACTGGTCACAATTAACTTGTACTTCTAGGAGAAGTTTTAATACATCACATGCTCTACTTTTTCTCAAGTGTTATGATTCTGACTTAAAGCTACTCTTTCTTGAGTAAAACTCCTGGCTTAACTTCTGATTAAATGAATAACACAATTCAAATTTCTCCTCCTTATCCTGTCAGATCTTCTGCACATTGCCATCCTCATCCGTCCCCTTAACCCCCGAGAAGGTTTCAGGAGCAGTTTCTGCCTGAAATTACTTATATAAATCATGTACAGCCCCAACGTTATGAAGTGTAAATGTAGATTTTAGCGTTTCAAGTGAAACCATTGTTGCAAATGCCACTAAGTCAGATTTATGGGTGATTAAACAAAAAAAAATTTGAATTTCCTCGGCTTCACCGAAATATTTTTAAACTAAAACTAAACTAAAATAAAAATAAACACTGCGAAACTACATGAAAACCCTTTTGAAAACATAGGAGAAGCCTCAGACGTTGTAAAACCACATCTTGACCATAACTGCAGCAAATCTGGACTGAATCAGCTGAAGCATATTTTTTTCACAAAGGTTTTAGTGGGCAGTGTGCCAGACAGACAGTGGCGCCTCCAGAAACCTTTCAGGGGGGGGGGGGGGGCAGATGGGGCCACTTAAACTTTTGGGGTGGCACTGAAACTAAAAGCCATAATTTCAGGATTTTTTTCTACTGTTGTAGTAAACCTGCCAGTAGAAAACGATCAGAAAGACTTAAGTAAACACCTATAACATCTTTTGGTTTATTGTTTGGTTTTTAATGTTCCTAATGATCTAATGTGCATAGACCAATAACAGTACAGTTAACATTTTCAGTTGAACAAAATTCATTTTTATTGTGTAATTATATTAGAAATAAGGTGTACATTTATTAATTTATTGAAAAACAAAACAATTACTAGAGGATACTTGCAGATACATATAAAAGCGTGATAGAAGGTCAGGAAGAGCGACTGCCTTGCTGGCTGTGCATGATGGGATGAAATACTAAACTAATGCTACAAATTACACTGGCCAGTGGGTTGGCCAGTTGCGCCACCAGGGGGTGGCCAGGGGGTGGCCATGGCCCGCCTTGGTGGCACCACTGCAGACAGACCTCTGATTTTGGTCTGGATTTATCCAAATATGCCAAAACTGTGCCAAATGTGTTTTTCATTTTATAAAAAGGGAAGCTGGTCAAATAAAAGAGCTTATTTCCATTGCACATGAAAAAGCCTTTGGTAATAAGCACCATTGTGCACGGCATAAATCTATAAACGGAAGAGAAAAGTCATAAATCAGAACTCATATCTTGTTTAAAGGTAGGATTCTCTTGTTTTTAATGATACTGACCTTGATAGAGTTAAGCATGTCTGGGTTTAAATGACCTTTTGTGTGTTTAAAATGCTGTAAAACTGAAAGTATTTGTTAAAAAAATAGGGACTTGTTTTATAAACATCAAAGCCTGCTCCTTGGAGGCATTTATGAGAAAAAAGTAACGTAACCATTTCTGAATTACTTTTAAAGCGTTATAACATAGGTGTGGCTCTGCTTGGCCCGAATTCGGCCCCAACGGGCTTAACAGGTCGAATCTGCCTTTTCCATCCCCCTCCCCTTTCCTCTCAGCAGCATGAGGAGGACAACATTCAGCCGTCCTGCTCCCCAGACATGGAACGCCCTCCTGCCAGACATCCCAAATATTGACTCTCCATTTAAATCAGTACCCAAAACTTGTTTGTTTAAGGAATCATATTATGTAATTTTGTTGCATTTTAACTGCTGTTTTATACTGTGGCTTTTATTGTACAGTGTCCTTGAGTGATGGGAAGGGAACTTTTAAATCAAATGTACTATTATTGCTGCTGCTGTTGTTGTCAGT
Source organism: Fundulus diaphanus (assembly GCA_037039145.1). Lineage (NCBI taxonomy): Eukaryota > Metazoa > Chordata > Actinopteri > Cyprinodontiformes > Fundulidae > Fundulus > Fundulus diaphanus. The sequence continues at coordinate 4,373,849 of CM073122.1, forward strand.
TGCTCAGTATGCTGGTGAAGATTCTCAGTCATCCAGGAAGTTTCAGTTTAATTTACATGTTATCTAAGCCATAACAAGGCCTTTTTGGGCAATAATATAAAGCTTGGTACTCCACATTACTCCAGACAAAGCTTTCGTCTTCAAACTTTGGAAAAAAAAGTCCAGTTGTTTTTGTTCTATTTTACTTTTTTGGAACAGTTGCTCAGTACTTTAGAAGCATTTTTACCAGATATGTTTTTACTCTCCCTTAGATGCGTTTATTTTCACCACCCCACCAACATCCAGCTTACTGGTGTCCTGGATCATGTTTTAAGGTTTTGAACATGTTGATGACTTATTAAGTGTTCAGGAGCGAGCACTAATGAAGGTCAGATTACATCCACTGAAGATGTAAAAGGTTGGGTGGTACCGACTCATGCCAAAGAAACTAACCAATGTGAACAGTGTTAGACCTCATCTAAGGCTGAAGTCCTGAATCCTGTTTTTAACACAAACAATAAACATATTATCAATGTTTCATGGGAACCATGGCTCTTTTTTTCCTATTCAAGCTAATATGTAAATATGTAAACATGAAGTGCTGAGCAAATTCTGCGTTTATTTTTAAACAATATAATTTCTACCTTTTTCTCGGATCAACAGTACCGACCCGGTTTCTTAAAGTCTCTCCAAATCTGCACACGATCCATATTTTCCTGAGTTGTGGTGGCGATTAACTTGGAGTAATCACAGCGGCTGTAACTCCGAGGAAATACATGGAACAAGAACCCATTTGGAGGGTCTGTTGGACGGATACCCAGGTGCTTCATACACAAGCCCAAATATGCATCTTCAATGTAAAGAGCTTTAACATGTCTGGACGCCTCAATGAGCTTTTTGGTGAGGTCCAAAGACAAGATGTAGCCCAGACCCAAAGCGTAGGGAGGGTAAAAAGCATCACTGAGAAGGTCAACAGGCACGTACCATTTGGAACTGGGATTCCTCAAGACTTGTCCTCCATGTGCCACTAGGCCGGTCATGTAGTTTGTCCTCGGGGCTTTTAGGAGCAAGGCGACTAGATTGGGAACGTTCAGGAACATGTCTGAATCAATTTTCATGGCAAAAGGGGCGCTGGAGCAGAAAGAGTTCAGCCACTCCAGCATCACCATGGTCTTTATGGTCAGGTTCTTGTAGCAGTCCACAAAGTTGCTCTGGATGAGGTCGTGATGTTCTTTGCTCTCCTGCAGCAGCTGCTGGTGGACCTGCTGTGCATCGTCTCCAGTCTGCATCCCCAGTAAGAAGAAGAGCCTCACCTCCTGACCCTGAACCAGCTTCTCGCTGCCCCAGGTGCTGCGGATGACGTCACGGTGAGCTCGGTTGCGTGGCGCCACCTGGACAATGAGAACCACGAACGGCTTCTCCTGCTCACATTTCAGTGGCTCATTCATGGTGAAGTGGTACTCATAGGGGTACTCCACCAGGTACGGTCCAGGAGATACGTAGGGAACCGCTGTCCGTCTGGTAGCTTGGGTTGTTAGCATCTTCTCAGGCACTGGTGAAGAAACGCTCCTCTGCCGTTGGGTGGTTGGTTTGTCTTTTGGTGAGATGCTTGTATTTTGAGGAAGTTCAGCTGTGGTCGTTTCACGTGTCAACACAGTAGAAGCAGCAGCTGTCGGCTCAGTTGTGGATCTGCTTGTGTTGTTGGAGACGGTGCTTTGTTTTCTGAATGGGATGAATAGTTTTGTAGAATGACTTTGCATCCACTGTTGAGGGTTCCACTCGGGCGCCATGTCCTTTATGTTAGAGTAGTAGAAAAAGAGCATGACTCCGAGAACCAGAAGGATGAAGAAGGTGTGGCGCCGTGAAAACCCAAAATACCTCTTGTTTTCTGCAGGTCTGTCACCGTTCTCCATTTTCTGTCTGAAAATAACATAAAAGAAATATAACCTTTAAAGAAATATTTTAACTTTATTCTACCATCCCACAGTTGTCAGTTAGTAAAAGGATGTTTAAAGCATCTGTTATAATTAACATAGTGATGCAGCATAATAATTTCCTTCCTCTTATTCAGGAAACCTTTGCAGGGCTTCCTTATTCTCCGCTTGTTTCTTTCAATGGTCATGCAGAGAGAATAGGAAAGGAAATTTTTTTGTAGCTCATTTCAGTAACAAAACAATTCAAAGTGCTGAACACAAACACAACAAAAGAGAAGAAAATATGCTGAGGAAAGCACATTGCAGTAGAATAATTGAGGCGAGTTGAGGCAAGTTGAACTACAAGTTAATCTAAGGATGTTTCCGTTATCACTCAAAGGCAACTGTAAACAGTTGAAAGGAACTCAGGCTTTCAGCACATTTGCAGTTTTCTGGAAGTTTGTTCCAGATCAGAGAATAGGAACTAAATGCTGCTTCTCCATGTCTGGTTCTGGTTCTGGTTCTGGTTCTGCAGAGCAGGCTGGAGCCAGAAGACCTGAGTGGTCTGGAGGGTTGATGCCCTGATAACAAGTCTGTGATGTATTTAGGTGCTAATTCAGGGATTTATAGACTAACAGAAGGATTTTAAAGTCTATTCTCTGAGATCCAGGGAGCCAGTGGAAGGACTTCAGAACCGGGTCCATGTTCTCTACGTTCTTAGTCTTAGTGAGGACTTCAGAACCGGGTCCATGTTCTCTACGTTCTTAGTCTTAGTGAGGACTTCAGAACCGGGTCCATGTTCTCTACGTTCTTAGTCTTAGTGAGGACTTTAGAACCGGGTCCATGTTCTCTACGTTCTTAGTCTTAGTGAGGACTTCAGAACCGGGTCCATGTTCTCTACTTTCTTAGTCTTAGTGAGGACTTCAGAACCAGGTCCATGATGATTTAGTGGTTCATATTGTCTCTGTGTCTGGTTGCATCTGACAATTTATGTTTAATACAGTTTGTTCTTTCTGCCACATATCACAGATATTTTACAGCTATCGTCCATCAAGAGTCCACTTTTTGTCCCGCTGAGCTCTGGGGAGAGTCCTCCTGTAATAGTGAATACTTGTTGTACTTTGAAGGCAAAGCTAATGGTGGATGGTTCACAGAATATAACATGTTGGAAATTAGGAGTTTTGCAACCAACCTATTTAGAGAGAGAAACCATCTCTTTTTTCCCCAGAAAATATTCAAATTGTCAGTAAAGATTTTGTAGCACTTTCTTTTTTTTTCAGGCAGTTATTAAAGCATCAGAAGTCCTGAGAGGTCCACTGAGAAACACCTTGATATTAAGGCCTTGAACTTTATTTAGCAGACGAATGAATCCTCCTTCAGTACTTCAGATTTTTCTTTCTGAGAACATCACTCAAGGCTTCAGTGTGTATTATGTGTTTTTCCACAATCAGGTGCTTTTATGATCTCTAGAAGGTTCAGTGAGATATAAGATACCAGGTTAAGGTCATAGATAAACACTTCTGTGCTTTTCCTGTTGCAGAAGCATTTAATCGCATTTTCAGCTGCATTGCCTAATAGTGAAGTTTGTGGCCTTGTGGCTGGCGCATTCTCTGACAGCTTAGGAGAAGACCATTTAGAACGAAGATTGTTGACATACCTTTGATTGTTGTTAGGAGACGGACTATTTTCCTGGGTGTCATGTTTAAGTGGAGCAAATTTGTTCTTTAGTGGGATATAAATATTTCCAGCTGGTTCTCTCATCATTTGTTGTGAAAACAACTCGCTGATGTCGTCTCCTGTTCCCTGAGGTAACTTCTCTGTAATGTCGGCCGGTGCTACCTACCTAGGTGCGAAGTTCTACCTGTGAGCCATCTTCCTTAATCCTTTGGCCTTGCGCCCAGAAGGGGGGGGGGGGGGGAGGGGGGGCTGCAGATGGGTTTATTCCCATTTCCATCACTGTTCTGTCTCTTGGCTGAGTCGCTGAGCTGGTTGTCACTGTTAAGAATCACCAGCAGAGTCGCGTTTATCACCACATTACTTTCAACTCAGTAATTTTCCTTTCCATAACGGGTGTTTTCTGTGGAAGCTTATCAATTTCCTGTGTGGTGAAGCGAGGCGTTTTGGCATGGGCTGGTTCTAAGCTACATGCTCTTCAGGTCGATGTAATATTCTTTCCATAACCGCCTTTTCACTGAGAAGTTTGTCTAGCTCCTCTGTGGTGTAAAGAGGTATCTTGTGCTGACGATGACTGCTCCTTTTGTCGGACGCGAATTGAATAACATACAAAAGTAAATAAAAACATAGAATAAATTTATCCTTAAGAGACACAGATCTAAAGTAGTTCAGTCAAGCTTTCTGTAGTTTTGGCTCGGAGATAAAAAGTTAAGAGCAAAACATTGCAAGCAAACAGGGAGCAGAGGAAATAGCGTCCGAGCAGGCAGAGAAGCGGAGAGGTTTAGAGAAACTATTTTCAAAAATGACATACCTTTGTCCAACCGTGGCAGAGTGGAGCTCCGACTGCTGCCCAGACTGCCCAATGTCTAAAATTGTCCCCTAGTTGTGTCCATTTGTTGCAGGAAATGCTGCTCCATTGAAAAATTAATGGCACCGCTTCAGCATTCTGTTGCAGTCAGGTGTGAGTCTCCATGACCGTTACAAGACACCAAAATTAAAGAGCTGTCATGGTATTCACCCTGCGGCTATAAACCCTGCTGATCAGGTAACCATGACTGCTCCGCTGGTCTTAACTACAGAACTGCTGCCGCACCTTTATTTACTCCTCCTCCTAAATACTCTGGAGGCCCCAGGAACACCTCCCTTTGTCTGAGCTGGTGGCCCATTGTCCCTCGTGTTACGCTTAGCCAAACATGGGGGGTAAAAAGGAAGTAAGAAAGAACTCATTTGCTCATGAAACTGCTGTTTCACTACAGTTTCCGGGACCGTGACTAAGAAAACTTCAACTCTATCAAGTGAGAATTCTTGTTTTCTTCTCGTTTGAAGTCAGAAAACCTTTAAGTTTCTGATGTCGACATTTGAGGAAGTACACGCTCCCCCTTTTTTTCTAACAAACTGTATTTTTAAGCAGTTCAAACATTTTATAAATAACATTTAATGTTATTTGGCAGATTTTACTTGTGTTTCTGCTGATGTTGAGTTGTTGCACTGTTTAAAAATGGTTGTTAGTACAGTGAGAAATCATCAAATACTCTGGTTTTGTCTGCCTTAGAGTCACATGGGGGCTGGTTGTACCCTGAACAGGTCCAGGTCCTGTAATCCATCTCCTACAAGAATACCTGGTGTTTGAAAAAATTATGATCATGGTCCGATGCGCGATAAGATTCAGCCTATGACCTTCCAGCCCTGATGCGATACAGACTTTGAACCGCTCCTCTGTAGGCAGAGCCAAAGACTCACCCTGAGCTGTTACAGACCTCTAAACCGCTTTTTAGGTCGTTCTGGTAACCTTGGTGCCAGCCCAGGTGTTGGTGTAATCTAGACGCGTTTAGCTGGCAACTAAAAGGGTAACGTGTGATTTATTGAAACTTGCTGAGATATTAGTTTCTCTCTTCGTCCTCAACGTTAGCTCTGTTTCCACAGTATTGCCTCATCTTGGCTAAGTGGACGAACATTTGAACTATGCAGAGAGAAATAGTCCAACAAGTTGTTGTTGTTGTTTGTAATTTGGATGACTATGGTTTACAGATAATGAAAAACTAAAATGTAGTGTCTAAAAAAATTTAGAATGCTGTGGAAAGATGATAGTATATTCAAGGAAAGAAAACGTGTGGCAAGAAACAGGCCAGCAACAGGAATCAGCTGATCCAAAATGCTGCTGCAAGAGTTCTGATGAAAATCAACAAGAGGGATCATATTTCTCCAGTTTTAGCTTCTCTTCATTGGCTTCCTGTTAAATCAAGAATAGAATTTAAAATTCTCCTTCTAACGTATAAAGCCCTTAAAAATCAAGCTCCATCATATATCAGAGCTCTGATTACCCCGTATGTTCCTAACAGAGCACTTCGCTCTCAGACTGCAGGTCTGCTGGTGGTTCCTAGAGTCTCTAAAAGTAGAATGGGAGGCAGATCCTTTAGCTATCAGGCTCCTCTCCTGTGGAACCAACTCCCAGTTTTGGTCCGTGAGGCAGACACCCTGTCTACTTTTAAGACTAAGCTTAAAACTTTCCTTTATGACAAAGTTTATAGTTAGAGATTTTTTTTTACCTGCCACCACTTGAATGTACATGTACCTTAAATCCTTACTGTAAATAAGTCACCTTAAATCGCTTCTTTATTTTTTTTCCACATCCACTGTATATACTTCATGCACCTTTTCCTCCTTTGTGCACCTTCTGTTGCTTATAAGAGCCGATGTCACAAGTGAATTTCTCCATTGTGAGATCAATAAAGTTCTATCTAATCTAAATTACCCTGAGCTACCTCTATAGTTTTGCTGCTATAGGGTTAGGCTGCTGGAGAACATCTCACTCTGCTGAGTTCTCCTACTGTTCTCCAATCTGCATTGTTTGTTGTCATTTCAGCTTTTAACTTTTTGTTCTCTGTCTTTTTTTTCTTCATAGAAGGTACACCTGGTCTGGCTTTCTGTTAGCTATGACATCATCAGGGGAGGCAGATCATCCTCTATTACCATCTAACATAGAAAGTACTCCTGGATCAATGTGAGCTTCTGTGCTTTCTGTGTCTCTGTCTTCTCTAAGCCCCAGTGGGTCGAGGCAGATGAGCGTTCACACTGAGCCTGGTTCTGGTGAATGCTGCTTGTCAAGACTTGATGCAACCTGCTGGGTTTCCTTAGAGAGAAAACTTTCTGACCAACCTGGAGGATTTGATGGAATCTGACTTTGGAAAGAGGCTTGCGATGACATGTTTCATGAATTGGCGCTATATAAATAAAATGTAATTGAATTGAATAACCGCAGGGTGTGAGGATTGCTCAAGTAAAATCCATATAAGAATTTGAGGTAGCTTCACAGGAAGTGGACTGAGGCTGGAGTCACCGCACACATTAATTCCTTCTAAAGGTGGAGTATGAGTCACCTGTCATATCTCAGGTACATGTTTATTCAGTCATGAATGTTTTACGAGGAATAGTACTGCCTCTGAAAAGCTTTTTTTTTTTCAGTCTCTCAGCCAGTTGTCAGCCATGGGGATGACGTGTACGGTTCCTGGAGAAGTCCTCGTCTCAGGTTTAGCAGGCAGGCGTGGCTTCAGCCCAACACACAGGGAGACTCAAACGTGAAAAGGACTCTTTTCAGACAAAAAGAAAATACAAAGTTTCTTTATAAACTTAGTCTGTTTATAAGTTTCGTTTTTATTAATTCTGCATTTTTTAACTACATGCACCGTATTTCTGTGCCTCAGCGCTTACTCCTCTCCCCCCTCCTTTCCCTCAGAGCAGGTGCTTTTATCATCGTTCACCATTCAAAACGTGAATCACTACGTTTAATGTCCTCACATCGGTAGCAAAGTGTGCCAGTTAAAGTCAATAGGAGAGTTAGTAGCTGTTTCATGCTCTTTTATTCAATTCAATTCAATTCAATTCAATTTTATTTATATAGCGCCAATTCATGAAACATGTCATCTCAAGGCACTTTACAAAGTTAAATTCAATCAGATTATACAGATTGGTCAAAAATGTTCCTATATAAGAAAACCAGTTGATTGCATCAAAGTCCTGACAAGCAGTATTCACTCCTGGAGAAGCGTAGAGCCACAGGGAGAGTCGTCTGCATTGTACATGGCTTTGCTGCAATCCCTCATACTGAGCAAGCATGAAGCGACAGTGGAAAGAAAAAAACACCCGTTAGCGGGAAGGAAAAACCTCTAGCAGAACCGTCATCTGTCTCGACCGACTGGGGTTACAGAAGACAGAGCAGAGACACAACAAGAGAGACAAAAAGCACAGAAGCACACATTGATCTAGTAATCTGTTCTACATTAGATGGTAATAGTCGGTGATCTGTCCTCCCTGGATGATTTCACAGTCAACAGAACGTCAGACCAGGTGTACCTACTATGAAGAAAAAAGAGACAGAACAAAAAGTTAAAAGCTGAAATGACAACAGTCATTTCAATGTAATGCAATGCAAATCTGGAGAACAGTAGACTGGAGAACAGTAGAAATCAGTAGAGTGAGAAAAGTAGACCCTGATGTCCTCCAGTAGCCTAAGCCTATAGCAGCAAAACTATAAAGGTAGCTCAGAGTAACATGAGCCACTCTAGTTATAAGCTTTGTCAAAAAGGAAGGTTTTAAGATTAGTCTTAAAAGTAGACAGGGTGTCTGCTTCACGGACCAAAACTGGGAGTTGGTTCCACAGGAGAGGAGCCTGATAGCTAAAGGATCTGCCTCCCATTCTACTTTTAGAGACTCTAGGAACCACCAGCAGACCTGCAGTCTGAGAGCGAAGTGCTCTGTTACAGTATTTAGTTATGCATTTTCCCCACTGTTTATTCGTTGCACGCAGCGCACCAACGGGGGTAAAATCCGCCCACCGCACCGCCCAGAGTGCACTGACGAGAGCAATAGAAATTTGTCTGGTCAGCACGGCGACTGACTGAGAAACCTGTCGCTCTGAAAGGTGATGAGAATGTTATAAACTGTTACTGTCTAGAAGTGCATTGAGCTGAAAAGAGGGAGACATCAGCAGCTGGATCGTGCGTAAAGACGCAGCGTGAACCTCTGTGTGCTTCAGTGTTGCTGCTGAGGGGAAATATTGTTGACCATAACCCCCCCCCCCCCCCCCCGCCCACAAAATTAGCATAATCTCACTCTTAATTTTTGATCAAAATTGAGAGGTCTGATTATTACACACCATGCCATATCACATGGCACTACTATTTTGGGAATAATTACACACAGAGAATACATTCAAACAATGTTTTATTATACACATGTGTATACATAATTTATGTAGACAAATGATTTCGTCCTACACCTTTTGTGAAGTCATTCCCAAGAGTCATAATAGACAAAAAATCAATGCATCACACGTGTTAAGATCCAGCTGGCTGTGATTATACACCTGGCCAGTAGGTGGTGTCGTGTGCACATGAAGCTTCAAGAAATGAACCCTTTCTCGAACCAGTTGGCTCAAGTGGTTCAATGCCTCATGAGGCTTCATCTCGCCATCACTAAGTATTATCATACAATACCCCCAACTCACAGACAGCAAATGGTCTGTGGAACAAATATATTTGTGCATCAGTTAATCATTTTTTTGTGGCAGAGAATAGTTTATAACTGCTACACAGTAAGAACTCAGCCATGGTTTCCACAAACTGTAAAAGACTGCCTGATTTTAGTGATGTAATAGGTGTAAAATATTGAATAAAATGTTTTTCTGCATGACTGGCTTTATTTTCACTCTTATATTTAACTTTATGGTGCAAATTTTCAAGTGGATTGCCGATAATTTCTCCAAGTGCATTTTGGGTAAAACTCATCATCACCAAACGTCCACCAACGGCATCTTCGGTCACTTGGCAACTGTTTGTAAAATACGTGGAGCATTTTAACTACTAAGCTAACATGAGCGCTTCATATAAGCATAAAAGTGGAGCGGCAAAGTGAAAAGAAAAGGAAAAAAGAGAGCAAGGAAAAGCCAAGTTACAAAAACAGTCCAGGAGATGAAGTTGACTTAATTGTTGGCAGCGATTCAGCCCCACCTGAACACAGCCAGGGAGGCGAGTTAATCACACAATGTGTGAATTCGTTGTAGACGAAGCCCAGGCGCTTAGCTTATATCTCGTTTTCTCTCTCTCGGCGGTATAGCGGTGACCATAAATATATATATATATATATATATATATATATATATATATATACACCCCCCCACCCCGGTCAGTGGTAATATTGGCAAGCGATGACCGGTCCGCAGTGATAAAAAGGTTGGGGACCACTGATATAAATGAATGAATGAATGAATGAATGATAATGAAATTTAATATGTTTTGTGACAGTTTGTATTCAGAAGATTTAATAAAAGAGTGAAGTATTTTAAGTATCGTTTATTTATTTTGTATTGATACATAACCTCACTGTATTCGTTTCTAATTTTCGCTATTACATTATACGTTTGTGTCAATAATCTTCTAGCATAGGTGATTCTGCGTGGTGGGAGGGGGGCCCCCAAATAAAATTCTCCTTTGGGCCCCCAAGAGGCTCGGGCCGGCACTGGCTTCGGACATTGTTCTGGATTCATTTATCACCTCCTGAATGAGCCGCTGATGAGCTCCTGGAGTAATTTTCTCCATTTCTGATAAATGGCTGTCAGTGTAAAGCCTGAGAAATGGCTTTGTAACCCTTTCTAACCTACGTTATGTTGCTAGATGGGTTCTATTTAAGGGATTGCTTCATTCCAGTGACTCGACTGTAATGTGGCCTTGGTTTGTCTGGTGAACTAGAACCAAAAAAGTTTGTCTGATCTTTAATAACGCATGATATAATGAGATGAAACAACTTTTTCAGTTAGGACCAGGTTGATTTATAAGCCTTTTTTAAATGAAATCATCATTTGAAAACTGCTTTTATTGGTTACTAAGTTATCTTTAATTCAGATAAATATTTTTTGATAATCTGAAACATGTCAGTGGGCAAAATAAATAAGCAAAAACTGAATAAATCTGTATAGATTAGATAATTTTGTGTATCCAGTTAGAGGCAGCTCTAACTGGAACTCTCCAGGGTGCACCCCGCCTCTCACCCCGCGTGAACTGACCCCCCGCCACCCTGCATCTGTAGGACAGGGAGTTAAGGTCACCAACTGAAAAGTGTTAATGTAGAAAATACTATACAAAAATCTAAATGGTAGTTTTTTTCCCCACAGGTCAGTTCTACAATAGGTCCAACTAATGTTTCTGCAAAGCGGATTCAAGACACAGCAAGATTTAAATGTGTAATACACTCAAACGGTTTTAAATATCAAGTCATTGGATCCTGCGACGCCCTGGAAACTTTTCTAATCTTTACCGCTGAGAAATACCATCTCATATGTGCTTTTTAAAAGCCGTCTGTGTAACTTGGACAACCGTAAGGGTTTTTGTCAAGCTCTACGCAGCAGATATTTGCATTGGGCCATTCCAGTCTATCCAATGTTGACTTAGCAGCGGTGATAGAGGCAATATGTGAATGATGAAGAGTATCTGTTAAATTTTAATAAAAGTGTCCCTGACAGTTCTGCCAATAAATACTGAACCAGTTTTACATAAAGGAATACCCTAAATGTAATGTAAATTTCAGGGATCCGCTCTGAGAGCGTAAAAAGAATTTGTACCTATTATTTTTGTTCAGATCAGATGCACTGAAATTATAATCCTTCCTCGTTCTTCAAAAGAAATGTAAAACCTTTCCATGGATGCTTGAGAAGAAAAAAGAAACCAGTTTTCTTGGCTTAGAGGCCAGTGGGGGGAGGACTGAAAAAACAACCCACAACAAACTCAAAGGGGTATAATTCTTGTTTCAAAGCGAGATCTGCAGTTCTGACAGAAAGCAAACAATGTTGTCAGACGATGAAACAGGTTTGACACGAGGAAATGGTCTCTTGCTCAGAAAAGCAAATTTAAAAAGTTTACCTTAAATCTGATTTTAATCATGAGGATTTAAAAATGGGCCATTTTATCAGGCAATTCAGACCAATCTGACTTTATTTTAAAAACATCTAAAGACAAACACGGAAGCTAAAGTGCTGTGCGGATAAACGCTAAATATCAATAACACCAGCAGAACCAATACAATTCAAAATAAATAACACAAGAAAATAAATGCACCTAAACCTGCATAACACCAACAACCCGTTAATAAGCATTAAAAGCCAGAGAGAAAAGATTTAAAAATAGCCGTGTGCCTTACGCACAGCAGAGAGGGCTGAGCTGCTTGGTTGCATTGCTTGCAACAAGAAGGTCCTAGGTTCAAATCCTAGCCTGGGGTGTTTCTGCATGCTCTCCATGTGCATGGGTGGGTTCTCCCTGGGTACTCTGGCAACCTTTTTTTTTAAAAAACAAAGGATAATATCAACACTGAGCCCTGACTCAGTATGAAATACAGTTTTTCAGCAGGTTCCTGCTATGCATACATTATAACATCAATGTACACAAAACAACACAGTCATGCAGGAATTCGCTGTAAAGAGAAGCAGCGTTAAGAGGCAGCCACATCTCAGTGGTCACAATAAGAGCTTTTGGTTACAACCCAAAAAGCTATTTTTGCCCTTAGTCAAGCTGGGCAAATTTTATTCAGAACTACAAACGCCAGATAAAACATATTAGCTTATTGTTGCAATATCGACTATAGGAAACTTGTTTTGATAAGTTAATCATCCTACTTTTACATGAAATATCCTGCTATCTAGAAAATGGTGTTGAAAAAGCATTAAGTTGGTAGCCTATTCACAAAAAAGGACTTTAAAATTCAATATTCCTGACAATATTAATGTAATTTTTGCATGAAAAACACTAAAGCTGGCATTTTTTAATACCTTTACATTTTAAAACACTGTTGAGTTCCTTAGCATTTTTGCCCAAAGTTATGAGTACAGTAGAGGCTCTAAATAGCCCCCTGGTGTAGAACTTGTGTTATTCATTCAGATGCATTTAGGCTGTGATGATGCGATGAACCATACTTTAAATCATTTTCTAGTCGTCCTGTCATTAACTTTACGATTTAGCGCGCTAACTGAGGCCTGCAGAATCCACGATGGAGATCCTGGGTGTTTTGAACCTTCCAGACCTTTGTGGCCTGGCACTGTGTCGACACAGTTAGCCAAGGAAACTTCTGCTTTATGTGGTTAAATTAGCTAATGATCGGTTATTCAGTGATGATCAGCAGCACCCGGCTGCTACTGTCTCCTCTCAAATGGCAACAGTGAGAGTGAACTTACTTTTGTCACCCTTAGCATTTTCAACAAGGATTTGTTCTTTTATTTTTAAATAGTAATGAGGGAGCAGCTTTTGTTGAACTAGACCAGGGGTCTGCAACCTGCTCTTTGGACCCTCCACAAGGGCTCTTAATAACGTTGGCCAAAAATGATAAGGAACAATCTAATATTAAATGGAGATATAATGACAAATGTAGGTTTTGGACGTTTTTCCGTTTTTATAGAGTAATAATGATAACCATTTCTACAGCAAAATTACAATAAAATCATCAGTAATATATATAATCTATGTATCTATACATGTAATCTTGTGTATTTTGTGTAATCTTTTTTTTTTATTTGTCATTGGGTTTGAAACTGCGCTTTCTGTTCTTTACGCCACTGTCCCATAAAAGAAAATGTATCCATCCTCTTTGAGCCAAAGTTTTGTTTTTCTTTATTTTAAAGCCTGAAAATAGAGATATAAGGGTTATTAGTGTACATTTATCTAATATTATGAATTGTCCTTTTTCAAAAGGTCATGATGTGGCATTTATGACCCTAAACGAGTTTTATTTGGCTGGACTGGGGACAAAAATGGCTCTTTGGACTGAAAAGATTGCGGACCCCTGAGCTAAACTGATATAATTGTTGAACCTGAGCTATCTAAAATTTTAGCTTCATCTAAAACTTCTACCTGTATGTTAGACCCAATCTCAACCAAGTTGTTTAAGGAGGTATTCCCTCTGATCAGTGGCCCTATTTTGGACATGATTAATCTATCCTTGGTAAATGGATATGTACCACAGGCTTTTAAAGTAGCTGTTATTAAACCTTTACTTAAGAAACCATCTCTTGATCAAGATGAGTTAGTAAATTACAGACCTATATCTAATCTTCTTTTCTTATCTAAAATTCTTGAGAAAGTAGTTGCTAATCAACTATGTGAACATTTACAAAGTAATGACCTACTTGAGGAGTTTCAGTCAGGCTTTAGAGCTCATCATAGCACTGAAACAGCTCTGGTGAAGGTCACTAATGATATTCTCATGGCCTCAGATAATGGACTTGTGTCTATACTTGTCCTGTTAGATCTCAGTGCTGCATTTGATACAGTTGATCACAATATTCTCCTACAAAGACTTGAACATACTGTTGGGATTAAGGGGAAAGCATTAGGCTGGTTTAAATCTTATCTGTCGGACAGATTCCAGTGTGTTCATGTTAATAATAAATCTTCCTCAAACTCTAGAGTCACCTGTGGAGTACCAGAGGGTTTAGTCCTTGGACCAATTCTATTTACTATATATATGCTTCCGATTGGCAAAATTATCAGACAGCATGAGATTAATTTCCACTGTTATGCTGATGACACTCAGCTATATCTATCCATAAATCCTGATGAATCCAATCAATTACTTCGACTGCAGTCATGTCTTGATGACATCAAAAGCTGGTTGACTTTAAATTTTCTGCATTTAAATTCTGACAAGACAGAAGTTGTAATCTTTGGACCAGAGTCCTCAAAAAATAAACTTCTTAATCAACGACTTAATCTGGATGGCATTAACTTGGTCTCTGGTAATAAAGTTAACATGTCATTTAAATCCCGTATTAAACAGGTTTCCAGAGTTTCCTTTTTTCACCTTAGGAATATTGCCAAAATTAGAAACATTCTGTCCAGGAGTGATGCTGAAAAACTAGTCCATGCATTTGTTACTTCAAGGCTGGACTATTGTAATTCTTTACTATCAGGAAGTCCACAAAATGCAGTTCAAAGCCTTCAGCTTATCCAAAATGCTGCAGCAAGAGTTCTGATGAAAATCAACAAGAGGGATCTTATTTCTCCAATTTTAGCTTCCCTTCATTGGCTTCCTGTTAAATCAAGAATAGAATTTAAAATTCTTCTTCTAACGTATAAAGCCCTTAATAATCAAGCTCCATCATATATCAGAGCTCTGATTACCCCGTATGTTCCTAACAGAGCACTTCGCTCTCAGACTGCAGGTCTGCTGGTGGTTCCTAGAGTCTCTAAAAGTAGAATGGGAGGCAGATCCTTTAGCTATCAGGCTCCTCTCCTGTGGAACCAACTCCCAGTTTTGGTCCGTGAAGCAGACACCCTGTCTACTTTTAAGACTAATCTTAAAACTTTCCTTTTTGACAAAGCTTATAGTTAGAGTGGCTCATGTTACTCTGAGCTACCTTTATAGTTTTGCTGCTATAGGCTTAGGCTACTGGAGGACATCAGGGCCTATTTTTCTCACTCTACTGATTTCTACTGTTCTCCAGTTTTGCATTGTATTACATTGAAATGACTGTTGTCATTTCAGCTTTTAACTTTTTGTTCTCTCTCTCTTTTTCTTCATAGTAGGTACACCTGGTCTGCCGTTCTGTTAACTGTGACATCATCCAAGGAAGACAGATCACCCGCTATTACCATCTAATGTAGAACAGATTACTAGATCAATGTGTGCTTCTGTGCTTGTTTGTCTGTCTTGTTGTGTCTCTGCTCTGTCTTCTGTAACCCCAGTCGGTCGAGGCAGATGACCGTTCATACTGAGCCCAGTTCTGCTGGAGGTTTTTCCTTCCCGCTAATGGGTGGTTTTTCTTTCCACTGTCGCTTTATGCTTGCTCAGTATGAGGGATTGCTGCAAAGCCATGGACAATGCAGACAACTCTCCCTGTAGCTCTACGCTTCTCCAGGAGTGAATGCTGCTTGTCGGGACTTTGATGCAATCAACTGGTTCCCTTATATAGGAAATTTTTGACCAATCTGTATAATCTGACTGATTTTGACTTTGTAAAGTGCCTCGAGATGACATGTTTCATGAATTGGTGCTATATAAATAAAATTGAATTGAACCTAGTAAGACAATAATTATTATTTATTACATCCAGATACATAAAACCTTAGATTTTATGATTTTATTTTTATCCTAACTGTACTAAACATGGTGCTGAATAAGGGATTAAAATAAAAGCTAACTTTCCACACTAACTAGAATTACAGTACGTCCCTCGTTCTGTGGCTGTGCGTGATGACGCACGCGGAGCACGTCGTGTCTTGCGTGCTGCGTCAAATCTTCCAACACATCCGCCGCTCGGTGGCCGGCTCCCAGCAGCCAGCCGCCTCAGGCCCCGCTCCTCCCCGCACCGTTATCCGCTTATCACCATCACCGTCCCGGCAGGAAGCAGCTCCGCCTCGGCCCCGACTGGAAGGAGCCGCCGCCACCCTCCCATCCAGAACCGGGACTTTTTCAGCGCGGTGAGTGTTTCTGGTCACTTTCTGGTCCGCTTTGCGGATTTGTTTTAGGAGGGTTCCTCACAGGACCGAACGCGGCACTGATTTGTTTCGGTTCTGGGGCTCCTGCCCGGTGTCTCTCCGTCTCTCTCCGCGGGGGGATTTAGCAGCAAAGGTGCAGGAAACGGACACAGTTTCCGTCCAGATTCAATGGAGGAACAGGATCCTGTTGTCTGTCTCCAGCAGAAAATGACTCCCAGCATGAGGGGCCCCTGGCTTCCTGTCCAAGTTAAATCCCACCTGTCCATTTCACTCCCCGTGTCACCCAGAGGTCCTGGAAATTCGTTAATTCATTCATTCATTCATTCTGGAGATAGTATCTTTCTACATCCACAAACTTTATTGTGTTTTACTGGGATTTTATGTGACAGACCAGCACAAACCGGTTCTAAATAGCCGGAGAGCATCTGTAGATATAGATACTGGATTTAGGTCCGGACTTTGACTAGGCCATCCCAATATGAATCTGCTTTGATCTGAGCCGTCCCATGGTGACTCTGGGTGTATGTTTAGGGCGGTTGTCCTGCTGGAAGGTGGACCTCCAGCTAGGGCCGGACGATATTGGACAAAACGCATATCGGTAAAATGGAAATCATATCGATAATTATCAACAAATTGAAAACATATATTTTTTTAGTGCAGCCCTAGACATTTTATGCTGTTGCTTAACGGCCTATTTTTAAATAAAGAACACTGAATTCAAACACAACTCTTTATTCAACCAACATTTTACCAAAACTAAGTCTTAAAAAAAAAAACTCTTTGAAGCTTGGTGACGGAGGTTCCTGGGTCTGCGTTGTGATTGGTTGGTAGGATGTAACGACTGTAATATTAACCTACATGATTGGCTAGAATGAAAAAGGAAGGAAAACTGTTATTCTGTAGAACTTTTTATTGAACCTTTTTTTTATATTGAACCACACGTCAATCGATTGATAAATATCGTTATAGAATTATCCTCCAGCTTCAGGTCTTCTGCTGCATCTAAGAGGTTTTCTTCCTGCTGGGTTAAAGATGGTTGGAGATAAATCCTGGGAGAGAACCTGAGGCGGGCTGGATGTCCACCTTCCAGCAGGTCAGCTAAAGTTCATCTAGGTTCCTTACATGTTATTCTGCTCACTGCAGGAAGAATTAGTCTCCCGTTAAGGAGTTTTCTTTTCACTTTTATTATAAAAAGTGGACCCCCCCCCATCTTTGCTCGTTAGCAGTTTGAGAATGCTGCTTTTGCACCAAACGAGTACAAAAGTCCCAAATAAACAATTTCCTGTTTTTCTACAAAAAGCCGAAACATTCACTTTATTTACTTTATTTATCCCCCCCCCCTGTTTCTGGGCTGGAGTTTTTGCTTAAATCAGTTTGATCCAGGATGATTTTTTGGCTTATTTGAGGCACGATTCCTGAGTCTGATTCTAATTTGGTTAATTTGAGGCATCCAGGATGTTAGCTTAAGAACTGCTCCCCCACTGAGAAACACGGTGGTGGCAGCATCATGCTGTGGGAAGCCCTTTCTTTCTCTTCCCTGCATTATGAATTAGTCTACAGAGCATTGTTGGCCGATACGTAAAGCGATCAGTGACGGTTGTTCTGTCCCGTTAATCAGGCGTAAATGAGGTGAAGCCTGAGGCGCAGCGGCTGGGGTGATGGTGTTGGACTCAGGTGAGGTCTTCATGGATCAGGTCGAGGGTGCCAGCATCAGGGACCGGTTGGAGCTAGACGTCCGTCCAGAACCGCTCAAAACCGCCAAAGCCCAACAGAGCAATGTCGCCAAGAAGGAGAAGGCGTCCCACAACGGGGTGGCGAGCCCCACCGGCGGGGGTCAGGCGGTGGAGAGGAGACCCAGGGCCCCGCTCCGTCGGCCCCTCAGTATGGAGGTGCCGCCGCAGCGTCTGAGGGGCTCTAAGGAGGCGGCCGACAGAGGCGTCCTGCAGCCCCCGTGGCGAAGCGGCGGCCCGGCCGCCCCCTCGCCCCCGACCCGCAGCCTCACCAGCCCCAGCTTCGGCGCGAGCGGCTGGATGCGGCGCAGCGAAAGCACCTGCTCTGTGAACTACCCCCTGGGTGCGCGAGCCGGGAAGGGGCAGATGCGGCCCGCCACCTCCCTGCCCCACATAGCTAGAGGCGCGGGGGGCTCGGCGCGGCCCACGCCGACCCGGCCCTGCCTGCTCGTCGCCCTCAGGCCCCTGAACCTGGAGCAGGAGAAGCAGACGTTCTTCCAGTCCGACTACAAGTACGAGCCTCAGTTTGAGTACACCCAGCCCGAGCCCAGGAGCGTGCTGGACAAGTACAGGGAGGGCTCCGGCCTCTTCCTGGAGCAGGTGGGTCCGCCGCTCGCCTGCCGACCGGCCTCAGGGGCCGGCGCCGCGTTCTCATCTCCTCTGGTTGTCCACAGGCCGTGGGGATCATGGAGTGCGTCCTGAGGAAGTTCGGCTCCTACGAGAACTTTGAGGAGGTGACGGCCGGCGGCGTCCTGCCGAAGAGTCAGGTCTGGGCCGCGGTACGCAAGTACCTGCAGAAGGAGGGCTGCGTGGGGGAGGTGAGTGCAGCGAGGCGCGGCGGCCACGCCCAGGCAGAGCCGCCGGTGGCCTCATCGCATCTTCTCTTCGTCTGAAGTGTTTCTGCTGCCAATGTTTCCCTTCAGGCCTTTCCTCTCGTTACCGTTGATGAATACGTGGTAAAAGAAGTGACGATGAATACTTTCAGCTCCTTGGCTTTCAGGATCCTGGACCGTTTCAGTTCTGCTCCTCCAACAAAGAAGCCCTGAAGTCGTGTAGAGGGGAACTAAAAAGCTCCCTCGCGTGTTTTCAGGTGGTGGTGCGTCTCTCCGAGGAGCTGCTGTCGCAGGCGGTCATGATGGTGGAGAGCTGCCGTCCCACGCTGACCATCAACCTGGCCGGGGCGCGCCAGCACTGGCTGGAGGGGATGCTGAGGCATGAGATCGGTGCGCTCCAGAAACCAGAAGTGATCTGATAGTAGTGACTGGAGCCTGGAGCCAGAGAGAAGAAGACGAGCTGATGATGGAGGGAGGAAGGAAGGAAGGAGTAGAGGTCAAAGATGGGGGGGAAGGAAGGAAACAAGGAGGGAAGGATGAAGCAGAGGTCAGCGAAGGGTGTAAGGAAGGAAGGAAGGAAGGTAGGAAGGAGCAAAGGTCAACGTATGGAGTAAGGAAGGAAGGAAGGACAGAAGGAGCAGAGGTCAAGGATGGGGGGAAGGAAGGAAGGAAGTGAATAAGGAAGGAGCAGAGGTCAAGGATGGGGGGAAGGAAGGAAGGAAGAGAATAAGGAAGGAGCAGAGGTCAAGGATGGGGGGAAGGAAGGAAGGAAGAGAATAAGGAAGGAGCAGAGGTCAAGGATGGGGGGAAGGAAGGAAGGAAGTGAATAAGGAAGGAGCAGAGGTCAAGGATGGGGGAAAACAAGGAAACGAGGAAGAAAGGATAAAGCAGAGGTCCGCAAAGGGCGTAAGAAAGGAAGGTAGGAAGGAACAGAGGTCAGCGTAGTGAGTAAGGAAGAAAGGAGCAGAGGTAGGGAGTAAGGAAGGTAGGAAAGAAGGAAGGAGCAGAGGCAGGAAGGAAAGAAGGAGGCAATGTTTTTTCAGTATTGTATGATTTCTATAATCTCTCCTCCATCTTGTAAAAGTGCTCCATTAATAGTGCTGCTGACAGGCTGCGTGTATTATTCAATTTAAAGCTTTATTGTTGTTGTTATCGTTTTATTATCACTAGGAAAACCTGAAGGAAGGATGGAAGGAAGAGAGGGAGGAAAGGAAGGAAGGCCAGTTGTAGTTGCCATGATGATCGAGAATCTGCAGAGGAAGGAAGGAAGGAAGGGAGGAAAGAAGGAAGTGTAGCAACATTATCTAAAAGCCGTATTCGAGCAAATTTGACCAAAGAATAAACATTCAACCTTTCGTTTACACAAAGAAATGTTTAACTTAGACCGTTTAGGAAGCTGAGCGGTCGCCTTCAGCGCCTCTCTGCTTCTCCTCAGGCACGCATTACCTGCGAGGTGTGAACAACAACCTGCAGCCGTGGGCCTCCGCCGAGGCCAGGAAGCAGCTGGGCCTGAAGCCGGCCAACCCCACGGAGGAGGGCCTGGCCAGCCTGCACAGCGTCCTGCTGAGGAAGCAGCCGTACCTGTGGCGCGCCGCGCTGCTCTACTACACGGTGTATCACGCCTCCAGCATGAGCTTCAGCCAGCTCTTCAGCCACATCGCACGCTTCGTCCAGGACCCGGACGTCCGCTGGGAGTACTGCCTTCGAGCCAAGAGGGGACAGACGGACACCTCGCTGCCCGGTTAGTGCTCATACTTCTGTCCTCAGGGACGCATTATTTACCCCCGTCCACTGGGGAGGGAGAATGTAATATAGTAGGAAACGTCCTGATGGGGTCACCAAAAACACACACAGCTGTGTAAATGTCCTTTGGGGACGTTACACTGACTAAATAAAACGTCTAACCTCTCAGTTTCTGCTGGAAACGTTGCAGCTGTGTTCATAAATGCTGTTTGCAGCAGTGACTGACAGCAAACAGCTTATTGAGTGACACCAGCGACTCATTAAAGGAGCATAGCCACATTATTTGACTCTTTCATACAGAGGTTTTATGAAAGATTATCACGTCCTGCTGGCGTATTAGCTGTTGTTTTTTGTGTTTTACGCTTTGTTTTTACTCAATTCGTTAGTAAATAAAAGTACATACATTTTAAAGACGTATGTACTGCGCATGCGCAGCAGGGGTTAAAACAAGGAAGCGGCTAATGGCTGAATAAACGACGGCACTCTGACTGCCGTTAAGTATCAGGATGAAAGACCCGTTGTTGGACCCTTTGCTGCTGGGGGTCCTGGGATCCTCCTGGTTGATGATGGGGGGAGTGGTGGCCTAGTGGTTAGAGCAGCGCGCTTTGCACTCAGAGAAGGATGCAAGTACCCGGTTCGATCCCCAGCGCCTGCACTCTGGGTCCCTGAGCAAGACCCTTAACCCCAGATTGCTCCCCGGGCGCCACACATGGCAGCCCACTGCTCCCCAAGGGTGATGGGTTAAAAGCAGAGAACACATTTCGTTGTAATGTATGTTTCAATGACAATAAAGATGATATTACTATTACTAATGCCTAACACCTGTTTCACATCACTTTGGATAACCAGCAGGATTCTTTCTCCAATTCAGGTCTGATGTGGTTTTAATTCAATTCATTGTTATTTATCTAGCGCCAATTAACAACACATGTCAACTCAAGGCTCTTTCCAAAGTCAGACTCCATCAGATCCTCCAGGTTGGTCAGAAAGTTTCCTCTCTAAGGAAACCCAGCAGGTTGCATCAAGTCTCTCCAAGCAGCATTCACTCCTCCTGAAAGAGCGTAGAGCCACAGTGGACAGTCGTCTGCATTGTTGATGGCTTTGCAGCAATCCCTCATACTGAGCATGCATGAAGCGACAGTGGAGAGGAAAACTCCCCTTTAACAGGGAGGAGAACCTCCAGCAGAACCAGAACCAGGCTCAGTGTGAACGCTCATCTGCCTCGACCCACTGGGGCTTAGAGAAGACAGAGCAGAGACACAGAAAGCACAGAAGCTCACATTGATCCAGGAGTACTTTCTATGTTAGATGGTAATAGTGGATGATATTTTTAAACTCTGAGTGATTTCTTTAAGCGTTTTGTATTTTCATGAGCAGGACAGATGTTTCATGTGGACAATCTGGGGTCACGTTGTGGTTGTGCGTGTCCTTCAGGCTGCTTCAGCAAGGACCAGGTCTACCTGGATGGGATTCTGCGGATTCTTCGGCATCGAAGGAATATTGACTTCAAGATGCTGACTTCTTTAGGAAAGGTGAGCGATCCAATCCCAAACAGCAGAGATCCTGGAGGTCGCATGAAAGCCCCAACATGAAGGCCTAAGAATGATCTGACTGATCCACAAATCAAATTATATATACAGTTTTACCTCCTGACTGTTCCTATTTAGTAGTTTTTATAACCAATAAAAACTGAGAAAATTTTTACTACGTCTTACAAGCTTCATGACTCAAAGTTTTAAATATAAAAATGATTCCAAGTACAGTTATTTGATTTGCTGTAGTTTTTATTAGACATGCACCGATCCGATACCTGGATCGGATATCTGCTCCGATATTGTCTAATTAGTTGGATCAGATATTGGATGAATGATGCCGATCCAGTAATTTCTTTTTTCATTAATATCATACACAGCATGTAACAGCCGTAATTGTGTAGTGTCTCTTTAAGATACTATAGTATCACTAATGACGTCATAAGTATGCGCCACTGTTTTCTCTGTAGAGAACGCGGGAGATATTATATATTCAATTCAATTCAATTTTATTTATATAGCGCCAAATCATGAAACATGTCATCTCAAGGCACTTTACAAAATCAAGTTCAATCATATTATACAGATTGGGTCAGATTATACAGATTGGTCAAAATGTCCTATATAAGGAAACCAGTTGATTGCATCAAAGTCCCGACAAGCAGCATTCACTCCTGGGGAACCGTAGAGCCACAGGGAGAGTCGTCTGCATTGTCCATGGCTTTGCTGCAATCCCTCATACTGAGCAAGCATGAAGCGACAGTGGGAAGAAAAACTCCCCATTAACGGGAAGGAAAACCTCCGGCAGAACCGGGCTCAGTATGAACGGTCATCTGCCTCGACTGACTGGGGGTTACAGAAGACAGAGCAGAGACACAACAAGAGAGACAAAAAGCACAGAAGCACACATTGATCTAGTAATCTGTTCTACATTAGATGGTAGTAACGGGTGAGCCGTCTTCTCTGGATGATGTCAAAGTTAACAGAACGCCAGACCAGGTGTACCTACTATGAAGAAAAAGATGTATACATAAACTGAGACGGTCATGTTAGCTCCCTAATTTTGGTGACGTTAAGGGTTGTTTGGACTCTGCTCATTTCATGTTTGATAACATAGCAGCCGTTCAGCCGGGCTTTGTAAGGTTGGTGAAGAGAGTGTTTATTAACGGACAACACTGTGGAATTCCCAGTACCAGTGTGGTTGTGAGTTTTTGACCGTCCTGACGAGCCTGCGCCTCCTCTCCTCCCTTCCACACAACCCAAAGCGTTAAATACAGTTACAGTGATGTAGTCACGTCTATGTTAGCAACAGCGGTTACGTAGAGCACGCACAGCAGCTAGCGATTAGCAACATGGAGGAAGCGCCGGACCGAGCCAAGTCTGCTACTTGGAAACATTTCAAACTTCATAGTCTTAAATTTAAACTTTAAACTTAAATTAGCACCTCCAAAAGAACATTGCTAAAGAACATGCAGAACTTTTTTTAACAATGTTTATTTCAGGCCTGATAACTTCACTCAAATGGCAAGGTATACATTTATTCATTGAACAATAGTATCGGATCGGTATCGGCCGATACGCTAAGCCCATATCGGAATGAGACTGTATCGGAAAAAACTGGATCGGTGCATCTCTGGTTTTTATAGTGTTTAGATTTGACTCTCAGCACTGAAAGCACCAAAGGACCCATAATAAGAGAGAGAAGGGTCCGACAACCCTGCTAGGATGGCAGGGTGGACAGAGAGAACGTTGCCTTAAGCTTTTTACGTGTCGGCTCTAATAAATCCTCCGATATTATCCCCAGCAGCAAAGCGCTAACTCTTGATACTAGTTACTATAACCATGTGAGGCTGACAGCTGGTTTAACACGTTAAAAAACAATGCATTGTTGACTACGCCTCTCAAAAACGACTCGTTTTGCAACATAATCATCCTGCTATGTTGAAAAACTTAGTAGGAGCCCTGTTTAAAGCCCTGGGTGCCGCCTGCAGGCATCCATCTGTCCTGAGTGGGCTGAGCGGACGGTAACAAGGTCACCAAAGCATCTTTGTTTCACACGACAGAAAACCTGAAAGACGACTCATTCTGGACGGTCCAGACGGGAAATAGGCCCTCCAGCGAGTCCTGGGTCCTCCCAGGGGTCTCGATCAGATCCCCAAACCACCTCAACTGACTCTTCAATGCGGAGAAGCTGCGGTTGTACTTTGAGCTCCCCCCACAGTTTAGTTCAAAAATGAAAATCTGTGTGCAGAACAGGAAAACCCAAAGCAGCGTGGATCCGACGCGATCTGTCGTCCAACTTTACTTTTCAGAGTTTGGTGACGTTACGACCTGTCTCCCCCCGCAGGTGTCTTTTGAAGACGTGGAGCGGCTGCGTCCCCTGGCGGCGCTGAACCGGACCAGGATCCCTCACTTCATGCGCGACCAGGAGCGCTACCTGCAGCACCTGGACCACATCGTCGCCGTCAACGAGCTGGACGACCCGACGCTGGAGCAGCTGCTCCCCTGAGCGGGCCGTGCTGCGGGGTGTTGGTACTGACTGTTTCATCTGGTGCCCTGATTCTTACTGAAATACCTGGTCTTAACGAGGCTTTACCTGAGAAAACCTCTCTGTTGTCTTTTATAAAACTTGAACGGTCCGAACACAAAAGGGAAGAACACACTAACGCCTCCTGGTTTCCACTCTGATGCATGTCTGTGTTGCTTTTCCACACGGATCCGTGCAGTTCAGCTGCGCCCTTTATGAAGATACCTCAGTATTATCACGCCGTGTAATCACCATTATATCTGTAGACTCACGTAATCATAGGTGGCACGCTTTATTTACGCACTCGTTTAGGCTTTCGTTATTTTGCAAGAACAAACTGAATGTCACTGGTGTTAGCTTTATTTTTTATTATTATTTTAAACAGTTTTTATGCCTTAGATTGTTTGCATATTTAAAAAGAACACCAAGGACACAATATTTAAAACCCTGGGGAGGGGGGGGGGGTGGCGTTGCGGTAACTGAGGCCATGAATCTTAAAAATATCAAGTGCCACTGGTCTCAGGCGAGCGTTAGCCGCCCCCCGGGGGGTTTAATCATCAGTGTTATGAAGAAGCTAATCAGCAGTGTTGTCTTAACTGTGTCCTCGGTGGGCTTTCAGTTTGCTACTGTGATGCGACCCGTCCCAGAGTTCAGCTGCAACCAACGGTTCAACATTTGGGATCTTTGCAGAGGTCGGTTCACCTCTTCCAGTCTTCCAACACTTAGCAGAAGAAACAAGACGCAGCTGTCCCTAAAATGGGGCAAAAAGTTGGTTTTTAGTGAAAACCACCCCTAAAAGTCACAACCTTTAACCCAGAAGCCTGATTCGTTCTAATTGTTATGAATTTGATGCAAATCAACAATTTCAAGCAAAAAGTAAACCTGATGATATTTAGGATGGCCTGTAAACCACCTTTAGATGTTAGGTTAGGCTGTTAACATCATTTATTGTGGTCGTCGCATCTTCTATAAACACGATGAAAGATCAACGTCGCCGGGCCGTGATGGTGAAGGACATATTTGAACATTTTTACACCCGTTCATTTTTGATTGTATTTAACACAGAAACTAGCCATTGTGCAGGAGACTGAGGGACAACGATACGTTTGGATGAGCAAACCTGGCAACAATGGCCACCCAATAAGAGAGTTAGCAGAGACGGCAGAGAAGTTTTGCTGAAGCCAGAAAACGTGACGTCTGAGATCGATAGCTTAGAAAACAGACCGGCACCCTGAAGAGAGATTTAAAAGTGCTCTGTGGCATGTTCTGTCTGCTTGGTGACAAAAAAAATATTTTTTAAATTCATTTTTTATTCATGAGCCATGCAGTGGTTGGATAAATTACAGCAGCAGTGAAAAGCAGCTGAAACTCTCACTTTTCTGCAAGTAATCCATTTGCGAGTCTTAAAGACTAAACTGCATTACAGTAATGCATGGGTTAAAACCTCGTTCTCCAAGCTAATGCTACACGTCTCGTGGTGGAAAGTTTAAATATTGAAAATGTGCCATTCTTTCAGGCACAGAAAAAAACGAGTAACTGCTGCAGTAAATTATTCATGCAGGGGGAACATCTGGAGAAAGAAGTTAGTTTAACGGATCTGTGGTTGTCAGATGTTCTGTACAGAGAGACACTAAAACGCTTCGTCTTGTTCTGCGTTCCAATCCTGTGGCAAGACGTCGTTAGAACAGAGCCTGGTTTTGTGTTCATGAGGAGAAATCCACCTCTGTTCTCCAGTGGGGAGGATCTTTGTGAAAAGAGCACTCACTCCACGTCCAGATTGAGATTATATAGAGAATCTGCTCCACTTTCAGAAAAGTGGATTTTAAAATGACCTGATAGACGACATCAGGTCAACAAAATGATCTGATAAAAGCTTTGAGTTAATCAGCTGGAAGCATGATTTAAAAGTGACGCTGCTTTAACGGGTCATACACTAAACTCTTCATTTCCTCTGATTCGTTCAAGAGTTTAATAGTCTCACTTCTCAGAATCGGGCGGATTAATAGTTTTGATCAAATCATCTGCTGCCTTTTATTTACTTAGCAGAACATATGAGTGACATCACACCTCTGTTAAAATCCTAAACCTCCCAAATGTTGAACCAATCTTTTTTTTTTTTATAGGTGAAATGCCAAAGTGGCGTCTTTAACTGTTTCTAGGGCTTTTTGTGAAGCAGCTGTGGTTCCTGATCCAGATGTTTGAGCTTTTGGAGGAAGAGGAGGAGGCCGGGCGTCCTGGGCGTGCCTTCGATGGGTCTAGAGCTCATCTGCTGTAGCTAAACATGTGTATGTCTGTAGGCTGCTTTTTACTTTGACACTACCCACGTCGGTCAGGGCATTCAGTTTGGGCCGGAACAGACGGGAAGAACCGGGTCAAAGGCCTTGTTTTTAAACTAAAACCAGTCACCCAACAGGTGGACTCTGATGCATTTTAAATACGTAGATTCGATTTTTCAGAGGCGACTGAAGTTTTCTCTGCTGCGTTTACAGTTTTAGTCACTTAAGCAGAAAAGTTTCAAGTCTGAGCGAGGTGTCCCCGTCAGAACTTCGGCCCGGATTCTCCTGAACGAATGCACCGACCTGTAACGCACGAATGTTGCACAATGTTGTTTTATGTTCTGGAAAAACATCGAAGTTCCAGTGTTATTTATTAAACACACGCACTTATTGGACTCTGTGTTCTGCGTCATTTGTCACCAACACAAAGCGGCGCAGCTTAAGGGTCCCAGATTAAAACGACCGAAGCTTCCAGGTTCTTTCCTTTCTACGGTTAGTTTTGGGTTTGAAGCCCCCTCCCACTGCGATGAAAGCCCACCTCGAGCGTCAGAAATGGTGCGATTGGTTTATTTTTTTGGTAAAACCACTGTTTGAGAAATCAGCAGAATTCTGAAAAACGTGTCCCCCAGAGCCTAGACGGTGTGGCTAAGAGTGAGGGGGCTACAATCCAAAGGTTGTGGGTTCGGTTCCAGTTTTTTCACCCGCGGGTTTGCGAGTGGGACTCTTTTGTAAAGCCCTTTTATGGGTTATGTGAAGAAAATCTAAATCAAAATTCTATTTAATAGTATTTTGTTAAAAAGGAGCCAGAAAACCCAGCATTTTTTGGGGCTAAAACTCAAAACTCTAGATTTTGATTGAAATATTCACAAACGACTTAAAGTTCTGCAACTTCTACCCCATAATGGAGGCCTTTTTGTCTCCTGTGCTTGTAGTCTTCTGTTGAATCTTAAAGTGGGAAGTACACACACTCCTGGTAGGGTTTTTGTTTTGTTTTTACGTCTAATTTCTTCACAAGAATCTCTGTCATTATATAACCATGATGACATTTTTGAGATCAAAGTTCTGGTTCTGCTCTATCGTCTGATGAAGAGCGGTGCTGTGGGCCTCGTCCCCTCCGAACAGAAAAAGCTTACTGCTTCTTTTCTTATATTAAGCCACCATCAAGTTGATCCAAATGTAATAAAGACAGTGAAGATATACATTGATGCTGGTTGGGGATTTTTGGAGATAGGCACCTTTTAAGAACTTTGCTTCTCAATCATAAACGAGTTAAGAAATTCTCTCATGAATCCGCCGTTTGGCTGGAAGGCGCCATAAACCTCAGTCAATGTTAGTTAATTTTTAAAGCATCAGACCCGGGGCTGATATCGTTAACTGATACTGTTTCAAGAAGGGGTCAGCCATCAGGTATACGTTTGGTCCTGTGATGCAGAGCAGGTTTGGGCGCTTCACTGAAGCAGAGAAGCAATGTCAGCTGTGCGTTCTTTTTGCCACGGATTCAAAAAGTGTAGATATCCGTTATTAGCCATAACAGTAACATTTGATATTGCACATCCCAACACTCATTTAATTAATCCAAAACGTGGAGTTGTCAAATGCAACTCTAGATTTAATCAAGTCAAGCAATTTAGGAAACAATGTCCAGGTTTCCTTTCTGTAGAGCAAAGCTGCCCTGGTACCTGTAGGCAACCAGCTTCTCCAGAAAAGCCAAGACAGAACACCAAAAATAAAATAAAAAAGTCACTTTGCCCTTTTACCTCAAACTGATTGGCTGCTGAACAGCCAGTATCAAACCAAACCGTCCAATCAGAGGACAACCTTTAAAACAGGCACCTGAGTTCAGGTGTGGAGAGTCTGTCCTGTTTCCACTATAACATGAAACCAAACCGCCTTTGCTCTGATTGGTCAGTCCAACGTGTGATGTAAGTAACCAGGATCCAATCACTTCAGGTTTAAAAAAAGAAAAAGGCCAAAGTTTCAGACCCCAGTGTGAATATTCATTTATCAGGTCAAAATGTTTTATTGTAACAGTGCAAACACGGCTAAACAATGAAAAACAGCCGACACTTGCTTTAAATAAAAACTGTTTATTCTCTTTCAATATAGCTTTTGTTCTATCGTAGCAGAAAAGAGCCTCCATGTCAGTGCTAAAACCCGGAACTGGACCTCCGGCCGCTGCAATGATGGGGCTGGATTCTGATCCAACAGTCACTTTGTGGTTAAAAACGGGCGTTCAGATCCGATTTCCGGTCCGAATTATCTGGGGCTGCAGGTTCCCTGGGCTCAGATAGTAGAAGTTTAGTCCGTCCAGTATTGATCGGTTGTGTGTGTGTGTGTGTGTGTGTGTGTGTGTGTGTGTTGCGAAAACTGACATCTTGCTCCAGTATGGCTGTTGATGTGGAAGCAGAGGTTTCTGCCAAGAAAAGGTCGCACGTTGAGGTAAGAAAGATTTTTCCTGTAAGCGTGAAAGAAAAACACAAAAGCATCAGTTAATAAAGAAGGTCACCAAGTCTGGGTCAGATGGAGTTAAAAACACTTTTAAAACGACTGCAGGGGAATAAATGAGGTGATCTCCAGTAAAGATCCTCCACCTCCAAAGACACCAGATGCCATTCTTGTCCCTCGATGTTTCAACATGTAACTTTCCCTCATCCCGACCCCCGCCGCTCGTCCCCACACTTAGCCGTGTCTCTTGGATTCACCCACATTGGCGGCGTTTCTCAAAATGTGTCTGGAGGCGGGGTTATGCCTTGACATCGGGGTGAGTCCCACTTTAGATCTCCATCTGAATCCCCTTATAGAGTCAGGACTGTTCAGCCAAAGCAGAAGTGCGTCAGCAGTCGCCATGATCAGTGCTGTCTGAATAGAGCAGTCAGTGAGGAAGGAGGCAGGAAAAGGAGCCTGTATGCTTCCTCCTGCTGCTAGTTTCGCCCAGGAACGCCGTGGTGTCCCTCACTGGCACCAACAACCCTTTACTCTGCAAAAAGGGAACTAAAAGTATGGAAATTTTTCTTTAAATGGGTGTATTTTTCCTTGATTTGATCAGGTAACTAAGAATATTTGCCAGTGGAATAAGATTTTTGCACTTAAAAAAAAAAGAACAATTCATCTCCATCATCTTATTTCAAGAACAGTATTAGGGCTGGACGATAATTCAGTAACAATATATATCGATCGATAGACATGTGGCGCAATAGGAAAAAATAGGGTCGATGAAACTTCGATATAGAGACAGTTTTCCTTCCTTCCTTTCAGTCTATCATATTCGTTGATACTACAGTCACTACTTCCTCCCGACCAATCGTAATCGCGGACCCAGGCACGCCGTCACAAAGCGCCGCTCTCTCAAACCACAACACAGAGCACGTGAATATGTCGCACCAAGGAGCGGCGGAGGAAACGGTCCCAAAACGGGGTTTTACTAGTTCACCAGTCTGACAGAAATAAACCAGTGATTTGTAAAACTTGCAAGGAACCGGTAAAAACAAAGTCTGGTAACGCAACCAACTTGTTTCATCACGTAAGCCGCTCACACCCGCAGCAGCGCGAGCTGTGCAGCCCCGTGCGACTCGCGTCGTCTTCGGAGGAATCTGATGGAAGTTCTTCCAAAACAAAGCAGGTATAGCAGCTAAACTGGGCTCCCTTCTTTGTGATAAAATGAAAAAGCGTCCAAGCGGCATAAGGACATCACGCATGCAGTAACATGCTTCATAGTGATGGATATGTCTGCTGTTGTCTGCAGCTGAAAAACCTGGCTTCAAACAATTACTCGCCACTCTTGATCCGTGATATAAAGTTCCGGGACGCAAGTTTTTCTCTAACAGCGCTCCCTAAATTGTGCAACGAGTGCAGAGAATCGGTACAAAATGAGCTGCAGTCTGTGTCCTTACACGCCACAACCTCTGACCTCAGCCCTGCGTCAGCCTCTCAATTATGAAACCTGAGAAGTAACTAGTGTACTATTGCCACCTAAATAGGCTATTTTATTTATTTATTTGGTATTTTTATTTTGGTCACTTTAGTTTATTCTTTGTCAGTATTTAATAACATAACTCAGGTCTCTTAAGTTATTTTTCTTTAAAAAAATTCTGTTATGGTTAAAAAAGTTGGTTAAATATAGATTTAATTGGAATTCTGTGTTTGTGTTCTTTATTACAATTAAATCATTTAGCAATATCATAAAATGTCCAGGCAGAGCTGCACATAAAATATGGTTTTAAATATTTTCAATAATTATCGATATCGATCAATATGCATTTTTTTTTTATCGATAAGCTTTTTTTCTATATCATCCAGCCCTAAGCAGTATATCTAATTATCTTATTTTAGGGGTAAAATACTCATTCCGGTGGCAAATAGCCATATTTAGCTGCTGAAATCAATGAAAAATACACTAATTTCAAGAAAATTTTCCTTACTTTTAGTTCCCTTTTTGCAGTGTAGGTATCCCACAATCCTTTGCGTGACATGATGCATAAGCACAGCGCCCTCACAGAAATCAACGAAGATGTCCTGAGAGAAAAGAACGCGCACTTTGTAGTTCATTTACGGCAGGCTGTAGGTCACAGCTGCCTAGAATCATCCAGTGTTTCCGTCACGTAACGACGTCGGCGTTAAAGGTCGTCTGAATTCAGCACAGCAGGTCCGAACAATGCAAAAATAGAACAAAAAGTAGTCAGATTTTCCTGAAATTAGTGTATTTATACTTGATTTGAGCAGGTAAGTAAGATAATCTGCCAAAGGAATAAGATTTTTGCACTTAAAATAGGAACATCTTGTCTCCATCACCTTATTTCAAGTGCAGAATATCTAATTATCTTATTTTTGGGGGTGAAAATACTCATTCCATTGGCAAATAATCTTATTTACCTGATAAAAATCAAGGACAAATAAACTCATCTCAAGAACATTTGATTTATTTTAGGTCCGTTTTTGCAGTGAAGCTCCTTTCCTCCCCCTGACAGAGTTCTGGCTGTCGACCTCGTGAAAGGTCAAAGGTCAGGAGCTTGGAGCTGTTATTAAGGTTGTTCAGATGGAGCCTAAGTCTCTCTCATCCTGGAACAATACTGAAAACAGCTGATTTCAACCCAGCGGTGCGTTCACTAATGCCACTGAACTTTGTGATTGGCTGGTTAGAGCCAGCCGGTCCACTTCTCGGTGATAAATCCAATATCTGGTCAACTATGTGTGGATGAAGGTTCTCCCTGGAAAGGGATCCTCCACAGAAACAACAGAGAGACGATTAAAGGACAACCTGGGCTGCTTCTCTGCTGGAAAACCAAACCGGTTCCTTTCTGCTTGTCTACAGAACTAAATTAGAACTCCATCAGAACCAACTTTAGGCATTTGGACCTGAAACCACCGACAGCGGAGCACTGCGAGGTCTGTTTTTTTATTTCAGACACACAAGTATATGAAGTAATGAAGACAGTATATGTCCATATAACATAAATTAAAACAGTCTGAAAAAGGGTGTATTGGCAGAAGCAATAAGCTTATAATGCCCACCCTGCAAAGCAAATTTACATTGGACTAGAAAGCAAAAGAAAAAAAAGAAAAAAGCTAAAAAGATGGCTACTGTTTATAATACATATCAACGTATGATTTTAGGAAAAGTATTATTCTACAATAACAACATTTTGAAAAAAAAAAAAAGAAAAAGGTAACGCACCCAGTATCTTACTGCTCTTAATTGCATTCACATGATTCAGAATTTTTTATCGTATTATTCTTAGTTAAGTTTTTAAACTTTTTTAATGTTGTACAGTCTTACAGCTCCTGATCTAATTTGTTCCATACATCAACCCCAACAAAAGAAATAAAATCTTGTTTTACATTTGCTTTTGGTTTTCTGAACATTTTATACCCTCTGAGATCATAAACACCGTCCCTGATCGAAAACAGACCCTGAATGTGTTCTGGCAACAAATTATTTTTTATTTTGTACATAAATTGAGCAGTCTTAAAGTCAGCCAAATCTTTAAATTTTAATGTTTTTAAATGTACATAAAATTGGTTTGTATGCTCTCTATAATCTGCTTTATTTACAATTCGAATAGCTCTCTTTTGAATTATGAACAATGGTTTTAAATTAGTTTTATAGGTGTTTCCCCACACTTCAATACAGTACATCAGGTAAGGCAAAACTAATGAACAGTACAAGAGATATAGTGTTTTTTGATTTAAAAGGCCTTTAAATTTATATAACACTGCCAACAGAGCTTTGAGGTCTAAAAAGAAACCGTCTGCACACAACAGTTGGACCATTGAAGGATTTTCACTGAGCGGGTTAAAAAAAATGAGGTTCCTGTTTAGCTGATTTCAGATCAGCGCTTCTTCCTGCAGACCATCTGACCTCTGAAACAAGTCATTTTTGTTTTCCATGTTTTAAGGAGCAGAGGGGAGTTTATGAAGGCGTGTTACCTGCGGTGTGGTTATCATGTTGCATTGGAGCTGCTTATTGCCTTTGTGCCGTCTGTGTTGGCGTTTGCTTGTTCCTTTACCACCGGATCTGAGGAACAAACACAAGCTGTCAGGTTTCCTCAGACAAACAGCTCCTGGTACGCTGGAGTAACTGGAAAATCCCTGGAAACATCAGGAGTGTGTCTGATGGGGGCCGAGAGCCAGGCTCTAGGATGTGAGGAGAAGAATTACCGTGAAAGAGAAGATGAGCTCTTATTTCAGGTCAGGTTTCTACTGAAAGGGAATTCCTCTCTGGGCCACAAAACCGTGCAGCAGAATCAGCTAACGGGTCTGTTCATCTTCGGTTCTGAGAAGCTTTAAAAATTCAGCTAGTGAAACTCAAGCTGCGTCCCTGAACGCCTCGTCTGAGCTCCCTGAACGCCTCACAGGAGGATTTTAGTCCAATTACAGAGAACACGTGGGCTCTTATGATTGACTGGGACGGTTAAAGGGGGACAGGGTCAGCTAAGCAACCCTTTGCTGGAGTCAGGCTCTCATGTCAACGTGTTGCTGGTACTGACAGAAGTATGGATGCCGCATGGCCTCAGCCGCCGTCAGCCTCTGCTGGTGGTCGTAGCGCAGCAGCTTGTCCAGCAGATCCAGGGCCTCCGGGCTCACCAGGTGCTGGTTCTCCGACTGGATGAACTGCTCCCAGCGCTTCCGTGATTGCCTGAAAACATGGAGACGGCGTCTTGGCTTAGTGTGTGGAGGAATTTAATACAACGGGTTCTGCCAGAGGCTCTTTTCTACCGTTAATGGGAAATAAAGCCTGAAAAGCAACAAAAAGAGCCCCAATAATCTGGGTAAATACATCTGAAAAACTAAACCCTTTGATTTCATTCCAGGCTGCAGGAGTCAGTATCTCATCATGGCCATGTCCACCCTGCTGGCTTTCAGTGGAATTACTCCTGCTGACCAAAACTTCACATTTCTTCATCCTGACTGATACCTTTATGTAAGGACGTCCTTTTGAGCCTTTGTTGAATTATGGTTTCAGCTAAATGATGCGGTCGTCGGTAGGTTTGTACCTTTTCTAACGTTTGGGCGGCTGGACTTGATTCCATGTGGAGATTCCCTGCAGCAGATTTAACCTCAACACTGAATCTAAACCTCCTTCACAGACGGAGCCAGAAAAACAGCTCAATGCAGTCGATTTAGTTCAATAATGTCCACTAACAGATCTGTGGTCGGTTTCTGAGTAAAGGACATTTTAAATTAAAGGTGGAGGTTACAGGAACACAATAAAAGTCTCTGTTCATCAGACGAGCGATAGCCCGGTTGCCTCTGATGTAAGCTTGTTTGCTGATGCGATGACCAGACATCTCTCTGCTCATTTAAATCCGTTTTCGGCCCACATCAAGACCCTGCTGCAGTCCAGCACCCGATGTGAGACCTGGACGGCGGTTCTGCTCCATCCTTCCAGGGGGAGAGCAGCAGCGCAGCGCGGATACTCACTGTCCCAGCAGGTCTTTGAAGCGCGTGTCCAGTTCTATGTGATACTTGTGCAGGTAGCCGAACAGCTCGTCGGTGCCGAGGACCTTAGCGATGCGGACCAGCTGCAGAGCAGAACACACAGACAGAACTGCTTCAGCTTTCAGGAACGTTCCAGAAATGTTGAGCGATGTTTTTCATCAAGTCCAGAACCTGCAGGTCACCTCTGACCCGACATCGCTGTAGGTCAGGAACCCAAACCTGGACTGTTTGTCCTTCAGGCCTGAGTTACTGCATGAACATTTAATAATTATCTTTCTATATCTTAATATTTATTAAACGCTCTCTTTTAATCTTTCAATATTAAATTTACTATCCAAGAAATCTGCTAAAGGCTGATCTGTAAAAATTTGGAAAATTATCCACACAATAATAGGCATTTATGCTCTTAGAGAAATACGAGGATTCTCATGGAGAAGTTTTAACAATTGTGGGATAATATTTTCTAAATTTGGTTTTCAACTTTGTTCTAAATAATAAAAAGTCATAAATTACAACACAATGAATCAGAAAATGTAAGCAGATAAATGAGTGTCTGAATGGATCGAACAGGAAGTGCTTTTATTTTGATATTTTCAGCAGGAAGTGTCCGTGTAACGTAGCAGCTAGCGAACGTCGGAGGTCAGTTGTAATTCGTTTGTTTCCTGGGCGTTCAGTAGGAGAGACGTTCATGTGGCTGTTATGACGCTGCGGCTGACACGACCAGATCACAATACGCCGCTAACAGCAGCGCTGCACTCTATAATTTATCATGATCTAATGCGGTACCGCGCGCGAGCTATTTTTAGAAACACAACGTCACGATGACGTCACATCACGTGGTACGCAGTAGGGCAAACTCCCAAACGCGCCGCTGTTTTGGTGTGGAAGAGACGTGCGTTAGCCTAGGTTTTACTCGGTAAACGACTGCTTTTTCCAACATCTAAGACCATGGTTTTTAAACATCGTTGCTATGGAACGTGCAACAGCGACTCGAGGTACGCTGATCGGCCGCATATGAAGGATGTTTTCTTCATTAATTTCCCGAAACTCAAGAGTGCCAAGGAGAAGTGTGTGCGTTGGGTACACTTGTGCGGGCGGCCTACACAACATTTCAACCCGGAAAAAGTTACCAAATTCACCTACATATGTAGCAAGCATTTTGTCGGTGGAAAGGGCCCAACTGAAGAACATCCTGACCCAATTCCAGCGACATCAAGCAGTGAACAGGTGAGAGTATTTTGGTGTTTTACTGAAGCTTAAATCTGCTCAGGCGTCGAAGAGCTAACGACGAAACGAGCTATCCTTTGTTACACTTTTGTTATGTCTGCGTGTCTATCCTGCCGCGCGATATTGACTTAGGCCCCTAAGTTGACCATAGATATACAGATTCCTGGACGTTGATTGCAAACTAACAAAAAAGGCCGACGTGAACGGAGCACGGTGGAAATCATAACAAAGGCATGAACGCCGAGCAGGGAAAAAAACAAAGCTTACCGTTGAATCAACTCGGCCCGTCTTCCGGTTTTTTTGAGCCCTCGACACTCAAGCCACCGTTTCAGCTGAAGGTTGGTGTGCTCTTCCACAGTGCGACCAGTAAACCGTGCGCCTGGGACATCGTCTTGGGTAAGTTTAATGGCTGCAAAGTCGGTCATATCGCTGGTTCTGTTGCGCTTGTAATGGCTGGTTTGTATGTGCGTTCTACGACTGTTTGCCCTACCGGTGCGGCAAAAGGGGCGTTACTCTTAAGGCCGTGACGTCACGTGCGCGGTACCGCATTATTTAGGCTCCCTGCTTTCAGGCTCTTCATGTTTGGTGACCTTTGTCGTTTAGTGCAACATGAAACGTTTGAGAAAGTAAAGAGGTGGTGAAGTTTTAGTTCTGTATTTGCCAAAAGATCCAAAGTCCGACAGAGGCAAGATTTTCACTAAAACCTCCAGTTTGTGATGGAGATGATGAATGTTTGTTGTTTAGTAGCTGAATAGACGACTCGTTATCTGGGGTCTGATGTCGACTTATTTATCAGAAGGAGATGAAAATGTTTTTAAGTTGAATGCCTCTGGGTTTTGGTTGAATGTCTTGGTAGAGCATCTGCATTTTAGCCCAGATGTGTCTAAATGTTGCTCAGCAGCATTCAGGATCTCTGATTGGCCACATTTTAAAGTTTTTTCTAGAGCTGATGATTGTGGCCTAACTGGTATTCACACAGCAGGGGGCGCCACAGAGTGACTTTAGCCTGTAAGAGTCTCTCAAAGCTAGAAGACCAAGCATCACTTTGATTCGTGGATCATCAATGATAGTTTTATATTCAGATGATTTGATCTATTTACACTGAGCTTATCTGGTACCACC
Organism: Fundulus diaphanus; assembly: GCA_037039145.1. NCBI lineage: Eukaryota > Metazoa > Chordata > Actinopteri > Cyprinodontiformes > Fundulidae > Fundulus > Fundulus diaphanus. Next base: position 4,410,813 of record CM073122.1, read on the forward strand.
GGTAAAGATTAGTAAAGAAAAGCCTTCAAATAAATCCAGCTTTCACTGCAGCAGCACATTTCTGGCAGATCTATCCAGCATGATGGGCCGACGGGTCCAAGACAGGATTTAGGTCTGTGGACTGAGGCGGCCTTGGAAGACGTTTGAATCCATTTCTGTGTTGATTTGGCCAAATGTTCTGGATCATTGTTCTGATGAAAAAGCCGGTTACAACCCAATTTCAGTGTTTTGGTGCAGAGCATCCCATTCCAGGGTTTATGATGCCATACTCTGCTAGGCTTCCTGGGGTCTTTGGAAGAGAAATAGGCCCACAGCACCACAGATCCCCACTATGCTTAACTGAGAGATGAGCTGCTACTCCACAGACCCAACCTCAGACCTCAGACTCTGTAGTTTACCAAACTCCACAGCTATGCAGATCTTTTACCTCCCTTACCGTCTGTTGTGACGTCATGTATGATTTGATTGAATTTGACTTTGTAAAGTGCCTTCAGATGACATGCATCATGAATTGGAGCTATATGAAGAAAATTTAACTGAATTTAAATAAATCAGGACCCACTGGTCTCAGCTCCAGTAGTTTCTAAACTTGCTCAGAATTGCTCTCATTGTAGAGCTGAAGGACTGTAGACATTTTCTCTGGTTGCTTTTTGTTGACTTGTCTGCCTTTTTATGTTCTCTCGTCTTTCCCATTGTGTACAGAAATGGGCCTTTGTGTTACATCATAGTTATACCCATCAGATCCTAAAAACGATATAACTTTAAAAAGTCACGGCTAAATGAAAATATGCTCAGTCATTTTATAGGGATCGTTATTGGAACGAATAATTCTGAAACCTGTGGTTATCATTATCACTATATTTTAGATCTGTGTATATATATATATATAATTTAAAATGATTTCCCTCTGGGATTATTAAAGTATTTCTGATTCTGATTGTGTTGAGAAAGAATTTGTAGTTTTTGTTCCCACAAATTAAAGTCTGTATTTTTTTACACGTCTATTTCTGGTGCAACAGAAGAGGAACCAATGTGAAGGCTTTTCACACATCTGCACCAGGAAGGCCCAAAGGGTGAGGCCGGCAGTCTACGAGCGCTTCCTTGTTTCTGTCGGGTGATTTCCCCAGCGCCCTGCTGCCCTCATACCTGGTCGTAGTTGTCCTGGCCGTGGAAAAACGGCTCCCTCAGGAAGATCATGCTGGCCAGCATGCAGCCGAAACTCCACATGTCCAAACTGTAGTCATACATCTGCAGAAAAGAACGAAAAAATAAGTCACAGCATCAAACCGAAGCATTTCAACGTAGATTTCATTTCGTCTGGCGTGCGCTGAGTCCAGAGGTTTATACCTGATAGTCAACTAGCAGCTCAGGGCCTTTGAAATAGCGAGACGCCACCCTGACGTTGTATTCCTGAGCGGGATGGTAGAATTCAGCCAAACCCCAATCGATGAGACGAAGCTGAGGCACAAGAGAACGTTCAGCTGTTTAATGTGACCTGCCTCAGCAAAACACTGAGACAATAAGAGGCTAAAGCTTCAACTAAACCTGCATCACAAGGAGTCTGAACAGTTTTAGATTAACAAAGAATTTACAGTTTCTCAAGCTGTCAGGAATCATTTTTACTTAAAGTACTTCTGATTTTCCTATATTTCTCCAACAGCTGAATCTTAGCACAGATGCAAATGATGTGAATTCAACTAAAAAGACAGAAAGACGTGCAGCACATGAAGATTAAAATCCCATTTTATCAAGGAAGCGACTTGGTGTAACTAAACGTTCAGTTCTGTCGTTTTAAGACGGCGCGCTGAGCAGCACCTTCCTCAGCTGGTGGTCGATCATCACGTTGTGGGGCTTCACGTCCCGGTGCATGATCCCCATACTGTGACAGTAGTCCAGAGCCTGAAACACAGAAGCACTCATCTGAATGTCCGTTTGCTGCTCTTAGCTCACAGTGGAACAATCTGCCCATTCTCCTCTGACTAAACAGCATTTAAGCACCATATTGGCAGCTGCCTGGAGATTACACACCATGGTCTGTAAACCTGAGAGGTGGTTGTGGGTGAAAATCCCAGCAGAGCAATGGGGCTCACAGCCGTGCTCGGCCCTTAATCCTGGTTCTGAATCTCATCTGGAAGTCCTGACAGTCCTCTTCAACACGACTGGATTAAATGCATGAATGCTGCCTTGTGATTGGCCGATTCACTATTTGTCTTAAGCAATTAAACAGGCGTCTCTAATAAAGTGGCTGATGACTGATTATTAAGTTATTTTAACGCACGACATCTGAAAATATAACAGTTGGGTTGTGATTTGATATGTTGTGCAATAATATTTTATATCCAGTCCTCTTGAGCAGATTAAAAACAGCTGCAGATGTCATCGTGTCCTCGTTTAATCAGCTAATAGCCGACGTTCTGCTTAGAACGTTCTGCTTAGAACGTTCTGGTTCAAGCGTCAGCCCGTTATGACCAGGGTCCCAGGACCTGACACCAGTACTTCTGCAGGACTCTTCTTCCTGAAACTTCTACTTTTATGTTCATCTCAAACTTCTTATCTTAAAAACAGCAGAAGTTGAGTGAAATGCTTCCAAAATAACTAAAACATGTAAATAAGTAAAAAGCCAAAAACATTCAAATAAACGTAAACAGGGTCTTTAAAGTTAGAAATCCTGATTACGCCGGGAACAAGATGTGAATTCCTGTTTTCTTTGATTTTTATCTGAATCCAAACTGTAATGGTAAGTTTGGAGCAGAACTTTTCTCTGCTGGTAAGACTTTTAATATCCAGGCTTCTGGTCCAGAAACCAGAGTTTAACCTGATTTGACCAACAGCCATGAATAAATGCTCATCTTAGGACTTATTGTGCCGATTATCTGCATCCTTTCTAAATAAAATCAAAGTAATTGGCGATGCGGACGCGGCGCTGCAGGGTCAGCATCTAGCCGGGCTTTTCTGGTTCGAGTTTGCGCGTTGTCTCTAAGTTTGAGTTGAAAATGGAGGCAGATTGCTGTTCTGGTCAGAAAAGTTTCATCAGCATCATTTAATCTAACAAAAACTCTTATTGATCAAAGATGCTTCAAATCCAGGTCAAACTGCATCTTTTGTTCTTCATGTCTGCAGCAGGTAACGGGTTCAGTCCCTCTTACCTTGAGCAGCTCATACATGTAAAAGCGGATATCGTAGTCCGTCAGCTTCTGGTACAGCTCCTGTGGGGCAGATACGAGGCACTCGCGTTAGGAAAGCTTGCAGCTGCGCAACGTGGTTAGCTTCTACGCTAACAGGAAGCTTATCCTGGGATTATCAATCCTATCAGTCCATGGAGGGTAGTTCTGAGCCAGCCCAACTCAAGTACCTTAAAATCTGTGTTATTGATGTACTCAAAGACAAGCGCTGGTGTTCTGGACTGCAAAGAGAGGACAACAAACACACGGCTTCACTGACAGCAGCAGCAGGTAAGTGGAGATCATTAGCATGACTGGGTTAGCGCGGCCCACATGCAGCACAGCGAGCGCACGCTTCCCGCTCACCACCGGGTCTTTGACCGTGTCAACCAGACGGATGATGTTGGTTCCTCCTCGCAGGTTTTCCAGGATTTTTATTTCCCGTTTTATCTTCTTCTTCTTGACGGGCTGAGGAACAAAACCAAAGAGACGATGAACAGAGATATAGGAGAAGAGGAAGATCTGTGTCTGTTTACGCCCTGAGCTGCTGAAACCTTCGACCCTGCTGGACTTTTACACGTTTTGTTTTATTTGCTTGTTTTACTGGGACTTTCGGCGACAGAACGACAGAGTGGTGCAGAACTGGAAAATGGAAGGTGATACATGGTTTTCAAGTAGTTTGAGGATTAATTATGTAAACAGTGAATTAGTATTCAAGTAGTCAATATTCCACAGAACCACCTTTCTTTGCAGGTCCAGCTGCAGGTCTTTTCAGGGTTTGTCTCTACCAGCTTTGAACGTCTACAGACGTAAACTTCTTTTCATCCTTCTGAACGAAACAACTGAAACTCAGACTGGATGAAGAGCTCACCTGTTTTTAGGTCTCATCTCGTTCATCTTACCTTAAGCAGCTCATACACATAAAACTGTGACTAGGGCCGGTCCGTCCTAGGGTTGTCAAAAACAGCGATACCTAAACGCTGGATGCGGATACAACGCTGATTTGGTATGAATACTAAATATTTTAGCATATGAGGCAAACGAAGGGAAGCCCAGAGATCTTGACGAGCCTGTGTGAAAACAGTGATTTAAAGTGGTGCGACGAAGTCAAGCAGCACAACAAAGCTGGTTAAACATGTGAAGGACCGACATCCTGGACTTCATGATGAATTCCTACAGGTTAGCAAGTCAAATATCCCATTCATAATTTAATTTATTAAACGTATTACTGATCAATGTTGTGTGATTAGCTGGGGCTAGCATGCTACAAGCTGTGTATTAAAAAGTGGAGTTTTTCACATTAATAAAATATTTTTTGTACCTTTAATTGTCTCTTTTTATCCTTGTGGCATCTTACATGGTATTGAGTATTTTCCTGGATATCGATAATGCGTTTGAACTTTTAGTATCATGACAACCCTTGTCTGTTCTAACATTTATCTGCTCTGATGTAATCCATCCCATAATACGTCGCGGGTGGTCGTCCTGCTGGAGCCGGACCCTCCAGCCCAGCCTCGGGTCTTCTGCAGGTTTCCTACCAGGATTTAGCTCCATCCATCTTCATGTCAGCCCTAACCAGCTTCTCTGTCCGTACTGAGGAACAGATTCCCCACAGCATGATGCTGCCACCACCGTGCTTCAGTGTCAGGAGGTGACAAGAAGGATAAATCTGCCAAAGTGTTTTCCATGTAGGCCAAAAGGTTCCTGGGTAATCTCATCTGAGTGGAGCACCTTGTTCCAGAAGCAATCAGTCGCACAAGATTTCATTTAGAGATTTCAGAGTAAAGGAGAGTAAATACAAATGGCATATTTTCTTTAGATCTTTATCTGTGGAGCATTTTCAAACTATCCTTTTGCCTCCACTTCAGTCATTAACAACCTTGAGTTGATCCATCACAGAAAATCCCATTAAAACACCCATATATTGACGGTTGTCCTTTAAATATGTTTAAATATGTCCTTTAAACCTCTCCCTAATAATCAGAGACGGCTCCGACAGCGAGGATGTCTCACCTTGAGGATTTTCACCACCACCTTCTCATTGTTCGTCACATTTATAGCCTCGAACACCTCGCTGTACTTCCCTCGGCCCAGTTTGCGCACCAGCTGGTAGTTGTCCTGATTGCTGAAAAGAGCAGAAGCAGCGTGACGCAACAACAGATCTTTTTCAGTCCCGCTGATGCTGAGCGCCGCGGCACTTTACCTCCAGTTTGGCGCGTGCGCGTCGTAGTCCCAGTACTCTCTGTTCTTCTGTGTGTTGACGTCGGTGTACACCCGAGCCTTGCTGCTGGCCGGCGAGGATCCGGGCATCGCTGGCTTTGAGGCTCCGTGTCCGGGACCGTCTCCTCCCTCAAAATACTCGTTGGCTGGATACCGGAAGGCAGCGCAGCGGCTGTGCAGGGTTTGCGGCTCTAAGATCCCGGCACTGTGCTTACCATTGGCTTTGGCTGCTTGTGGCCTTCGGGGGAAGGTGGCGGGCCGGTCCGACGCGGCCGCGGTGCAGAACGACAGAGCTACTATCACCGAGTGAGTGAAGCGCCTGAGCAGGATGTTGGGATGGATGGGACGAAGAACCGCCAGCTGTAAGAAGAGGAAGAGCACATCAGGCTCTGTTCACCACAGAGAAAGTCTTCACACCCTCCCAGACGTCTTGTTTTCGGCCACTCAAAAACCTTTTTTCAGTTCATTTTCCATCCAGACGTGGCTTTTGGGTGGTGGTCTCACTGCACGGTTCGCCGCCTGTGCTGCATTGCCTGGAGCACAGGCGGCGCCACCGCAGAAACCTGCCCAAACAGCACCAGCGAGGAACCGGTCCGGCGGCCCAACGGCACCTCTGTCAAAGTTTAGTGAAACTTGAACCTGATTATCTCAAATGCTGAAATGGGAGGCAAAAAACCTTGAAAACAAAACACCTTAAAACATCTTTAAATGCATTTCTTTAAGTTACCGTAGCCAGTTTAAATGAAGTACATTTACATTAGAGAAGCAAACACTAAAAGAATAAAGAGAGACCTTCAAATATGCTTTAAACCAAATAAAATTGTCATTTAGATTTATTTTATAGGACCCTAACTATAAACCAGGACTGATGGTGGACCAGGTCTGGATTTATTGTGAACCTTTTGGATCAAATCCAGTTTGTATCCAGGTTAGTGGGAACACATGAGCTCCAGGAAACTAAAATACGTAAATAAATTGGAAAATAAAAGACAAATCAGCTGCATAATACTTGACATTTTAGGCATTTCTGCATGTTTTCAGTAAGTATGTATTTATTTTGGCAGGACATCGATCTCTCACCAGTTCTAAACAAGATCATGAGAGAATCTTGGAAACAGATTTAAAATCCAGGAGCTTTGTGAGTTTTCTCACCGAGTCGAGATCCTAGCAGGGAAAGAGCTTAAGAATCATTTTGATTTATTGTGACAACAATAAATTCCAGTCAAATGTGTCTGAAAACACTAAAATCCAACAATATTGTCGGAGTGGTTATATTTTACTTTTTTTCTCCACTGTTTGTTACATGAGAGAATCAAACATCAATACGTTTGGAAATCTAATGAATGCAGGTTTAGTGATAAAAAAAACAACAATCCTTTATGTAAAAATACTATAAAATAGTATAAGATTGAGCCCACATAACCCTTCCCTCCATTCTAACAGCCAACATAAAAATAAATTAAAAATGTAAAGAAACTAACTGGATTATTGAATGATCAAGCGCTTGACATTTTGAAAATATTTCTGTTAAATCCAGAATATGATCCAACCCTGGACAGTAACCTGAAAGCAAACATATTACGTTTTATTTATGTTTTACATTTAGGTTTCTGTTATCTCCTTAATTCAGATCAATGAGATGCTCATTTAAAAATGTTCCCCACTGATCCTGCTGCTCCCACATTTCTCATAGTCTCCTAAAACTGGATGGAAGAAGTCTGGCTGTATACATTTAAAAAGGCCACAACTATTTAAGACCTACTATGGAGAATGTGGACATATTTAAGAAACTGAATGATTTCATAAAACCATGCATACTTCCTGCCTCCTATCACCACAACCTTCATTGTGAACTGTTAATCAGCTCATTTTATATATTTCTAGACTAAAAAACGGTTATATACTACACATAGCCTGCCATAAATTCTAATTTAACTTAAATGATTGTTTTTTCTATCCAAAAACGGTGATTAAAAGATGCACCTCTTTACACTGATTATTGATTGGGTTGCTCTAATTTAAGCACCTGATGTTTTTGCAGATGAAGTCCTGTTTTGGGCCTTTTTATTGCTCCATCACCGTCAGCTCTGACCCCTTTTTTAGCCGAAATTCAGCTCCGGCGTTAGTCTAACGGAGCGGTTGCGTGTAAATCGAAGTCAAAACAGCATTAACGCCGCAGAGCAGTCCCAACTCTGCGGCGGGATTAGTTAGCATCATCTGTGATGGACCCAAACGTCGCTAACGAGGCTAACTAGTAACGGTAGCCTAGCTAGTTAAAACTGAGTTAAAACCCCGAAGTTTGACCCCGAACCGCAACGTCACGGAGAAATGTACCAGCTGGACTCACCCCTGTGTGCCCACGCAGCTCGAACCGATCACGCCAGTCAATAAATTTGATCGATTAGTGGCGCAGACCGTGGAAGCTGAGAACGGTGGCTAAAGCTAGCTGCTAACCTCGAGCGAAGAGCGACTCCTTCGTCATCAACGGCCGTTCGCTCGCGACTTCAGCTCCGACGTCCGCGCTGCGATGAGAGCCGACCCGGTCCCAGGCGGGGGAGGAGGTGATTGGTTTATCGATCCTAACGGTTGGGCGACGGCGCTCGAGCTGTTTCCATCTGCGGCTGCTCTTCACCTCTGCAGGGAACCTCACCCGGAAGCTAAACCGCGCTGACGATCCATCGCCACACGAACACCAAAATTATTTATATTTATTTAGTATTATTTTTATGGCATTTACGTTGTGTGATTTTAAAAAAATGTTTACAATTGATTTAACATATTTAGGCCAAATCCCATTATATATATATATATATATATATATATATATATATATATATATATATATATATATTGTATTTATAAAGTCAAACAATGTACGAGAATATTTCTTTCAAATTAAAAGGAGAAAAATATCCTTTAGTAGCTGCGCACTTACCCCCGAAAAAGCCAACAATTTTTTTCACCCACGTCATCACCTTGCGACCACCTTCCGTTCTTTTCTAGTTACCCCATTTACTCTGATACCACAAAAATAAACCCCTGTGCAAAGGTCGACAAAAAGTAGCGCATGATCGTGATGTTGAAGGTAAATGATTTATCGTGTCACAAACATCTTTTATGTATTTATATCCAACTTGTATTTCTAAAACAATAAATGGCAATATTGCATTTGCATTAGCTTCCAATCCCCTCTACCCTGAAACGCCCAAATAAAATGCAGCGCTATTTATCAAAAACCCAAAGAAGCACACAAGTGGCAATGAAGTGCACGGCTGCCGGCTTTGATTTGAACAAATACACGAAGCGTAGTCCGCATTTGTTTTCTACAATAACTCTAAATAAAGTACTTTGTGTTGACCTATCACAGGAAGTCTTAAAATAATAAAAACACATCAAAGTTTGTTTTTGTAACAAAAATGCCATCCTGTCCCCCATCAGCTTCACACCTTTTATCTGAACAGTTTTAATGCAGACACACAGCTTATTATAAGGGTGGTTTATTTTAATATACAGTATGAATAGGAGTCTATAATGATATCCATATGCTTCAATGCACTCCTCCTCCTCGTACTGCAACGAGAAATTTTGAAGCAGACTCGCCAGGATTCAAACCAGGGCCCACAGTCTCATCCCCACCTCATCTAACCCCCTTCCCACCCTGTAACCCCTCAGTCCATGACTTCTACTCGAAAACTTTCCTTTAAATATACTGCAAAGATTGTACAGAATATAGAAATCCACACATTAAACTAAAGTACACATATTTTTTTTCTTTTTCTTTTTTTTTATCCTTTAACCAACACATAAGTGGCAAGTTTTACTCAGATTGTTACGTCTTGTTTGGACCAGGAGCAGGCTAGGATTCTGTGGAAACAATACAAGGCCAATTCTTAAAAACAAATAACAATAATAATAATAATAATAATAATAACTTCTGTTAAATCTAAAACTAATGCAACTACTTCTGTGGCAAGTGAGCAACATAATGCTTTGTGGGGGTTAAACCTTGTGATAATTCTGGTGGAAATGCAACTAAGCTGCCTGCAGAGCACAGCGAGCTCATTAAGAGTGAATAAAAAAAGCAGGTAACAGAAGCACTATACAGTTTTCAGAGTTTACAGAGCGTATACACACAATCTATAATATACCAGAGTAGACTATTCCATGAATCAGTAGTCATAAATATTACACTGTGCATGTCCTATTGCACAAGTCAAGTGTTTCTATGACAGCGTAGGTATGCGGGTTAGTTACCTACACGTCATTTGTTTTAATACAAAGATACAACAACACAGATTTTATAGAACACGGGCTATACAGTTTCACACGTCCATGTGAAGTCTTTTCCTCTTCCTCTGAGGACGTTGTCCTAAATAAACCAAACTTGACAGCAATACTAAGGTAAGATAAGTATCCATGCACAAACAGCTGATTCTAGCCTGGACCTATCGTTGGGGGGGGGGGGGGGGTTAGCTTTCAGCTTCACTAGACATGACGTTAAATAAGAAGTAAAAATAAAAACACTAAACGAGTGAGCAGAAAAAAAAGAAAAACAAAAAAAGGCACATGGACTGAAGAGGGAAGCGACACGGAGCACTCACAAATGGGATGACAGTCTGGAAGCTGGAGCCTTCTTTCTCAACAACAGATTCAACGGTTACGAAACAAACAACCACATGCAGCCACAGACTACGGTCCCAGACTTTACAGAGGAAAACCGTCCCACGATCCAAATATCACTTCTTTTTCTTTCTGCTCGAGGTTTCGTTGCGGAAAACGAAGCGGGATCCTGATTCCCTCGGCGCCTCGGACTCACTGAACGGTAGAGGATGAGCCGAGTCCTAAAGATCGGACCAAACGGGAGCGAGTTTCGACTAAGACCGGCCCGGCCGAGGCTGGCGACCCGGGTCCCTCGGGGCGAATGTCACGTTTGGAGTTCACTGGATGCAGGGCGCTTCGGGGAAGTTCTCGTTCTCTGCAGTGTGCTGCACCGTGTGCTCCTGCAGCGCCGTCAGGTCGACGAAGCGCTCGCCGCACCACACACATTTAAACTGCGTCTCCCGCGAGTGAACGCTCTGGTGCTTGGCCAGGTGCTCCCGCTGCTTGAAGCTCTTGTCGCAGTTGGCGCACTTGAAGGGCTTCTCGCCCGTGTGGACGCGGCGGTGGCGCTGCAGCTCCGACGAGTACCTGAAGCGCTTCTCGCAGTCGGGACACTTGAGCGGCTTCTCCCTGGTCGGGTCGCAGCGGTGCTGGACGAACTCGGAGGACGACACGAAGCGCTTGTCGCACAGAGAGCACTTGAGCGGCTTCTCTGAGCAGTGGGTGCTTTGGTGGCGCTGCAGCGTCGAATTCTTTTTGTAGCCTTTGCCGCACACGTCACACTTGTAAGGTTTCTCCACCTCGCCGCCGCACTTGTGCCGCAGGAGCTCCCCCGACTGGCTGAAGGACTTCTGGCAGGACGCACACTTGAAGAGGCTTTCCATGCCGTGGACCTGCTGATGGTAGAGCAGGTGGGACGGCTGCAGGAAGCCCTTATCGCAGAGGTTGCACTTGAACGGCCGATCGGCCGGGTTTTTGTGAGTGCGGCGGTGGCGGACCAGAGCGTACTGCTGCTTGAAGCTCATCTGGCACTCGTCGCACTGGAAAGGCCGCTCCTCGGAGTGCGTGCGCTCGTGCTGCCGCAGGTCAGACGGCCTCTTGAAGCTCTTCCCGCACGAGCCGCAGCGGAACGGCCTCTCGCTCTCGGGCTGGCACTGGTGGTGCAGCAGCTCCGACGACTCTTTGAAGTGCATCTCGCACAGGTTGCACTTGAAGAGGTGCTCGCCCGAGTGGGCGTACATGTGCCGCACCAGGTGAGAGCGGTGCTTGAAGCTCTTCTCGCACACGGCGCATTTGTATGGCCGCTCGGAGCTGTGCGTGCGCTGGTGGTGCGCCAGGTGCGAGGACTGGCTGAAGCTTTTGTCACACGTGTCACATTTGTATGGCTTTTCCCCGGTGTGGACTCTCTCGTGGCGGGTCAGCTCGGACAGATGTCGGAAGGATTTGTGGCACACTGAGCACTTGTACGGCCTGTCGGGCGCGGAGGCCTCAAACGTGGGCGGAGACGAGGCGCTGATGACGGCGCCGCCGCCGGACGTCTCTCCGCCGGCGGGCTGCTGGGGGTTGGCGGCCGACGAGGTCGGCGTGACGTTCCCAGAGCCCGGCCGGTAGGTTTTCTCGCAGATGGAGCACTTCATCGGATTGTTCCCGTGCGAGTTGTGATGCTGGGCCAAAGAGGTGAGCAGCGAGAAGCCCATCTTACAGACGCCACACACGAAAGGCTTCTGCTCCACTTGCACACACTGATGCTCAAGCAGGTCGGTCGCCTGGCTAAAGATCTTCATGCACTGCGTGCACTGGAATGATCGGTCCTGAGTCACCATGCACTGGTGCTCGTGAGGATTGGCCAGGTGGGAAATGTCATGGCCACAGGCTCCGCACTTGTGCCCTCTGTCAGCCCCTACCTGCAGGGAGGCCTGCTGGGCTTGAACGACATGCTGCTGAGGGTGCTGGGGCTGCTGCAGGGAGGCGTCGGGCTGCAGGACCACTCCATACACGGTGCAGCTCAGAGAGTTGTCGGCTGCCTGTGGGAGAGTGTGTACAACGGAGGGTGGAGCCACTGCATGCTGCTGTTGCTGCTGCTGCCATGCCTCCGTCATCCTTCCACCGTGGATGCAGGGAGATCAGCGCTCAGAGGGGGGAGGATTAAATCCCAAATCTGGCCCAGGGATGGATGTAGCTGGAGAAATGAGAGGCGGGCCTCTGGTGGACAGTTCAGGGTTCCTCTGGTATCTGGAGAGAAAACCTGGAGGAACGCACAGGGAAAAACGAAAATAAAAGTAAACGACAAAATAAACAAGATAATACTGAAATACTGTGAGTATGAAAGCAGAAACTGGGGGAGCTGTCTAAGATCTGAAGCAAAAATGCTAACAAATCCAGTCTTGCTTCCACTCAGTGATGTTAAAAACGAATAAAAAAAACAAAATACGTGCAAAGTGCTGTGCAAGTGTTCTTTTTTCCTGATTATACGATCCCATTGTTTTTAAACGTAGAGGGAGCGATCAGTGCGACAGTTCGTCGGAGCGGCTTTGGCTTCAGAAACAAAACCGAATCAATGGGCTCGGTCTATTTCCTGGACGGCTAATCGTTCATTTAAAGGTTTTGACTTTCGACTGTTTATTTGATTCTGTTTTTGCAGATGCGTCAGTGACGAAGCGTCTTGTTTACAGCATCGAGGCAGGTGTCATTTCCTTCAGGATGAGCTACAAAAAAAACGTTTCTGTTCCAGGATGTAGCTGCTTGTTAGCATGCTAACTGCTAACGTATGGCGCTTCCTCTCATTTAAAAAGGAGAAAAACATCCGGGGTTCCAATGCGATAAAGCGTAAATAAAGTGTGGACTTTAAACAGAAAATGGCGCCTGCAGCATCACAGCTTGCAGATGAAGTTGAAAAGCGGCCTCGTTAGCTGGTTTGATGCGAGGCTGCGCTGCGGAGGAAGCCCACAACAGAGCAGGCCTCCCCGGAGCTGCAGGGGGAAAAATCCGCCTCCTGCAGCAGAGCCTCCCCGCATCCGCTAAGCAGAACAAACCCCAAATAGTGGCCAGAACAATCCGCCAAAACCTACCGGAGCTGCTCATCGACGCCCCTCAACGCTGTCTCCGGTCTGCGCTCGGTAACCGTGCGTGCTTTCGGTACTCGGAGGACCGGCGGCGGAGAGGATGCGGTCGAAGCCGGACGCCATCCTCCAGCAGACGAACGGACACCGGAAACCGCCACGCAGCGACCCGTTGCCGCGGCGCTGCAGCAGCTACAGCCGCTTCATGCTGAGGGCCAACCTAGAAGTGGCCATAAAACGAGCTCTGGCGGTGATAGACGCCTTTCGGGATCCGCGTAAATTGCTTTTAAAGCAACACAAAGGCGACCTGGAGCTGGTTTAAAAAAATAGGACGTGCAGTCCCGGCTTTGGACAGCAGGGGCCGCTGTTGAGCTCCATCACTCAATGGAACCGAAACCACGTTCAAGACCGTTATCGCGCTCCGGCTCCCTGCAAAAGGAGCCCGTGAACCTCTGTGGCGTCTCTGCATCCGGGGCCAGGTCCCACCAGATGTCGCTGTGGAGCTCCATGTTCGCAATAATCAGTGGGATATGATTGTTCTTTATAGAGTAATATTGTAAAAAGACAGATTCCCTTACCAATACAATTGTGTTAGAAACACGTGTGTCTAAATATTTAAATCTGCTAGAAAACTAACAAGCTCAGAAAACTAACAAGCTCAGTAGCTAAATCCTCTTGAGGCGCCTTTATATTGGGGCCGGCCCACCAACGTTTGTTTAAATAACGAACATCTGAAATTGCAGTGCGCATGCCCAACACGCTCTCAGTAGACAGCTGTGGGGCACAAATCCCACAGCCCCAAGCTCTGATCAGCCAATCAAAACACTAGAATTGCACACCTTACGTTTATGTTCTGAAGTTCAGAAAGTGTGCGACCATCTGAGCGAGGCAAGGCAAAATTATTTGTATAGCACATTTCAGTACAACGACAATGCAAAGTGCTTTGCATGATTAAATCAGTGGAAAAATAAAAACAGAATAAAAGCAAGTAAAAAAATCTGTTGAAATAAAATGTAGGAAAATGTAAACAAAATAAAACATAAAAAATGGAAATTAAAAGCAAATATTAATCTAGTGCTGGTTGTTCTTGCTAGCTCATAGAAGGATTGATGGGAATCTTTTCTGTTCAATAAATTATTAGGGAGCCTTTATTTGTAATTTTATGTATAAAAATGTAATTACATATAGCTAATATAAAATGGCATTTCTAGTGTGGTGGTTTATGTTTATTTATGTTTTTATTTTAAAATTGATCAAAGTCAGGTCAATTTTTTTTTATTGCTAATAGATGTTGAGTTTTTGTGTCCCACTTAATTTATCAAGCCTGGTGAACTTTCTTATAATTTGTCAGATTAATTACAATCTTCAATGTATCTATCTGGACTTTAATGCGTAAAACCAAAAAACAAAGCAGTGCAAAACTGAGAAGTTGTAGGAAACCAGTGCGTTGTTGTCAACCCTGTTTAAAAATACAATCTGAAAAGTGTGGAAAGTATCGACACAGAGTAGATAAATACAAATGCAGATCACACTTTTCCAAGGTGGGGTTAAAGGGGGGGGGGGGGGGGGGATCGATTAACAAAAAAAGATGTTCTTAAAATATGTGCAAAAGAAATATTTTATTTTAAAGCTAAGAACATTTGAATGTATTTCCATTTTCAGATTCCAGCACTAAATCAGTGTAGTTATTTCTTTTACAAAGGAATAACTCACTCAGCTGGTCTTTTTACAAGACCAGCTGAGTGAGTCCTTTCCATAAGTATGTAAATATATATATATATATATATATGCAGAGAGCTTGCCAGAAATGGGGGCATCCTATCAATCAGCAGCATCAACAAGGTGACTTCTAATATCTTTTGGCCTAACTGAGACTTGACTTCTGAGATACTTTGGGAAGTTAACTTTGACACAGGATGTTGTTTTTCCGTTTATTCTCTGCCAAACGGGAGCGTATACACGTCTTAGAACTTCAATGTAATTTCGGTGTCATAGCGTAAATATGCGTGTATTGTGCTTCCAGTGTACACTTATTGACTGATTAAAATGAAAAGCTAAGCTTTAGTTGTGGTGAAGAAAGAGCCAAGTCCAAGCCAAGTACCCCTAAACCCGACCTTGATTAACCAGAAGGCAATTAATTACATTTTTTCAATTCAATTCAATTTTATTTATATAGCGCCAATTCATGAAACATGTCATCTCGAGGCACTTTACAAAGTCAAATCAATCATATTATACAGATTGGTCAAAAATGTTCCTATATAAGGAAACCAGTTGATTGCATCAAAGTCCCGACAAGCAGCATTCACTCCTGGATAAGCGTAGAGCTACAGGGAGAGTCGTATGCATTGTCCATGGCTAAGCAGCAATCCCTCATACTGAGCAAGCATGAAGCGACAGTGGAAAGAAAAACCACCCATTAGCGGGAAGGAAAAACCTCCAGCAGAACCGGGCTCAGTATGAACGGTCATCTGCCTCGACCGACTGGGGGTTAGAGAAGCCACTGTAACTAGAAGATTTGTCAGAAAGGAAAGTTTTAAGCTTAGTCTTAAAAGTAGACAGGGTGTCTGCCTCACGGACCAAAACTGGGAGTTGGTTCCACAGGAGAGGAGCCTGATAGCTAAAGGATCTGCCTCCCATTCTACTTTTAGAGACTCTAGGAACCACCAGTAGACCTGCAGTCTGAGAGCGAAGTGCTCTGTTAGGAACATACGGGGTAATCAGAGCTCTGATATATGATGGAGCTTGATTATTATTAATAATAGATTAAGGAGTCTTTGGGAGATTGAAGAGTCTTTGGGAGGGTTCCTGTACAGGTTGGGAAGACAATGAGGAGGCGATCAAGCTATATAAACAGGTGTGCTAGATCACAAGCATATCTAAAACTTGCCCAACCTCAGCACTCAAAGACTGGAGTTTCCTACCTTTGGTCTGACTCATTTTTATGGCTCATTGTTTCCAGGTGTCTGTCCTGCAGACTAATTTTTACATGTATCACCTTGCTGCTGTTTATTTCAGAACAGATAAAACAATACAAACTTATTCCATTGATCTTTTACTTTACTTGATCTCCCAACAGTTTTTTCCTTTCTGAGAGCTGGTGGTGGTGCCTAACGATCTTCATCTGATACTGTTGCCACTCTTTGTTCTATTTATTTTCAGCAACCATTAACTCACAGTTCTGCCCAAAGCCTGTTTGTTTTGTAAGTAGTCACGATGAATAGTTACCCAGGCTTGCCGAAGGTCCGTTAAAGTTTGTCATTTTTGACAAACTTAGCTGCTTTCACTGTCTGAGTCATCCATGAATCTTCCAGGAATTAAACTGCTCCTAAACTCAAGGGATGAACCGGTGTTTTGGTGACACAATACATAAAGATCTTAGGAACACTCAAAGTGGGAACTTTTGATTCTGTCTTATATCTTAGCTGGGTGTTTTTTCTGATGGTTAAAGACTTGACTTTCAGAAACTGGTAACCTCTTCTTTCCACACTATGAACCTTCAGGGTTAGGGTGGGGTACACAGGCTGGGCAGGGTAAAAAAGCAGCAGAAGGTCAAAGAAAAATATGTAATGACAGTTCTTTTGATCAGCCCTGATCAATAATTAGCCATTTGGAAACCAAAAACTTGACCCCCTCCTGCCCCCCCCCCCCCCCCCCCCCATCATTGAACGTAGACTATACATGGGTATAGGGCAGGGGTTTGCAACCTGTGGCTCTGGAACCGAAAGTGGCTCTTTGCACCTTCCAAAGTGGCTCTTAATAACTTTGGCCACAAATTATATTTTTATTATGGTATTTAAATGTAATAATGATAATAAATGCAGGTTTTAGTAGTTTTTTCTTGGAATAATTGCTTTTAATTTTCACAACAGAATGATGCTAAAAGTGCCAGTAGTATTTAATTTTAAATCAATATTTTTTTCATTATGTTGGAAACTATGATTTTTTTACATCATTATCCATAAATATCAACAACCCGTCCATCCTCTTTTTTAAACCTCAAAATAGACATAAAGGGCGTTTCTTTAACGATTACAACATATTTCCTACAGTAGATCTTTATCACAAATTATATCTTGTCTTTTTTCAAAAGGCCAGGCAGGATTCATAGATTAATACAATTATTTTCATTATTTTCCACAGAGCCAGTAGGCATGTATTTAGATTTGCTGTTGTGACGGCTGCTGATGGTGATGGTAAATGGACAGAACTTGATCAACTTTCTCTTGATCAAGATGACTCTTGTCTTTACTATATATATATATATATATATATATATGCTTCCGAAATTATCAGACAGCATGGGATTAATTTCCACTGACACTCAGCTATATCTATCCATAAATCCTGATGAGTGCAATCAATTACTTCGACTGCAGTCATGTCTTGATGGCATCAAAAGCTGGATGACTTTAAATTTCCTGCATTTAAATTCTGACAAGACAGAAGTTGTGATCTTTGGACCGGAGTCCTCAAAAATAAACTTCTTAATCAATCACTTAATCTGGATGGCATTAACTTGGCCTCTGGTAATAAAGTAAAAAATCTTGGTGTTATTTTTGACCAAGACATGTCATTTAAATCCCATATTAAACAGGTTTCCAGAGTTTCCTTTTTTCACCTCAGGAATATCGCCAAAATTACAAATATTCTGTCCAGGAGTGATGCTGAAAAACTAGTCCATGCATTTGTTACTTCAAGGCTGGACTATTGTAATTCTTTACTATCAGGAAGTCCACAAAATGCAGTTCAAAGCCTTCAGCTGATCCAAAATGCTGCAGCAAGAGTTCTGATGAAAATCACCAAGAGGGATCATATTTCTCCTATTTTAGCTTCCCTTCATTGGCTTCCTGTTAAATCAAGAATAGAATTTAAAATTATCCTTCTCACGTATAAAGCCCTTAATAATCAAGCTCCATCATATATCAGAGCTCTGATTACTCCGTATGTTCCTAACAGAGCACTTCGCTCTCAGACTGCAGGTCTGCTGGTGGTTCCTAGAGTCTCTAAAAGTAGAATGGGAGGCAGATCCTTTAGCTATCAGGCTCCTCTCCTGTGGAACCAACTCCCAGTTTTGGTCTGTGAGGCAGACACCCGGTCTACTTTTAAGACTAATCTTAAAGCTTTCCTTTGTGACAAATCTTCTAGTTAGAGTGGCTTGGGTTACCCTGAGCTATCTCTATAGTTATGCTGTGATAGGCTTAGGGTTAGGGTTGGGGTAGGGTAGCAGAGTAGGGTCTCCCACTCTGCTGAGTTCTCCTACTGCTCTCCAATATGCATTGTTTGTTGTTATTTCAGCTTTTACCTTTTGGTTCCCCATTATTTTTCTCTGCATAGAAGGTACACCTGGTCTGGCGTTCTGTTAGCTGTGACATCATCCAGGGGAGACAGATCATCCACTATTACCATCTAACATAGAAAGTACTCCTGGATCAATGTGAGCTTCTGAGCTTTCTGTGTCTCTGCTCTGTCTTCTCTAAGCCCCAGTGGGTCGAGGCAGATGAGCGTTCACACTGAGCCTGGTTCTGGTTCTGCTGGAGGTTCTCCTCCCTGTTAAAGGGGAGTTTTCCTCTCCACTGTCGCTTCATGCATGCTCAGTATGAGGGATTGCTGCAAAGCCATCAGCAATGCAGACGACTGTCCACTGTGGCTCTACGCTCTTTCAGGAGGAGTGAATGCTGCTTGGAGAGACTTGATGCAACCTGCTGGGTTTCCTTAGAGAGGAAACTTTCTGACCAACCTGGAGGATTTGATGGAATTTGACTTTGAGATGACACGTGTTGTGAATTGTCACTCTATAAATAAAATTTAATTGAATGGCGTAGCGCTTTTCTAGTCATAGTGACCACTCAAAGTGTTTTACATTAGAGCTACGTTCACTCATTCATATTATACACCAAAACACAGATCTGTAGGCAACTTGGGGTTAAGTGCCTTACTTATCAGCCCATTGAGATGTGACAAATTACTCCATCCTCAAATCACTTCACTGGCTTCCTGTCACACTCAGAATTGAGTACAAGGTCTCCCTCCTTACCCACCAGTGCATCCATGGTGATGCCCCATCATACCTTAAGGAACTTCTCACCCCACAGACCTCAACACGCAATCTACGATCTACCACAACATATCTGTTGAAACTACCAAGGACGAAGCTCCGTACAATGGGAGATCGGGCTTTCTATTCAGCTGCTCTCAGGCTGTGGAACGCTCTCCCTGACCACCTGAGGACCCCACAGAATGTGGATGCTTTTAAACGTGGCCTTAAAACCCACCTTTTTAGGAGAGCTTTTAATTGAACTCTTTCTTTTACTTTTTTTTTTATGCTCTCCATGTGTTTTTATTTTTTAGCACTTACCTGTTTTACAATGTAGCACTTTGGGATTTTTTATAAATATAAAGTGCATTACAAGTCCAAAGTATTATTATTATTACAGCTGGAATAAAACCCACAACCTTACAATTCCAAGACGACTACCCTCTGAGCCACAGTTGCCCACACTTGGTTCTTCTCTGTTTGCAGACGTACCTGCTGGGCAGCACTGGAACCGCTGGTGCGGCTGTATAAAAGATGTGTCCAAGGCTTGCATGTGTTTCTATACGACAAATGTGCCATACATGTTTATTGATGCATTTGTGGCTTTATATGCTGCAATATAAAAACCAAAAGAAAAAATACTGTACAGTTAGTTGTTAAAAAGCATTTTCAAAAAAACAAAGCAGAATGTAACTCAGCAGGGTGATCTCAAGAAATGTGCAAAACGTGTTTCTATTTTTATGTATAAAAATCACCACTATTTACAATAATGAAAAAGACTGTACAAAGTAAGCTCAGCAAAATATGGATGATGAAACAAGGAGGATGAAAAGAAAAATTATAATGAAGAAGAAAACTAAAGACTGGAGTATGAATATATTGTTTGGTAAACAGGTGTCTTTGTGTGCCTACTGCTTTTTATTATACGATAGAAAAGAATACTTGTTTTCTCCGAATATTATTTCTGATTTATGTTTATTTGTCCTGTGTGACTTACAAAGTGAACTATTGTTGTTAGAAGTTAATTTTCTAATATAAAAGAATTTTTTCTATTTTTATTTAATTCCAAAGATGTTAAACAAATTTTTATTGTTGTTGACTTATGAAACCACATCAGAAGTGTGTTATTGAACTACTCCTTTTAATCACACAGAGAAGGCAAATTTTAAATATATTTCTAAGCCTTCTTTAATTAAACAGAATATTAAAGTGTTTCACCATTGGGTCATTTGCCCTCTTTTTTTGCAAATCAAAAGGTGGTCACCCTAATGTTGGGTTATCAGGGTGCTAGGTGTCAACTGATAAAAGGAAGCTGAACTCATGACAGCAAAGTTTTGCTTTTTTGAACTTTTACGAAGTCCAGTTCTGTCTGTTGGGGAATAAGCTTTGTTAGGAAATATCGGCAGCATTTTAAAACCCCTTAGAGTTACAACCAAGGAAGGCTAACTTTACAGGGACCCCCAACAGACACTGATATGTGCAGTTAGTAACGCTAGTCACGCTAATTGTGTCTAATGCTAACATAAGATGCTAAGCTAACTCTGCAATCGTTTGTTTTTGTATTAACTGTAGAGCCGTGTAGCAGCACCTGCTCTCTTACACACTATCAATAACAGTAGCTGCTATAGCAACTCAAGACCTTGACCCCTTAATTTACTGTAAATATTACCTAATATGGCCCCGTATGACAAATAGCCCTCCATGTTTAATCATGAATTAACTGTGAATAAACACGTTATTTCCGTTCAGTTTCACCAGTCATACCCAGGCCTGATAACTACCAGAGCTGTGGAATTGAATCACTTAAATAGAACCTGTTTGACAACACGAGGCTTAAATGTCTTAAAAAGATACACATGTAAAGAAATTAAAAAACAGAAACCAATAAAACACGGAACAGCATTGAACCTTCTCAGAAGTGGCCAAAATGGCTCCAAGAGCTCATCGAGTCATCCAGGAGGGCACAGAACAACTTCTAAAGCGCTGCAGGCCTCCCTGTCTCAGTTAAGGTCAGAGGTCACGGTGGCCTCCATGGGAGACCCACTAATGACCCAAGAGAACACAAAGGCCTGTCCCACATTTACCAAACAACATCTTGATGGTCCCCCAAAACATTTGGGAAAATATTCTCTGGGCTGAAGACATGAAGTGGACCTTTTGGGAAGTTGTTCGTCACGTTATATTTGGTGTAAAACTAATACAGAATTTTAGGAGACTGGGAATCATACAGATAGTCAAATATGGTGGTGGTAGAGTGATGGTCTGGGTCTTATTTACCGCTTCGGGGACCTGAATTCTGCTCTTTAGCAGAAAAGTCTGCAGAATGTACAGGCCATCAGTTTATCACCTTAAACCCAATTACATGTACGTTATGCAGCACGACAATGATCCAGGCTACCTCTGAATGGCTCAGAAGAACAAAATGAAAGTTCTGAAGTGGCCTAGTCAAAGTCTGGACTGAAATCCGATTGAGACGCTGTAACATGACTTTAAACAGGAAGAATTTTGGGAGCTGGATTGAAGCATTTCTGCAAAGCAGAGTGGGTCAAAATGCAAAAGACTCATTGCCAGTGGTAGCTGGTTAGAGTGAAGCAACCAGTTATTATTTTTAGGGGGAAATTACTTTTTCAAAGAGATCTCGGACAATTTTTCCCCCTAATAATTTAAATCAGAGTGCACAGTTGGCAGCACAAGAAGATACTGGGTTCAAACTTGGGGTCTTTCTGCATGGAGTTTACATGTTCTCCCTGTGCCTGCGTGGGTTCTCTCTGGGTACTCCAGCTTCCTCCCACAGTCCAGAATCAGGACTTTTAGGTTAGGTTTGTGTGTTCGTGGTTGTTTACCCGGGTTTCTGTGTTGCCCTAAGATGAACTGGCAATCCGACCAGTGAGGACTTCGACTCTTTCCCAATGACTGATGGAGATAGGCACCAGCCCCCCTGGATGGATGAATAAAATCATAATTTAGAAAACATTTTTTCTATTTCTTTAGGTCATTGTTGTGATTAAAATTTATTTGGTGATCTCAAACTCTCCTGGATCAATGTGTGCTTCTGTGCTTTCTGTGTCTCTGCTCTGTCTTCTCTAAGACCCAGTGGGTCGAGGCAGATGAGCGTTCACACTGAGCCTGGTTCTGGTTCTGCTGGAGGTTTTCCTCCCTGTTAAAGGGGAGTTTTCCTCTCTACTGTCGCTTCATGCATGCTCAGTATGAGGGATTGCTGCAAAGCCATCAGCAATGCAGACGACTATCCACTGTGGCTCTACGCTCTTTCAGGAGGAGTGAATGCTGCTTGGAGAGACTTGATGCAACCTGCTGGGTTTCCTTAGAGAGGAAACTTTCTGACCAATCTGCATAATATGATCCAATCTGTATAATTTGATTGAATTTGACTTTGGAAAGAGCCTTGAGATGACATGTATCATGAATTGGAGCTATATAAATAAAATTGAATTGAAACATTCAACTAGAATAAAAAAGCAAAAACCAAAGACGTCTGTAAGGGTGGAAAGTTGTTGCAGCACTTTAGAGCGATGGAAACCAGCCTGATGATATTTTAGCTCTTTATGTCTCTGAAAAGTTACAAAATGATGTATTTTTGTGTTTTTTCCCCCAGAATGGGCTTCATGGAAAGGGGTGGGGCGTGGGGGGGATTGGTTAAGGAGCAGCATAAATGGGGGCTCGTCCAGGGCTTCATTAACACAAGAACCAGCCCTGACTGCAAACCTGAAGCATAACAGAAACAATAACCACACCAAGCCTGTTCATTTCAAACATTATATTATTTTCTCCACGTTGACTTTGAAACAACCTCATAAACCAAAGAGTAAGAAAGAGCATGCTCGGGCATGCAATGATTTCACAACATGATGATGCCACCGGGTGCGAAGTATAAAACATACAGTAGCAGAAAGTTTGTTCTTCGTATCATTCAGAAACTCGGGGACGTCTCGGTACCCGTTGAGAGGTAAAAGCTAGCGTTTATTTTACACCGCCCTCTGCGCCCCGCCCTGCCCCGCCCCGCCTCGACGAAGGGGGGAGGGGCTCACAGACCGACACCAGATTGAGCAGGCTAAACAAACATGCTGGAAGAAAAATAAATGAATATAGAATTAAAATAAATACATAAAAAACTTACCCGGCCCAGAATGTGTCTGAAAATGACACAATGTGACTGGTCCACAAAGAAGGGTGGGGGGGGGGGGCGGCGACGAGAGAGAGACAAAACAGTGCATGCCATTTCAGGATAAAGAGGGCAGGTGGAGGTCAGGGTCAAGTCTCCTCTTAGCCCCGCCCACATTTAGTGTTTTTCTTTTTCTTAAATCACGGGTACGGTTAGAAATTAACATTTCAGAGGGGAAATGAATAAATACGAGGCACTCAGCATTCTCTCTGTCTTGCAAACTGCAAAAAGTAACAAAGTCGGATAATTATGACACATCGACATATATATTTGACTTAGTGGTTATAAAATAACAGTCTCCAGGCTGTACAAAGGGGGGAGGGGGTGAGGCTGAAACCTCCATGGTTACTTTATGTGTTTTATTCTCTGCGTGCTGATGTGTGTGCGCGTTTGGACGTATGAATGCCACCCATTTATCGGTGAGTTTGGCGTGTGCCGGCGTCTGATTCCAGGAATCAAACGCGAATCAGGTTCGATTCTGCGCTGATGGTCGAGGTGACGGATGTGGGGGTGGGGGCGGAACTGAGTCGATTAAAGGGATAGAGAGAACGCACTTCTTCAAAACCGTACACAGCCTCATGCAATGGTTGTGTGTGTTTGTGTTGGAAGGAAAAGAAAAGGATGATGACAGAGCCCTTTAAAATGGATCTACTCTTGCAGCATAGTTTCGTACGTAGCGCATAGTGCCGACAGAGGCTGGGGAGGGGAAAGGGTGACAGGATGGAGAGTGAGCCGTGCTCTGGGTTAGCATGATCCTCATGGTAACCAGGAAACAAGGGTTGCTATATTCTTGTGTAGACTGGCGCCACCTTCTGTCTGTCGGTGATGGACACCCATGCACGTGTGTCCCAATTAAAGCTGCTCTCTGGACTCAAAAAGCTTCTTCCTCCTCGTGTTTGCAAGCTCAAAACAAGTGTCTGAAAAGGAAGGAGGGAACCGAAAAGGGCTTCAACAGAAGGGGGAAAGACCTGTAGCAACGATAGAAAGGCTCTGCTGTGTCCAATCCTTGTGGTCCAACACGCTGGACGTCCGTCTCAGTTAGTAATAATATAATATACTATAGTTATCAATGAGTCTTAGTAGATTATAACTGCATAATGTTTAAATAAAGAAGTGGATGAAAAGAATGGCTACTCCAATATTGAGTAAAATGACCATAACCACCAGAACAGAGCTGGAGCCCTGAAAGACAAGAGAGGAAGGAACAATTAGTTCACATTAATAGAGACATTTAACAAAAGATAGATTTTGCCCTGCATTTTTCTTACAACAACATTAATTTCCCTCTAGAATTATTAAAGTATTTCTGATTCTGATTCTGATTAAATCAGGTTTTCCATAAATCATTGGATGACTGTGATTTTCTTATTATATGATTAAATGAACAAATAATTCATTGGAATTTGTATTAAATATAAGTTTAAATCAAATTTTATTAATTATTTAAATGCAAAACATAATGTGTAAAAAAGCTGTATGCTTTCTACATTTATTGAAATGTTATGAAATCCAAAATGAAATGAGTAAGTAACTCAATAAAACTTCGTTTTGACCCTGATTAGAGAAAGTTCAAACTTGCAACCAGTTTTGGTTTTTGGATCTCCAGCACCGGGAGTAAAGAACCAGTGTCCATCTTTTAGATGCATCAATGCCCCAACACACCTGATTAAGTGGTGCCTCTCCCGGCCCTCTGCAGAACCTGATTCAGGTGTGCTGGGGCAGTGGGGCCTCTGAAAGGTGCAGCGCTGTAGTTGAATCATTCTGGTTCACCCAAACGTTACCCTGCAGGGTGTCTGGCTCAGAGATTTGCTACTAACATGGCGGAAGGCGACTCACTGAGTTTGATTTGATGGTGAGATGCTCTCCTTCCTGCTCCAGAGTGATGGGCTGAGATTTTAAGGGTGGGGAGAGGGTGAGGTCCCTGTGCAGCGGCCACTCCTCCACCTCTGGCCCCACATTCAGGTTGTCCAGCATCTGTACAGAGTCTGTGGATCCCTCCCGCACCGGCCGAAGGCCCCGCGATCGCAAACGGTTATTCTTCGGAGCCGGGGACTCCTGGCCCAGTCCCGCCGTCGTCTGTGAATCTGGACAGTGCAGCCGCATGTCGACCGTGTAGTCATTCATCCTCTCCTCGTCCTGCTCTGTGAGGCGAGAGTGGGCGGGGCTCCACCTGAGGGTGCTTTCAGCAGTCCACCCCCCAGGGAGGCCATCCAGCCTTTGGTCGACGACAGCATGCTCAGTCAGCTTGTGGTTGGAGGAGTTGTGCTGCTTCTGATGGTGGTTGGAGTAGACGTGGTCTCGAGCATTGACGCTGGAAGAAATGTGGTCCTTTGCATGGTGATTGGAGGAGATATAATCTCTGGATTTGTGATTGGAAGAAGCATGCTCAGAAGTCTTGTGATTGGATATGTTATGTTCAAATGCTTTGTGATTGGATAAAATGTGCACCTGCGGCTTGTAGTTGGAAGAGGCATGCTCACAGGCTTTGTGATTGGCGGAGGAATGATCCCGTGTCTTGTGATTGGAGGACGAGTACTCTCTCGACTTGTGATTGGAGTTGGCATGCTTGGGCGGCTTTTGGTTGGACAGGGAGTGCTCCCACGCCCTGTAATCCCGGGATTTATGAGTGGACAAGGGTTTCTCCCGGGGATTGTGATTGGACAGAGGGGCTTGCTCATGGCCGTTGATTTGGGTCTCCTGCTCTTCAAGCAGAGAGGGCGTGGTCGAGCGGCTGCTGCCTCCTCGCTCCGGATACATGTCGTCAGTCCAACTGTCGGCAGCCGGCCTCTGCAGGTCCATCCCGCGCCCCTCTACCAACACCTGAATTTCAGCCCCGCCCTGATCGTCCACTGCGCTCTGCCGCATGAAGCAGGCGTTCCTGGGGCGGTGGACGTGCTTCTGCGGGCTGCGAGGGGGAGAGGTGGGGACGCTCAGCACGGGGCTCAGATCAGGTGTTATTACAGGCGGCGTGGTGTCAGGAGTGCACAGCTCCGGACTGTCTGTTCCTGTGGAGATGACCTCGTGGTCTTTGTCCTTGGCGTCTTGGTGTTTGAGCGTCTGACATTCGAGCCCTAGGAGAGCGGGAGAGCAGGACCGGTGAATTAATTTGGCAAAGATCCAGAGCAAAACCCACAGCGAGAAGGTGTCTGAGTGTTACAGGCATGCAGGGAAGCAAAGAGGCGGTGAGCTGCAACAAAACGAACCTTATGCTGCTGATTCCCACAGCAAACACTTGGATTTGACATGAACTCACACAACTGAATCCTTCGGTTTTTACTGTTGAACATGTTAACTGGCAGTAAATTCCTCCTCTGATCTGGATTTGTTTTCTCGGGTTTGTTGAGTTTTTAAATCAGGAAGATGAAAGCGGCTCCATCAATTATCAACCACTAATTACAACACAGCCGTCCCTACAGGAAAACAATAGGTTTGTTTTATGTAAACCAGGAGATCTTGAAAATCGAAAGTTTTTCACCCGTAAAACAAACAGATACGTTTTTAAAATAAAAAAAAAGCTCCAGCATAAATATGTGCACCCTTAAACTAATATTTTGAAGCATCTTTTAAAACAAAGCATTCATCTTTTTTAGTCAGAGTTTATCAGAAACCCACATCTTGACTGGATGAGATGTCTCAGACTGTGCAGCCACGTCTTGTTCCCAGGCCTCTAAAGGTGACTCCACAGATATTCTGTCAGAAATAGTTTTGGACTTGGCTCTTCCCAAACTGTGTTTTTTCTCTAACAAAGTCACCCTTTTGATTTGACCGTAAGCTTAAAATCTCTCTTCGTCTTCAGCTGTCCAGAAGATCCCTGAAAGGTTTTGGGTCAAATCTAACTGGTGCACCCAGTCGCCACCACCATGTTTCACTGTTGGTATAGTCGTCCTCTGGGGATATTTGGTTCCATCAGAGCAGATCCCAGTTTTAGGAGACATTTAGTCAACCAGGGGTGTTTAATTTTAAGTAAAATGTTTCTTTCTTTCAACCCTGTTGCTAAGTCCAGACATATGGTGAATGCAAGATATTATTTTCCTATGTAAAATGCAACCAATACAAACCAGACCCCAATGACCTAAATTAATCTTGTCTTTTGGTCAATTTTAAAGAAAACCTCCAGTTTTAGTCATCTCACTATGGTTCCATATTTGCACCAATTATTTATTTTGGTATTCAGTATGCAATGATATACAATCTTTTTGTCCCCTTCTTTAAACTGATACCTTGACACCTTTGTATTTTAGATCCTCTGTAACCTCTCTGCAAACTATGGCTTTTACTAAAGAATGCAAGACAGCAAATATGAGGAACATCCTTCCTCAGATCCACTGGAACTGATTGCAGGTCTGTGCCAAAAAAGACTGAATTTTAAATTTAATTAAAAGGTGACTCAACAAACTGTGAATTTCACTCCTTGTAGACTATCGTTGTGAACTTGCTTCAAACTTCCATACAGCTAAGCTGGTGTATGTATGCGACTAAAATGGCTGAGCATGCATATTCTTCATATAACACCGATCTTAGTGGCAGGACTATGCTGACATAGCAGTCAGAGTTATAGCCAAATATACATAATTGTGCTCATGTGCATAATAAAGACCTGAATTAAGACTCATTTTCATATATTCAAGATGTTTAGGGTGCACACACTTATGCAAGCAGGTAATTGCAGTATTTTTAAAATGTTTCCATACAACAGATTTTTCGGGTGATTTTAGTTTGACGCGTACCTGTAGACAAGATATTTATCACATTTAATCAGTAGTTCTCACAGTGTGGGGCGCAACCAGCGCAGCGTAGGTGTGTCACGGTTAAAAAGGCCCTTAGGCGAGGTCATTGATAAGTACCGCTAAATGGGACAACAGCACCATCTGCTGGTCGTCTGTGTCTGCAGTCGGTGGTATGAGTAGCAAGGGATTCTGGGTAATCTTCAGAACAATGGCTTCACTGCATCGAGGTAATGTAGCCATGAATGTCGCAAAACGACTAATAGTAATAAATTCTTAAGAGTTTAAAACTTAATGTATCTGTATCTTGTCCCTTATATTATTTTTGCCTAATTTTTGCCCCGTTTGTAGAAGCTGAAAGTAATATTTGCCATCTTTCCAGACACAGAACATGCTGTGTTTTGTTTCATCCTTGGTTTTGACTGCACGTGTCATACTATAAACCTTCTTATAATATTAAAAATCTCATAAAGTTTATTAAAAGTAGCAATGTTATAAATGTTATTTGTTAGAAACTGTTAGTGGTATAAAATGTTTTTATCTGTTATAAAAATGTCAAAGGGATTCATGGTAATCCTTGGAGCAACGGCTTCACTGCAATAAAGAGAAAAAAATAAAAGTTACATTTTTGACCCATTTTGTATACGTTTTGTCAGGATGGTGGGGGGGTCAGAAAAAGTTTGAGAACCACTGCAAGACATCTTGGTCTTATTTGTTACATCACAAATCCTGATGGTTTAACAAGGGTATGTGGCTGCAGTTTTTATTTTCACTTTATGCATATATATTTAAATACTTCACATTGCCACCAGAAAAGTAAGTTATTTTCGATGACTTGGAAGTGCTGCTGAGTTATTTTTATATTCTCATACAGGCGCTTATCTGATGCTTCAGGTTTACAAATTTTTTATGCATGAAGTTTTTTTTGTTTCCTAATAAAAGGTTGCAGTAAAAATGCTCAAATCCACACTGTGAAGTGTGAACTAGGAGACTCATGTTAGATCGTTGCACATATCTAGAGCCGAGAAACCTAAGCTGCAACAGAACACAGTGTTTAAGGAATGAAGGAACCAGACAGCTGGCATGCATGCTGGCTTCTCACCGTTGCCGTATATATGAAAGGAGGGCGAGAGCTCTTTGGCAGTTATCCGGGCCAGTCGGCACTCCTCCATCGCTTTCTGTGCCACCCTTTCAGCAGCCTCCGCCTTCCCACGGGCGTGGCTCATCCTGAACGAGACAGGCAGACACAGTCAGAAAGGTCAGCACTTTTAATGCCATCAGTTCTGTATTCAGGCTTTGTGTTGCCTTTTTTTAATGAGAAGCTTCTTGGACCAATATTTTTTCAGGCTTTCCAAGTATTGTTTAACCCAGTTTCTGTTTGAACACAGGTTGTTTTTTTATTAATTTTGTTTTCGCTTCTTGTTTTTCACCCTTCCCAGTCCAAACCATTTTAGCGTAACAACACCTCTAACTCAATGATATTAGGACATTTTTCATTAGTAGCTTGTGACAAGGAGAAAATTTGCTTTGTTTTTATGAGCACAATTTATAAAAATGGCAAATATAAGAGAGCCATAGGGACACAATATATCTATTTACCACGTTAAAGTGTATTTTTGGTCCCGTGTAACCTTAATAGGCTAATAGTAACAAAAGTGATGCCATTTTAAAAGGATTACCAGCCATGTTGTTGGCTTTATGCATATAGTTATAACAGCTGTTATTCCTCTAACATTTGATGCTTTTGAATCATTCATACAGCTGGAGTATTAAACATGTCAATGCTTCTTTGACCTTTTGGCATGAGATTCACAGTAGACGTCGGTAACAGCCATCTAGTGAATCAGAATCAGCTTTTTCTTCAACAAGATATTTGACTTTGGTTCCACTTGGCTCTCAATAAGGGCATTTTAAAGACAATATACAAAAATGGTAAATAGAAATATTTGTCTTGATTTGTACACATTTTAGCAAAAGACAATTGCATTGGTGCAAATAAGCATATTGATCTGGGAGTTGACCGGGGGACGAAACTCTATGGTGGCTAGCTTTAGCAACTAGCGCTCTGTAGTACCGACCTGAAGGTCAATGTATAAATATTAAATAATGATAACATAATGATAAAAGTGACAATAGAAATATTTAAAAATTCATCGCACTCTTTATGGCTATGAATTTATTACAACCAGAGCCCCTGCTGTAAAAAGTAACGTCCCATCTATAGATAGGCTTCATCAAAGTACCAGTTACATTACATTAATTGAATTGAAACTGAATTAGGTTGTCTAACAGCCTAGGATAATTGCTATCAATGACGCATAAAAATATTTAGACATTTGCTGATGCTCTTTTATGCATATGCACTGCACAATACTCCACTGGTGAAGGAAAAGTAACGTTGAAGCCTGTTTTAGGTTTGCTGCAGACAGCTAATTAGGACAGCCAATTAAATCCTGGAAATTAATCTCTTTGGATGTCATCGCACTCCTTATATTGAGGTGTTTTTTATTATAGGACACAGGATGACTGAAAAAAATATTGAAACATTCCTGGCAAGAACCCTGATGTTGAAACAAGAGTGCAAGACAATAGAGTTACAGACCATAGAAATAGAAATCATAAAAATCTATAGATTGTCTAGAAAAGCCCCCTGTACATTCAAGATCTGAAGGTAGTTTGAGTTGAAAAATGGATAAAAATCACAACTTGCCAATGCATGAGACTAGTATCTGCATATGGGAGACATATACCTTACAAATTTAAACATTTCTACTAAGTATTTGATATATTTTGGTGAGGTTATTCCCTACCTCATTCGACTTTCTTTGTTTCTTTGTTTTACATATAAGCCCTTTTATAAACTGATTTGAGTTAGTTTATTTGAAAATATGCATTACTTTGGTTTCAGACTGCATAATATCAGGAAAGCATGCATGCATCCAAACAGTCCTTTGCGATTGTGAGGTTGATGAAATTGATATTACTAGGATTATTGCTATTTAATATTTTGTGCAGCTTTACTTGAATTTAATGCCCTGTAAATGATATATTTAAAAGAAAACTTATTTCCCCCGCTGTGCAGTGCATTCCCTACCTCAAACAAGAACATTTGTCAGAAAAGGGTCAGGTGCTGGGCTCAAAGGCAGAAAAAAAGCTTTGGAAAGACCATCAGAAAGCCTGGAAAACTACTGATTGAGACCACCTCAAGAGATGATATGAATGTCTGGCTGCTTGGGAAGAACGTTACTGCAATTTTCTCTGCCGTTTTGGGATATTTAGGGTTATGGACCACCTTACCGTGACATTGCAATCTCTGCTTTCTGCTTGGCGATGTCTGCAGCCTTCTCTGCAGCCTCGACAGCTCGGTCCACCTTCTCTCTGATTTTACTGGCCCTCAGAGGGATCAGGTTTTTGCGTTTGCCGCTCACCAGCATGTTCTGCTTGTACTTCCCTTCCTCCTTGGTGCCGTCGGGGAAGGTGGTGCATCCATACCCGTGCCTCTTGTTGCCTGCCCACTCTCCTGCATAGTGCAGCCCGTCGGAGCGCCGGCTCACTCCCCAGCCAGCCCTCTGGTCGCTCCTCCATTCTCCGGCATACATTTCAGTCACAGTGGCGTCCACCGGAGCACCCTGCTCACTCTCACTGGCGTTGGAGTGGATGTCAGAGGCGGCAGAGCTGACGGTGCTCATGCCGGCCTCGCTACAAAAGGAGCTCTGCTTGCTGAGCTGACTGGCCAGGGAGCTTTTGGACTCGGAGCGCCGAAGCTTCAGTCCACTGAGGATGGACTGCCTGAACCGACCTTTCCTCTTCCTCTGCCGGTCTGCTTCACTAGGAGCCATCAGAGCAAACCCGCCTCGACCCACTGGACTCCCCGCCAGCCCAGCGACCACCCCGTCCGTGGGCGTGGTGGCGACCCCGTCCTCCAGTGCAGCCGGAGGCCCGTGGCTGTGCTCGGAGCGCAGGGAGTTTATGGATGTTCTGAGAGGGAAGAAGATGACGGCCGCCATGCCGTACGGGACGCTCTGCCGTACGCCGTACCCATGACGCATCCCGGCCAGCCACTGGCCCTGATAGGTCCCTGAGAGAAAGACAGACATCAGATTTAAACTACGATTCAATCACTGCGTTATCGGGATGGCGATATTGTCGATGATGATATGAGTGACGATAGAAAAATTACAAATTTTGTTTGTTTAAATCATCACCCAACTACTGTTAATTAGTCAAAGTAACTGGGATTTTCTTTCAGCTGTATAAAAAAAAAATCACAGTTTAATCTGTTTTTTCCGGAAGGTGGTAAAACCTGAACAGAATTAGCCTATTGTGTCTTTATACTGAGTTTTCTCACTTTTTGTCTCCTGTTTGTTTTTGTTTTCTCACCGATATCATAAATTATTTTGCATTCAGGTATGTGGGTTCATTTATTTATAAACTATAACCAACTACGTATATTAGTGCCAAAGGAATTAGTATTTTAATATGTGTAATTAACTTTTGTTTAAAAAGGTTTAAAAAAAACAACAAAACAACCCATTCATCTATTTGGCATCAACTATGATACCCCAGATAACAATTTAATTGAAACGGGCCACTCAATACACCCATTATGCTAAGCCAGTAAGGTTATTTTGTTCTTACATAACTCATAAATGAATCCTGTGGATACAAAACCACAGGATTCATTTATGAGTTACATGGAACCGACCAAAAAGCTGTTGTAGAACATTTGACTACTACTGCAGTTTCTACATCGACAGGTTATGCTGCAGATTGTAGAAGATGACGGTAGTATACCATATAGAGATGCAATCAATTGAAGTTAAAATGTAAGATCTTGTAAAATTATGACAAAGTGACTGTACAAATATTCTATTGTAACTTGTAATTATTGTAATTTCTAGCCAGTCAGATGTATTGGTTTCCGACTCTACAGGTCAAAATTCTTCAACCCTTTCCAGTTATTCAGGTACAGAAGATACAGTAACTGGAAGGGCTGTCATTAAGAAACAGTCAAATGAAATCCAGCAAAGACCCGACGCGGGTTTTGATCGATACATGATCTGTCAGTTTATCATCTTCTGTACACCAAAGAGACAAATCATTTCTGAGCTGTTTCATATCTGTCTGCACAACCCTGGCAGGCATTTTTATGCTGGAATCATTTATTTAGGTCATATTAAAGTCACTGAGTAAAATAAAAACATTAAAGTCATGTAAAAATGGTCGAGTGTATTGAAGTGGTTTGTATTCAGCAACTTTTGAACCTCCTGTTGGCACTTCTTTTTTTTTTTTTTTTCTGGTGACTAATTTAACAGTATTTTGTCTGTTTCTTGTGTTGTTTCCTGACAAATTTCTCTGTTTTCCGGACTTTTGATCAATGAAGAAATATTAAGTACTGTATAATCAGGATATTAATATCACAGAATTTACCAGTGCTTTGGGTTAAAAACACAAAAAGGTTAACTCTGAGTGAACTGTAGCTGATGCTTTAAGCATTTAAAAGCTGAAAGAAATGCTCAGCATGCAGCATTTGCAGGTTTCTAACAGCACCCCCTCATGGGGTCTGGGGAAAATAACTCGGAAAATATGCGTGAAAGATGTTCAACAACCAGCGTTTATCCTTCTTTGTGTGATGTTTGTGCCAACGCCTGTTGTAGGAATGTTTGAGATGCTGCCAGCTGAAGCATATCAGCCCAGATTTAAAAGTGAGAATAAGAGAAAGCCTAAAAATAACACCGGTTGGGAGATGTGCTAAAAATGAGGGCAATGATCTCAACACCTGAAAAGAAAGGAGATAAAGAATGTGTTTCTGTCATCCTGCACCCCATCAACCCCTGACCTCCTGTTTCCAGGTGACTTTCTCTTCTCTTCAAATCCTGCTGGTGGTCAGACGGTCTTCACCTTCCAGGTTTTGATGTTTCTGGACAGGAAACTGGTGTTAGACTTTCCGCCTGTCAGTTGTACTTACAGAGGAGCCCTGCAGCTGTGGTTCCTGCTGACGAAGCTGCGGTTCGTTTTATCAGACTCGTTTCAGCATCTGTCGCCTCTCCCTTCGTGAACTCGCCGGCTGTGACTTCAGCTCGGCCTGACTCAGAGCTAAAAGCAATCAATCAGGCAAGCTGACTGAAACCAGACCTGATTGGATGAGTATTTTTGATGAACTGGTCGTATGCTTGTTTAAATTTCAAACTCAGCATAAAAGAAGTGGGAATTTTATTTTCACTTTTTGATGTTTTCTGCTCCATATTTTATCTTTAGTTCGTCATTTTTAGATCAGTTTCATGCAAATAATTAATTTTCCTCCCACTGAACTCCAAACTTTAATCTTCCAGGTTGCATTTCAAACCAACAAAGCCAGGCTGTGTCCCAGATCCAATAATGTGAGCGGTGCAGATGCACAACAGCAACCACTGTCGCCACATGCTTCTTCAGGATGGGGGTTCGCTGCTAAGTTTTGTTCTGATGCAATCTAGACCTGTTTTTCCTTAATAATCAAACTAAACTGGAGTATATATGACTGGATTTGAACTAAGTTAATTTTAATGAATCAATGCATCATGTTGATGCATTACCCAAAAAGCGCATCAACATGATGTTTAATGAGAAATAAAATACTTTTTAAAGATTGCCATCAGTGTTTTTTGTCACAGTACGTCAGTGTTTAACCCCAGCGATGCTCTACAAACAGCTACATCCCTCAGTGGACAGATGTTTACAGTTTACAGTTGAATCCATGGCTGTCTGAGGAAATGTCTGTTCACTGATTCTGGGTCATCAGTAAAGGTTAATTCCTCCTGATTAGGCTAAGTGCACCTCTTGTAAAAATGTCATGATTATTTATCCATGTGTTTTAAAGCAATTGTTTTCTCTGTGATTACTTTTGATAAATGTTTGCCACGTTTTCTCTGGATGCCCATTCCTGTCCCTGATGAAGAGAGTATTATGAGTTTAAGTCAAAACTATGAGAACATCAGATACAGAATCATTACTATGATGTTTAAAGTGATTTTAAATTTCTAATTATACTTTTGAAACAAGGTCTTGAAACAAAACAAGGTTTTGAAACAAGGTCAGATTGTTGACCTTTTAAAGTTACATTTGAAAATGTTTCTTTTTATGTAACACTTTAAGTGTTACGTTTTTATTTTTAAACAAAGCTTTAAGGTTTTTGTTATTTTAATGTAGTTTCCTGAATGTCCTGTAAAACACTGCTTTTAGAAGAGTAGAAAAGGAAAATAATTTGACTTAAAAAGGAAATTAAAATCCTATTTTTGAGATAAAAATGATTATGTTGACTTTCCAAGTCATAACTGTAAGATTCAAAGTCATAAGTATGAGTTTCCAAATGACAACTTTTATTCAAAAATCTGAATGTTGACTTTCAGACTGAATTTTGATTTTAAATTCTGAACATGAAATATCAAGTCAGAATTTTGACTTCTAAAGTGATACTGTTGACTTACAAACTCAATTTTGAGATTCAGTCAGAATAATTTCGACTCATAGTCTCATTATTAAAATCTCATAAAAATATTTTAAAAGTCAAATCTGTGTCTTTGAATCTTAAAGTTAATGTTAATGTAGCTGCGACTGGTCAGTTGATTTTTATAGTCACAATACAAGCTTTTGTTTTTGGGATTGTCACATTTTTAATTATTCAAATTTTTATGTCTTAAGCACAAAAGAGCACCTTTTATTTCAGGTTTATTTTGTGTCAGATTTTTCCTTGGTGTTCCTTTTGGCGGCTGGGATGTTCTGTTTTTTAAGGTCCAGTGTTTATCACGAAAGAGCTCTAATGTGACGATATTGTAATTTGTGAAAAGCTTCTATGTGCAGCTGTGGTAAAAAAAATGTCTATAAAACATTTAAATAAATTTTTATTTTGCAATCAATTTTTCAAACAAAAAAAAAAACAATGACACATTAATTTGAGATACCAATGCAACTTTAGGCACTATGTAGCTAAAAACATTTGTCTTTCAAGGTTATTTGAACATATGGTGATATATATCGTGTATCGTGATATAGCCCAAAGATATCGTGATATTAGATTTTCTTCATATCACCCACCCCTAGTTTAGGGTGGGGTTAGATTGAGGATTAGGGCATAGAAAGCAATATAAAATGAGTGGAAGTCAATGGAAGGTCCTCACAACTATATATATGCCAACGTGTGTGTGTTCTTGTACTTGCAGCTGAGTGAGAAATGTTTTGCCCTTTTTACTAGAAAAGTGAGGACGTTAATGTAAAGTGAAGACCTTTTTTTGGCCCTCACTTTTTTCTGGGTCATGGGTTAGGTTTAGGACTAAGGTGTCAGTTAGGTTTAGGGTCAGGGTTAGGCCATAGAAAGGGATGAAAATGAATGGAAGGCAAGGCATGGTCCTCAGTAAGTATTTAAAACAAGGATGTGTGTGTGTGTGTGTACTTGTTTATGTTGCCTATTTAGGATCCTTTCTTCGCCAACCCTCTGAAGACCCAGAACGCCCAGTTTTTAATGTGGCAGACCTCCTTTTTTAGGATGATTTAGAGCAGTGGCCCTCAATAGGTGGACCGAGCCACATATCTGTGGCCCTCAAGCATGTTGAAAAAAAGTTGAAGATAAAACTAGGGTTTCTCTTGAGCAATTGATCTTGATTTTCTTTCACTATAGGAAAGCATAATGTTTTAACAATATACCTCTTTGCAGATGTGGGATCCTGTCTGATGTGGAGCATCACGGTTCCTAAGAGGGTATACATCTCCCACTCATCACTGTACTTTATATTCTCAGGCCAACTGGCAACCATTATCAACCTTCAGACTCATACACTGATACATTTTCATTTATGAAGATATCCTTGGACTGTTCCCACCTTATTTATCTTCCTACATGTCCCTTAGACAGTCCAGCCACAAACCTCAGGACTTTATCTCCTTCAGTGGTCCGTTAGAATGCTCTGCACCACCAACTGGGACCACTTTAAAGCAGGATCTGAAATTATCCACATTGGATCCTCTGGTAATATTTAAACTCATTATAGGTAAATTAGAGAAATCTTCCTATGAAACCTGCACTTGTTTTTAGATGACATTTTACTAACTTAATTTAAGTTGAATGGTTTAATCATTTGTATTGTTGCTGTCTTTGCAACTTTCTTGTTGTTTTTTTGTTTTATTAACATAGGTCTCCAGTGAATGAGATCTTGGATCTTAATCAGACAGGATTAAATACAAAAATAGCTCTGATTCTTTCACTACATCCATGTTTCCATGCAGAGGGGGAGCGTGTTATTGAATGTGCTGTTTCCACATTAAAGAAGACCAACCAGCTGCCAGAACATCGGCTAGGTATTAGAGCTGCTTCGACTGTCATTTTAATGCTAGAATTGTGTACGTTTTCACTTTCCCTTTTGCAGCAGTTCGTTAATTGATACCGACACAGCAGAAAGAGCCTACATTGGGTGAAAATTACGTGTTCTAAATTTGCTGTAAAAGGAAAAGCGGAAGGTGAAAATCAATTCAAAGACAACCAGACAGAATGATTTTCACTCATTCTCCCAATGTGCTTAATTTACCAGGGGACCACCGCTGCGGTAAAGATTTCCAATTAGAGTATAGAGATCACAGAAAGACATTTCCTCAAAATTCTGAGTTAAGAACAATAAAAATAATTGCAAGAAGATTATCTGCAAGCAGGATTCATGATGCATGTATAACACAACAGAAAGCAAGAAAGTGCTCCTTCAGAGCGAGAAGAACTGTAATCTACTGTTGGTTTTCATTGCATTTTGATTCCTCAGGTCAGAGACTACAGCACAACGATGAATTATTCTTGAACTTAAATCCTGGTGGATTTTTAAGTCTAGTTGGTCTGGTCCAAAGCCCTTCATTTGCTTTTTTCCTCCAGTGAAAGCATCATGAAATGATTATTTTGTGAATAAATGACCAAATTTTGTTTACTGTGCCATTCACTCCTGTCCTGTTTTATTGTCGTCTGACTTGTCTGTTTGCATCTCCTTTGAGGGACATTGGCGCCTAAGCATCTAAGCTGCCAGGGTGTGACTTTGGTCGACAGGTACAATGAATTAATCTGGATGAAAAATTATACAAAAAGTGCTTATTGGCCACAGGGACATAGAGCTGTGGCCTGAGGAGAATATTTAAGTAACCAATTAGAGACCAGCATGAAGTCACGTGGAAGCCAAAAGTATGACGTTGAACAAACGGACTTATTTGTCCAGCACTCCACAGCATATTAAAAGGTGAAATATTAAAATTAGGAGGCCTATACAGAAAAACACTCAAAGACAAAATGGAACAGGAATGCTGAAAAATCAAAAGTCAGACATGTTTTTAAGAGCCGATGGAGAACTGTTATGATGTGATGATTACTTTTTATTTTTTTTATTCAGGTTCACTGTGTCTACACTTTCTTCCTGCAATTTTTAACAAGCCACCACTGCTCAAATGTCTTGGTGGCCCTCTAAGCTATTCGAGCACCCCTGGCTCAGAGGTATGGTGCAAACTAAGTTTTGGTTAAAGTTTGGGTCAGGTGTGTACTGTTCGTGAGTAGGGTTAGGGTAAGTGTTGGGTATAAATGCAGCTAAAATGAGTGGAAGTCAATACAAAAGTCCTTATATGGATAAAAATGTAATGTGTGCATGTGTGGACTGACTGAATAAAACCTGCACATTTACTGGCTTGTTGAAAATGTGTCAGGTCGTGCGTGCTACATTCGTCTGTCGGAGGTCTTCCACGTGAGCGGACGTGAGGAGAAGTGACGCAGTTGTTTTTAAACCTGCAGTTAAGGTAAAAACAACCATGAATACTCACAAGAAACCAAAAAGACTCCTTCTGACCCTGTCTGGACCTTCCGGGTCATCTCACACGGTTGTGAAGTGGCTCAAGCTACAACCCCCCAGAGGCCAGGACAAAATGAGGCAAAACGCAGGATTGGCAGGAGCAGCGGGCCAATCAGAGAGCAGCAGAGTGGCGAGCTGGTCTCCAGTGACACGCTGACCCGCTCATTGTTACTATGATGACTTTGGGTTGAGATAGGGGTGACGGTGTGTTGTTTCCAGTCCATCATTCCAGTCTAAACTGGAATGATGGCAGCAGAAGATTTCTAATTATAGACACATTTCCTTGTTTTCTGATAATCTGAGACTCGCTGTGAAAAAAACAACCTTGAATTATCTGTGTCTGATTGTGGTTTTCATTTTCTGTTTGACTCTTTTCTGTTGTATTAATTTCCCATCTCTGTCACCACATTTGTTTTTCTTCTTGTTGTTTAAGTTGCTAACGCTTTGCCTTTTTCTGGGTCGGTTTCATAATTTTTTGTGTTTTGGTGCCTTTTATTGATTTTAAAAAGTAAATGTGCATATTTTTGTGCGGCACTAAATCTTGGAGTGGCACACCAAAACCAAAAGCCAGGAGAGAATTTAGGAGTTTTGTTATGGAGGACAAAATAAAACAACTAACTAGCTAAGTAGCATAAAGATTCTCCAATCTGTTGTTTTTCCTTTTTATTTCTGTCTGATACCGATTTCTGGTTTTCTTTGAGGTCTGACCTGCCAATTCTACTTTTGGCCAATTCCATTTTTTCCAAAAGCATAAAAAACATAAATGTGCTGCAGCTTCTTTACGAGAGGTAAGAGTTTTGAATCCAACTGAAGATGAAGGAATTACAGACTATTAATAAACCTTTACCTATTTGGTGGGGGGGGGGGGGGGGGGGGGGGAGCGTTTTTAGTCGCTGTCCCCAAACTGTAACAAGCTGCCACTGCAACCTAGACAAGCTCACTCACTTGCTGTTAAAAACACATTATTTCTCCTTGGCTTTTAACTCAGTTTGAAAAGTTGTTTTAATTTTCATTTTTATTATATATATTTTCTTATTTTCTTATTTTTATCTATTTTTATTATTCTGATGAATTGTTGATGGTTTTATTGTATTTTTGCTTGCTAGAGCTGGCAAAGGTATTTCTGTATTTTATTAATTTTTATTGGTGTACAGCCCTTTGGTCAACTGTTTGTTTTTAAAGTGCTTTATAAATAAAGTTGTATTGTGTTGTCTATCTGATATTATTAAATTTCAAAAGTAGTGGTCTTTTTTGCTGTTATTTTAATTTTGTTTATTTTTTTGCAGTTTTTTTTTTCCAAGGCCGGAGTTCTTCATTTTGATGCTTTTAATGTAAAAGGGAAAAATGAGTTGTTTTCGTATTTCAGAATCAGAAATACTTTAATAATCCCAGAGCGAATTATTAAATTATTTGACCTGTTGGTCGCTGATCACAGCCGATCTAGAAAAATTTGCCATTTCTGATCTTTGCTTGATTCATCCCTACATCTCTTTTTTTTCATGGCTGCTTCTCTAAAATTAATAAATATGCATTGTAACTTGATGACTTGTCATCCCTTGTCATAAATTCATGTCGATTAAAATACCACCTAAAATAACTCCTCCAGGTGTTTTTGTGTTGTCATTACATTACTTTTTAAAGATTGTTACAATTTTTTTGTTGCTTTGTTTTTAATTTTTCTTAACCTGTGAGGGTGGATTTTTTAAAATTAATTTTATAATAATATTTTTACTTTTTCCTTAATCTTTGGATTTATGATCTCTCATTTTTGGGTTTTGATTTTCTTTTGTGACTGTATTTTGAATATTTATTTGCTGTTATGTTCTTTGGGTAAATCATTCTTAGGGGGTTTGCATTTGTTCCATGTTTATATTGTCTAGTTGCAACTATTTTACTTAATGGTTTTGTGGATTGTGCTCTTTTTATCTGTTCATTGCACTCCTCCCCACTGCTCATCTGTTTTCATTGGCCTCAACTGTTCCTCATTTCCTCCGGTTTTCATTTCCCATTGCTGGTTTCTTCTGTTTGATTTCTTGCTCTGTTGTTCTGCCTGATTGTACAGTTTTTGTTTTGCTTTTTGACCTTATGCCTGCTGTAAGTTTGCCTTTGTGTCTGCAATTAAATCCTCGTGTTCATCATGTGGCTTCTGAGTTCCTGTCTGTGATTTAGTCCAACTAAAACCTCACAGAACATGACATTTACATAGTCTGGGACCTTTTAAAAGATGGAATAATCCTTTATTTGTAGGTCAATTCACAGAAAATGTATAGGCAGATGTAGCACACCATGATACACAGATTAATGACAAAAATAAAAGCATAAAACTAAAATATGGGAATTTGTCCAATACTTACAACATACATATCCTACCGTACACAAGTGTTTGAGCTATACAGTTGTTTTTGATGTGGCATAAAGGCTCTTTACTAGAATATATACAGAAATGTTTGTAATGTTAATGACAGATTCTTGAAGCTGCTGATTTTATTAATCTCTTCACTGTTTATATTGAAGTGAAACTTTTAAATGTAGCAGCAGGTTGTTAAACCTTTCTCAATTATCATTCATTTTAAATGAAGAAGACTTTCATGCATGAACATAGAGGTGGTTAGTAACTAGTTACATATACTCAGTTACATTTACTTGAGAAACTATTTCAATAAAATGTACTTTTAAGAGTAGTTTTACTGCACTGTACCTTTTCATTTTACTTTTAGGTTATATTATTACGGAAGTATTCCTACTTTTATTTGAGTAATATTTCTGGCTACTCTACCCACTGTGAGTAACTTCATAAATAAAGAAAAAACTTGTTTCAACCAAAAATTCACCAGAGACAAAAAGGTAGAGTTTATGTTAAACAGAGACTCCTTATTTGTACAAATTCTTTGTTATTTAATGTGATTTTCTATCTGCTGAGCATTTTTGTCTTTAAAATACCAGAATTTGCACATATCCTTATTATATTTTTATCTGTTCAATTGCATATTTTAAAAATATTAAATAATCAGCCATTATCGTACTTGAGCACGATTTTTGGCTACTCTACCCACCTCTGCATGAATATAAGATTGGAAAGGGTGAGATTTGGTGAGCTTTTTTTGTGCACCATAAAGACATTTCCTGAATATCTGTCACTCTGTCACTCTTGGCCTCAAATGAAGGCAGAATTTAGGTAAAAAATCAGGAGAGTCTCAACAATGTAAAATCAAACACAGAAGGTTTTGCAAATATAAGAAAAAGTAGGTTCTAATGTATCAAAAAGGTTTTTAAGAAATCCAATAAATGATCAAGATTTTTAACCAGACCAAAGTTCTGCTGTAGAGAAGAACTGAAGCACTAACCCTCTGGAAAATCAGTCCTAGCTTTTGCTTTTCTGGACGCCCCTTATGACACGATCTTGAAGCACACCTGCTGCTGATTGCAGGCCTTGGACTTGTGGGACCCCTGATTCTGATTCTGGTCGGGGCTCTTCTGTAATCTATCAGCGCGCGTGGACGTGACCTACATGTTATTTATGTATCCTGCTTTGGAGATGTGTTACAGCAGCAGCAGCAAAGTAAGCAAGTCGCTCCACTTTCAGCCTGAGAGTCGGTTTGTGGAAACGTTTGTTTGGTTTTTAGATTAAAATATGGCTTAAGTAAAAATATTTCTTTCTTTTATTCTTTTTGTGTTGCCTTGGTGTAAGGAAAAAAGCAATTTTTATGTACAGAGGGACAAAACTGTCATAAGCCATTAAATAAATAGATAAATATTCATTTTACATCATAGCTTTAAAAATGCAAAGAAATGAATTAGATGATAAATAGAGATAATAATCTATGAAATGTCTGGATGAATACATCCAGACATTTCATTTCATACAAAAATAATCAAGTAAATTTCTAATTTATTAAATCCAATTTGATGCTTTTAATGTCTTCAGTTCCTTTGCAGCAATGTGCCATAAAATAATTCGAACTGTCTGAACGATTAAGCTGTCAATTTACAGCCAGTGATCTTCAACCATAGCAGCATCAGTACCACTAGGAGGCCACCATATGCTCAAGATATAAAAGTGACATAAATCAATACATAAATCACAGAATTATTGCTTAAATTTGTCAGTAAATAAAGTGATTTAGACTTGGAAATAAATACATAATTTACCATGTCTGGTTTTTGTGACATGCAATGTCTCCACGCAGCTTAGTTCATCTTTTTGAAGACAGAATGCAATAGCCTTCCTTTAGCCAGCTGTCTGGCAGTGCACAGCAACAGGTGGGGACGAGAGGCACTGGTTTACCTTGTGCTTCGCACAAAAAGAAAACTTATTTGGTAACTCCGGCCTATTTATTTTTCTCTATCTACTAATAAAGGCATCGACCTAA
Source organism: Fundulus diaphanus (assembly GCA_037039145.1). Lineage (NCBI taxonomy): Eukaryota > Metazoa > Chordata > Actinopteri > Cyprinodontiformes > Fundulidae > Fundulus > Fundulus diaphanus. The sequence goes on from CM073122.1 coordinate 4,454,004, forward strand.
AGCCTGCCCTTTGATGAAGTTTAATTTGTTTTAAAAACGACATGAAATTGAGGGTCCTGACATAAATCTGCATGATGCTTTGGGAATTTAGCTTTGCCATTTGATTTTATTTATTTATTTTTTTGTGGGTTTGTTGCTCTTGGTGTTCCATATTCAATTCAATTTATTTATATAGCGCCAAATCATGAAACATTCACTTCGTTCATTGGTTTTAACCTTCCTGATGCTTGTGTTCTGTGTTTTTCATGCATTAATATTCAGATTCGAGTTACAGTCCTTGGTTGCTGTTTTTCTCTGTAGATCACAGTACCTGTTTTATTTAAAAAACCTCTCTTGTCTTGATGTCTGTCTCCTTTTACCTCCTGGAAAAGGGTTTGTCTGATTCGTTCTCAGGATGGGTTGAGTTCGGTTTCTGGTTTCAGCTCTTTCCCACTGGACAGAGGTTCTTGGTCCCGAAATGTCTAACTCTCCTCTCCTGTGTCCTTTGATTTGAGGACTCTTCAGCGCTGCTATATGTAATGGTTTCGGTTGCGTTGACATCTGGTCCCACGGTAACATTAAACCTTGTTTTGCACATGCTGATGGTTTCTCTTTGTATTCTGTTTATCATTCAGGTTCCTGCTTGCCATCAGGTAATGGCATCACCTGCTTCCTGTCATGCAATCACCCCTCCCTGCAGGTACATCCTCCCTTCTCTGTTTAGCTCTTAAGCCGGCTTCACACTGACTGCGTTCAGCTTCTGCTCCACCATCCAGCGGCGATACACACTGGACGCGTGTTGGATCCGTTCATGCAACCAGACAGCCTCCCCTCTTATTTTGAAATGTTCCGGATCCGTTTTTTACTCTTCCTGTGTCTGAATTCCTGTCTGGCTCATCAGATTTTTAGAAATTTACAGCTTTTGCTTTGTCAACAGGTTGACGGAGGAGGGATGCCCGTCATGCCGCATCAACTAGAATGTCTTCTATTTGCAACGGAGAGAAAAACGCACTGATGATGGAGTCTGTGTGAATGAGGGGTCGGTCACATCCTTCAGTCCAACACGGTCAAGCTCTGACTAGATCTTGTTTTAATCATAAGCTTATCATCATGCTATTCCCCGCATTGGTTTATTTCTAAGTTATTTAATTAACCTGGATTCTGTTTTTGTATTTTTGATGTTCTCCAGTTTTTTAAATAAAGATTATTTTAACCCCTCCTGTCTCAAAATGAAATTGGCAAAACAGACGTCAAAGAAAATTGTAATCACTGCTTTAAACAGTAGGATTGGTAGGATGAGAGATTTCAGCAGCTTTGATAGAGTAAGTCTTTTAAAACCCGCTGCATACCTTGATACCAGCAACTGGCCAACAATGTATGTATGAATGTGTTGGGTTTTTTTTGACAAAAGATTATGAAACGGCTGAATTTGTCCTTTTTTTGCAGAAGAAAACCATCCCTCATGCATCTGACCAGCAGTGTACAGCAACAAGTGGAGCTGGGGAGGCACTGCTTTACTCTGTGCTGCACACAGCCAGGGAAAACAAACGTTACCCATTATAAGGATTTTAAGCCACATTTTTAACCAACAGGATAAATGAATAAAAAATATCGGCCGGAAATCTGAGTTTATTTCCTCCTGAGTTATAACTAAGAACTCCCACCATTTTAAGCCAAACAGTGTGTAATTTTAGACACTGTTTTGGAGTTTAATAAAAAAAAAATCAGAGGAAGGCGTGGGACACTTGGTGTGCAAATACAAATAATCTTGTAATTCTTAGGATAATTCTTGTAATCCTTAAAAGTTTTGAACTGATGGTTCAAAACTCTTAATATTGAAGGGCCTGCATCTCAATTTTTTATTTGCTCATCATTTCACTAAATTCTTACACATTTTGTTAAAACGTGTAAGAAAATCTGTCAAAATAATAAAAAAAAGAAGTTAAATTTGTGCCTGCCAGGAAAATCCTGGTCAGTTTCGTTTTCTGTGTTATTTTACCATGAAAAGTAAATTTGGAATTAATGAAAAAACATAAAATTGTCTATAATTAAGGAGAAACTTGATTGGTGCTTCTTTATTTGTTTCTATGATTAGTTTTCCCTTGTTTTTGTGTCTCAATCCTTCCAAAAATGGAAAATAGGTGTCGGCCTGGAAAACATTAATCAATGAGTCGCTACTTTATTTACTTTATTTTTTGTCTTCTGAGTATGTATATGTATATTTGATAGTCCTCGTAAAGCCGTTTGGAACCGAACTTGGAATAAAGTTGGTATTGGTCCAGAAATCCCTGATCGGTGCTTTTCTGAATTTTTTCCCCTCTCATGTGTCATCGTGCTTTGGGGGGAAATGGAACGAGTATCAGCAACAAAACCCCCTATCAACGAATCTTTATTTACATTAAAGATTTCTTCTCCGGGCATGAGTTCCTGAATTAAATCATTAGAATCAATGAGAGCTGGAAAACCAGGATAGGTCTGAGCGCTGATCTGAACCCCAGGAACCGTGCGGTGGGGAAGGTTGTACGTTGTCCAGCCATGCCCATAAAGAGGCTCTGAGGTGTGACTGGAGCTCAGTGTGAGCCCCCTTACCTCCATCAGAGTAGGTCTCCGTGCCGTATCCGTCCTGCAGCCCGTTGCTCCATGTCCCCTCGTACCGGGCCCCGCTGGCTGTGCTCTCCAGCTGCCCGTAGCGGCCCTTGAAGCCCTGGGTCCACTCCCCTCTGTACTCCCAGCGACCTTTGCTCTCCACGCCGATGCCGTGCCGCTTCCCCTGCGCCCAGGTGCCCTGGTAGTTGTTCCCGCTGGGCCACGTGTACACGCCCAGGACCTCGAAGCCGTGGCTCCAGGCCCCCGCGTACTCGCCCTGACCCTGGGGCCCCGTGCAGACCCCCCGGCCGTGGGCCTTGCCCTGCTCCCACCCCCCGCAGTACGACCCCCCATCATCAAAGTCAAACCTGCCTCCAGTGGACATGCATGAAACAGGTTTAGGCAAAATCCTTAGAATGTGAAGAAAAGTTAAAGTGGAGCTTCACTCAGAGGGAGTACGAAGGGAGGAGGCCTTGTTTGGATCAGGTAGCAGGAGGTGCAGGGCCTCGCCTCGCCTCCTTTCAGTTCAGGATGTAAAACACCAGGTGCTCCTTCTAAAAACAGCAGGAGTGAAACAGAGAAGCAATCCACGCCTCGGCGGTGGCTCTGGAGAGATGCCTCTTCCCCTGGGCACGCAGGCTCCGAGTGCCTCTCCTCCTCCTCCTCCTCCTCCACTTCCTCCTCCACCTTCCTGCTCCTCAGCCGAGTCACTCCAGACAAGCGAGGCCTAGGCTTTTCCAGCAGTCCCGCAGGCCCACCGATCACCAGCAGCAGCCCAGCTCACCTCACTCCGACATTAGAGCATCCTCTCATCCCTGCCGCACCGAGCCGGATACAGGACGGGGATGCTGCCGCTGCGCTGGTGCGCCATTAAACCAACCCACCGACACACACAGGGAAAAGGAGGCGAAACGGAGGATGTCGCTCTACGCTCTGGCCTGGAAACAAGCGATCCCGTCTCAGAGACGCTCATCCATCACCATGCAAACAGACTCAGCCTGTGAAAACCTCCCCGGCGCTCCTCTTCCTCCCTCTCTCCTCTCCTCCGCTCAGCTTCGGATGTCGAGGATGAGGATGCAGGTGCAGCAGTTGTTCCTCCCCTTCCCTCGTTGTCGTCTCTGTGCCAGAGTTTTTCCCCCCCAAATCTGGAATGTTGTTGCAAAATACCCAACAAGTCATCCAACCCCCCCCCTGCTGTTTTTTTTAGGCCTTGCTGTCGCTGCCTCTGTAAAATCTGCTCATTACAGGACTGTTCCACCCCAGCCGATACCCCTCCCCCACCAACACACACACACCGACACACACACTCCTTCTGGTGCCTCTTAAAGAGATAGAGACAGAGGGATGGTGCAAATAGCTGCGTGTACAGAGCTGGCTGCTCTTTTCCTGTGGGGATACAGGCTGCTTCTCCTAATTATCCAGCCTCATTTCACTCCCTGCCCTTCTTCCTCTTCCTCCTCCTCCTCCTCCTCCTCCAAGCCTCAAATCTGGTCACTCAGCAATCTGTTTTCCTGATAACTGGAGGTTGGTGCACTCATTGATCCCTCGGCTAATTGTCGCTGCCTTTTCTTTTCTTTTTCTGTCCGTCGCTTTGATGGGAAAATAAATCTCGGCTTCATCACTTCCACGCCACAGACAACCAGCAACTGTTGGAAATGTTTGGGTTGCGGGTCCGTCGGAGGAGCAGTAACTGGTGTCAAAGAGGGAAAAGGGATAATTATGCACAGAGTGATAGAGACCGACCTCAGCTAAACTCCTAATGAGCTTCAGGTGCAGATAATTAAAGCAAATAAAGCCTTCAGAAAGGAGCAGAGCAGAGGGGCGGAGATGGAAGGAAAGAGAGAAAACCTTTAAAAGAAAAGAACTATTTTCAAATCTAGATTCTCTGAAAATCTGAATGTGACATAAGACTTAAAAAAAAAAGACGAAAGAGGCTCCTTACCTGACAGATCCACAAGGAGGGGAAGCCGCAAAAGGCCCCTGTTAAATGAGCTGCTGCTTATATCCAAGCATGTTAATGGAAATTCCAAAAAAGTAAAAAAAACAAAACAACTGGACTTTTTTCCGAACGTTTGAAGACGTTTCGCTTCCCATCCAGAAAGCTTTCCCAATTCAAAATGCCTGGAGTAGTGTGGAGTAGCAAGCTTTATGGTACTGCCCAACAAAGGCCTTGTTATGGCTTAGATAACATGTAAATTGAACCGAAACAAGTCCACCCCCTTAATAATGGGGAGTCGTTAAGGTCATTATTGGCCTGCAAATTAAACCGAAACTTAACGACTCCCCATTATTAAGGGGGTGGACCTGTTTCGGTTCAATTTCCATGTTATCTAAGCCATAACAAGGCCTTGCTTGGGCTTGCAGACAACCTTAATGGGGATGCCGATGTGACCCCTGCCCACACTGCCAAAAATACCAATCCCAGCTTTAATCATGATGGCATCGCTGTGTTTGACTGGCCTGCAGAAACAGTCTGACCCATGCCCCACGGAGAATATGTCAAGAAGAAGATGAGAGACACCCGACGGGCGACGGGCGAGCTAACAAAGCAACCTGGGCTTCACGAAGACCTCGGCAGAACCGCGAGCTGATCTCCTCCACGCCACATCACACTGATGCTAGATTTCATGGAAAAGGAGTCCAGATTCTGCACAATGCATGGACATGCTGTTCAGTAGGAACACATTTCTGCATTGAAAATCCTTCATCGGCTTTGTGTGATAATCTAATTGCACAAAGCGCTGTAAATTCGTTAAATTCAGTTCAGTTATTGTTTATAATTAGTTTATTGTAATTATTTAAATAACAGTTTGTATCATGCACAGTGCTGTTGAGCATTTATAATGTATAGTTGCAAATAAAGCAGCTAATATTGTGTCCCAGCCTCTGTTTAAAGCAACGAGCGTCAAACGCGTCTGTTTGCAGACTGACTGCAACTAAGATCGGATCGGGTCTTCGCCCCATCTCACACCAACAGATTTTTGTGTAGGCTGACCACAGCTAGCGCAGACTACCTCTGGGGTAAAATCAGGCAAAGAAGCAGTGGATCTGGCTGCAGGATGGATGGGATGGTTTCCACTGAAGATCTGAAGAGCCGGCCTCAGGGAACTGGTGCTGGGCTGATTGACACATGCTCAAATCTGACTCTCTCGAGCAGCGTTGGACATGGAGCTGCAGGCAGGAGCCCCCTCCTGCGCCTCTTAAATGTTAAGATCTGGGATCAAACATCTGAGGTCCGGCCAGCATGGATGTCATCAGACCCTGCAGCGGTTTTCCTCTGCAGCTGCTGTGAGTCTAGGGGAGGCGACTTCACAGCCGATTCTGTGTTAAACTGATAATGATGAGTGTAAAGGGGATTAAACTGAGACCGTCATCAACTGTGATGCTGATTCAGCTTCAAAGACGTGGAGACCTGTGCTACGGCTCTGAATTTCCTCTCACTTTGCCTGAAAAGCAACTTTGTGGATGTTAAAGCAGAAATTAAGGCCTATGATGCTTAAAACAAAGACTTTTTAGTCTCTATAAATGCATCCTCCCACTCACTGTCTTCACCTTATCAGAGGTCAGGTTGGGGTAATAGGTCCAGCAGAAAAACCGCAGACATCCGTCTCTCCAGTGACGTCCGGCCCTTTCTGGGCCATCCCAAGGTGTTCCCCGGCCAGAGAGGAATATAAGGACCCAGGAGGTCGTCCCTCCGTCCAAAGGGAGGCGACCTGGAGGCTGAACTACCTAAACTGACTCGTTTCGATGCAGAGGAGCAGCGACTCTCCCTGGATGATGGAGCTCCTCACCCTTTCTCCAAGGTCGGGCCATAAACATCCAGGAAACGGAGAACTTTGCTTTTTCGGCTCTCTCTTCCCCCTGACATCTGCCTGAAATCTAGGGGACAAATATATTCACACCGCGGTGTAATTTTCATCGGTGACACCTACAACCTGTTGCAGACCTTCTGCACCCGTTCATGGAAACAGTGATGCCTGTGGTCTCTTCAGGAGGACAATGCTCTCTGCCACAACATAACAAGAAGCATTGCCACCAGTCTGAGGTGTTGAACTTGGCCTCCGACTTTCCCCAGATCTCAACCTAATCAAGCTTCTGAAGGGGTTTGTGGGACAAACAACTCTGATCCATGAAGGCCTCACCTCACAACTTACCAGACCTGAAGGATCAGCTGCCAACGTTTGGGTCCCAGGAACCCCAGTATACCTTCAGGGCTCTAATGGAGTCCATGCATTGATGGGTCTGGGGTGTTTTCGTAGTTTAAGGGGTTCCAGAACATTGTAAGTCATAATGTTTGATTGAAATTACCCAGCAAGTGACAGTGTGACGCTTCAACGTCGAGGACCCCACAGTTCACAACTACTCACGACTCGGTTCTGTGAAAACCTCCAACTGTGGATCAGCGACATAAATGTGGTGCAAAGCGGTATTAAACCGACCCCGATACGTCCCGATGGGTCCCAAAGCTCAGAATGAGCTCTGTTGGCCATGACTCTGCGCACAAACAAGGGATTTGACCTTGGTTTCACATCTACTAAACATAGATAGATGCAAAGACAAAGATACAATATGTACATATATCTGTATGTACGCCCAATATTTTCTTCCTAGTTATAATAGTTATAATCTACTTGTTCCATAGCAGAGTAGCTGACTACTCAGGCTGTTTATTTTGTTCATCAGAGAGATTCCTGGGGGAAGAAACCGTCTCTGTGGCGCCACCTGAAGGCCAAAGTCTAAACAGCTTGTGTGCAGGATGTGTGGGGTCTGCAGAGATGTTAGCCGCCCTTTTCCTGACCCGTGACCAGAAAAAGTCATGGATGCAGGGAAGGTCGGCCCTGGTGATCCTCTCTGCAGACCTGGCAAGGATCACTAAACGATAACGTTGTGTAAGAAGTGAGGAATCTAACGAGTACGATGCTCATCTTGGAATTATTCACTGGTGGTTATGGGGGGTGAAAACTTTGTATGTTTCATACAGAAAGTATGTCTGCTGAGTGTCTGCAGGCAGCAGAGACACAGTTTGGTGTGGTGAGGACCTTTTTCCCCTCGCTTCAGCTTCACTCTTCACTTTCTATGTAAGGATTTTAACCGTAGGAAGAACGTCGTGGAGGGCTAACTCCCTCATGACCAACACTATTTAAAGATGACCTGAATTTATTTAGACTTTATGGCCTGTTCATAAAATGTGCAATGGGTGGGTGGCTTTGTCCATGACTTAAAAATCTTGGCTGTTATTTTTTAAACCGGACAAACCTGTGACATTTTTTATCTTTTTTTTTTTTTTTTACTGTGCAACGACTATTTAAAGCAGGGGTGTCCAAACTTTTTGGGTCGTGGGCAAAAATTTTCAAATCTCTTTTACCTGCTCTACAAAATATGATCACTTTAAATAAATAAATTAGACTATCTGTACTTTGCCAATGTTCATAAATGAGATTTTAAAATCTGTATTTAAGTAAAAGTAATTGGATTGATGTAGCCCTATTTGCTATGAAATTAAAGAGCATCTAAAATATGGGACTATTAAAAGACAAATGTTTTGTGCTGTACATAACATTCAATTGTAACATCTTAACTTGTGTGTGTAATAATTTTGCCCATAATTAAAAATAAAAAGCTTTCACCAGCACTGATTGGCCAAATCTTTCTCGAAATGCAGTTGGAGGGCCGCACAAAATCAGCACAGGGGCCACAAATGGCCCCCGGGCCACGGTTTGGACACTCCTGATTTAAAGAGGAGAAAAAAACAACCCCCTGACATTCCCTGTCTGCTTTGACCTAATGGGAATAACAGGGTTAAAATTGACCGCTGTCAGAGGCGTAGTCTAAATGGACACTTCTGAGTGTAAGTATTATTTTCTGTTGATGAAACCATTAAAATAAGTGAATAAGAGCAGCTTTTTGGGGAATCCAGTCATTATGAAATACATTTTATGAGAGCAAAGACAACATGAGGGAATAAAAGCGATCCTCAGCAATGGGATGATCCATGCGCTTATAAATCAGATTATGTTTTTACACCTTAACGCAGACGAAATATGATAAATGAGCGAATACTAGTTCAAGATGGAGCTGTGAAGTGCGTGCAAAAATAATTAGGTGGTGAACTATGAACATGAATCAACTAATTTTAACCGGGCTGAACTGACTTTAGAACTAGTCCAGGCTCTGCACTGCTGTTACAGCTTTAATCTGCCTGATAATAATCACCATCGCACACATAAAAGATCATAAAATCCGGTTTAACTGATCTTGTGAAAGCATATAGAGTATTTTTACCAAGAACTTACGGTTAAATGCACTTATAGTCCTGGTAAAAAAAAGTAAGTGCACCCCCAAAATCCTCTTAGAATTCAGGAATTTAATAACCGGATGCTTTGAAAATGGTGTAAATCAATTTAAAACCCACCACAGATTCAAACACTTTTATTGTTTATTAACTCCTTTTAGACTATTGTTGTGAATTTATCTCAAACTGTCATAAAGCCAAGTTCCCAAAGAAGATGATTGGCTGACAGCTGAGTTGCTGTGGAGGTTAACCAATCAGATGTTCAGGATTACATAGTGAGCTACACTAATAGTTGAAATCGTTTAAATGCAGAAATATTAGGGTTAATTTAATTCAATTCAATTCAATTCAATTTTATTTATATAGCGCCAAATCATGAAACATGTCATCTCAAGGCACTTTACAAAATCAAGTTCAATCATATTATACAGATTGGGTCAGATTATACAGATTGGTCAAAATGTCCTATATAAGGAAACCAGTTGATTGCATCAAAGTCCCGACAAGCAGCATTCACTCCTGGGGAACCGTAGAGCCACAGGGAGAGTCGCCTGCATTGTCCATGGCTTTGCAGCAATCCCTCATACTGAGCAAGCATGAAGCGACAGTGGGAAGAAAAACCACCCATTAACGGGAAAAAAAAACCTCCGGCAGAACCGGGCTCAGTATGAACGGTCATCTGCCTCGACTGACTGGGGTTACAGAAGACAGAGCAGAGACACAACAAGAGAGACAAAAGCACAGAAGCACACATTGATCTAGTAATCTGTTCTACATTAGATGGTAATAGTCGGTGATCTGTCCTCCCTGGATGATTTCACAGTCAACAGAACGTCAGACCAGGTGTACCTACTATGAAGAAAAAAGAGAGAGAACAAAAAGTTAAAAGCTGAAATGACAACAGTCATTTCAATGTAATGCAATGCAAATCTGGAGAACAGTAGACCGGAGAACAGTAGAAATCAGTAGAGTGAGAAAAATAGGCCCTGATGTCCTCCAGTAGCCTAAGCCTATAGCAGAAAAACTATAAAGGTAGCTCAGAGTAACATGAGCCACTCTAGTTATAAGCTTTGTCAAAAAGGAAAGTTTTAAGATTAGTCTTAAAAGTAGACGGGGTGTCTGCTTCACGGACCAAAACTGGGAGTTGGTTCCACAGGAGAGGAGCCTGATAGCTAAAGGATCTGCCTCCCATTCTACTTTTAGAGACTCTAGGAACCACCAGCAGACCTGCAGTCTGAGAGCGAAGTGCTCTGTTAGGAACATACGGGGTAATCAGAGCTCTGATATATGATGGAGCTTGATTATTAAGGGCTTTATACGTTAGAAGAAGAATTTTAAATTCTATTCTTGATTTAACAGGAAGCCAATGAAGGGAAGCTAAAATTGGAGAAATATGATCCCTCTTGTTGATTTTCATCAGAACTCTTGCTGCAGCATTTTGGATCAGCTGAAGACTTTGAATTGCATTTTGTGGACTTCCTGATAGTAAAGAATTGCAATAGTCCAGCCTTGAAGTAACAAATGCATGGACTAGTTTTTCAGCATCACCCCTGGACAGAATGTTTCTAATTTTGCCGATATTCCGGAGGTGAAAAAAGGAAACTCTGGAGACCTGTTTAATATGGGATTTAAATGACATGTCTTGGTCAAAAACAACACCAAGGTTTTTTACTTTATTACCAGAGGCCAAGTTAATGTCATCCAGATTAAGTGATTGGTTAAGAAGTTTATTTTTTGAGGACTCTGGCCCAAAGATTACAACTTCGGTCTTGTCAGAATTTAGATGCAGGAAATTTAAAGTCATCCAGCTTTTGATGTCATCAAGACATGACTGCAGTCGAAGTAATTGATTGGATTCATCAGGATTTATGGATAGATATAGCTGAGTGTCATCAGCATAACAGTGGAAATTAATCCCATGCTGTCTGATAATTTTGCCGATCGGAAGCATATATATAGTAAAGAGAATTGGTCCAAGGACTGAACCCTGTGGTACTCCACAGGTGACCCTAGAGTTTGAGGAAGATTTATTATTAACATGAACAAACTGGAATCTGTCCGACAGATAAGATTTAAACCAGCCTAATGCTTTCCCCTTAATCCCTACAGTATGTTCAAGTCTTTGTAGGAGAATATTGTGATCAACTGTATCAAATGCAGCACTAAGATCTAACAGGACAAGTACAGACACAAGTCCATTATCTGAGGCCATGAGAATATCATTAGTGACCTTCACCAGAGCCGTTTCAGTGCTATGATGAGCTCTGAAGCCTGACTGAAACTCCTCAAGTAGGTCATTGCTTTGTAAATGTTCACAAAGTTGATTAGCAACTACTTTCTCAAGAATTTTAGATAAGAAAAGAAGATTAGATATAGGTCTGTAGTTTACTAGCTCATCTTGATCAAGAGAAGGTTTCTTAAGTAAAGGTTTAATAACAGCTACTTTAAAAACCTGTGGTACATATCCATTTACTAAGGATAGATTAATCATGTCTAAAATAGGACCACTGATCAAAGGGAATACCTCCTTAAACAACTTGGTTGGGATTGGGTCTAACATACAGGTAGAAGGTTTAGATGAAGCTAAGATTTTAGATAGCTCAGAAAGCTCTACTGCTTCTAAACAGTTCAGACACAGCGCAGGTTCTAAAGATTCCTCCAATGCGGCCTTACTTACTGGGGATGAGGTAATCATGTTTGGGAGGATGCCAATTATTTTATTTTTAATGGCATCAATTTTATTTATGAAGAATCCCATAAAATCATTACTACTAAGAGCTAAGGGAATGGATGGATCAACAGAGCTGCAGCTCTGAGTAAGTTTGGCAACTGTACTAAAGAGAAATCTAGGATTATTTTTATTCTCTTCAATTAATGATGAAAAATATGCTGCTCTAACTCTGCGAAGGGTCTTGTTATACAACAATAGACTGTCCCTACAGATTAAGTAGGATTCCTCTTGGTGTGTAGAGCGCCATTTTCTCTCCAATTTCCTAACATTGTGCTTCAAGGAACGCAGCTCTGAATTAAGACAGGGAGCCAGCTTCCTGTGAATTATCACCTTCTTTTTCAAGGGAGCTACATTATCTAATGCAGAACGCAATGAGGAAGTCACACTGTTAGCAAATGTATCTATTTGTGAATGGGAAGAAACAGCATTGCTGCCATCTACATGGCATTTCTGCAATACTGAGGATATTAAGAGGGGGACAGACTCTTTAAGTTTTGATACAGCATTATCCGATAAAGATCTACTATAATGGAACCCTCTTTTGGGGGTGGAGAAATCGGTTAGATTAAACTCAAATGTTATTAAAAAATGATCAGATAGGACAGGGTTGTGAGAGAATACTGTTAGTTCTTCACAATCAATGCCATATGTCAGCACAAGGTCCAAAGTATGGAGCTGAGAGTGCGTTGGCTTATGCACATTTTGAGCAAAACCAATTGAATCTAGGATAGTTTTAAAAGCTACACTAAGGTTATCACATTCAGTGTCAACATGGATGTTAAAATCACCCACTATAATAACCTTGTCAGTATTTAACACCAAATCAGATAAGAAGTCTGACAGTTGATCCAAAAACTGAGTGTAAGGGCCTGGTGGACGATACAAAACAATAAACAGAAGAGGTTTTATTGCTTTGCAGTTTGGATGAGGGAAACTGAGGGTTAAATGTTCAAAAGAACTGTAATTATTAATTGGCCTGGGACTAATTAATAAATCAGACTGAAAGATGGTTGCCACTCCTCCTCCTCTTCCCACAGATCTGGGAATGTGGAAATTTGAATAACTGGAGGGAGTTGACTCATTTATACTAACGTAGTCCTCTTGTAGCCAGGTTTCTGTGAGACAAAACAAATCAATCTGATTATCAGAAATCAATTCATTAACTAACAAAGTCTTTGGAGGGAGAGACCTTATATTTAATAGACCACATTTAATTCTTTTATTTTTTGGTTCAAAGTGATCCGTATGGATTTTTATTAGATTTTTATGATTTGTTCCCTTTAGATCAGTTTTTGATCTGTTACGTTTTGGCCGTGGGAAAGACACCGTCTCAATAGGATAATGGGTGGGTAACAGTACAGAACCTGCAGAGAGGTGTGTTTAACTACGGCTCTGCTTCCTGGTCTGGACCCTGGGTTGTCAGCATTTAGGAGAACTAATAAATCCGGCCAGATTCCTAGAGAGAAGAGCTGCACCATCCAAAGTGGGATGAATGCCGTCTCTCCGGATCAGACCAGGTTTTCCCCAGAAAGTTTGCCAGTTATCAATGTAGCCCACGTCGTTTTCTGGACACCACCTAGACAACCAGCGGTTGAATGATGACATGCGGCTAAACTTGTCATCACTGGTCAGATCAGGCAGGGGACCAGAGAAAATTACAGAGTCCGATATTGTTTTAGCAAACTCACACACCGAAGCAACACCAACTTTGGTGACCTCTGATCGGCGTGACCGGGTGTCATTACCGCCAGCGTGAATAACAATTTTGCGGTATTTACACTTATCCTTAGCCAGCAGTTTTAGGTAGGATTCTATGTCGCCCGTTCTGGCCCCTGGTAGGCATTTAACTATGGTTCCTGGTTTCTTTAGTGCCACGTTTCTTATTACAGAGCTGCCAATAATTAAGGTCGGCTCCTCGGCGAGACTGTCGCTCAGAGGGGAAAATTTATTAGAAACGCAGATGGGTTGGTGGTGATCTGGGGGCTGAAATCTAGAGCTATGCTTACTACGAACCGTCACCCAGTCGGCCTGCTTAACCGGCTGTTCGAGTGCGGCTGTTTGTTCGCTACGTGAAGTTACTCTTTGTGGCTCCGCGCTAGCAAAGGAGCGGCTATCAGCTGGTTTTTCAACAGCACGGAGCCGGGTCTCCAGTTCTGACACCCTCGCCTCCAAAGCTACAAAAATACTACATTTATTACATGTACCATTATCTCTAAAGGAGGCAGAGGAATAACTGAACATCTGACACAGAGAGCAGCAGATAGGAGACTTAGTCAGAGACGGAGAAGCCATTATGAGGCTAACGCTAGGCTAGCGCCCTGTTATCACGCCAAAGAACAAACCGTGTGAAACACGAGGAGTTCCCAAACGTGATGAGCAGCCACAGAAAATGTTTTAAAAGTGCTTATGTTTGGAAACAGTTGTTACAACAAAGAGGTTTAAAGATAAAAAGCGAGAGAGCCTGGAGCAAAAATCCGTCGTTCACACAGCAACAACAGGAAGTGACACAATACGCCTTACCGCAAACAGGAAGTCAGGAATGCAGGATCCGGTCGGATATTTACTATGTAATTGATTCTTTAACAGATGATGAATTTAATCACAGTTTATCTATTTAGGGTTTGTGTTATTTTAGCCAACTGAGCAACATGGAGCCATAGACATTATGTAGGTAGACGTCCCATGGACTGGCGCTGCCTACTGGAGCTGACGTTTCAACGCGGCCGCCATCTTGGATGGGTCTCTCTAAAGCACAACTCCCTGAATTTTTACCCGATCTTCAAAAGGTTTGGTTTGTTACAAACGGCAGAGATGTGGTTATGATACAGGATGCTGTTACACATAAAGAAAACATGTTTAAATGATGAAATATGTTGCTTAAACATCATATTTCATAAATGCTCTTTAACAGACATAGATATGGAATATTAATGTATAAATATGTGATTTCATACTGAAATACTTTTTTTATGCTATTTAACAAAGAGAGACGTGTTGTATGGCATATTATTAAATATGTAAATAAATATGTGCCTTTATGCTGAAATAATTTGTTTTTATGCTCTTACACCAATAGACTTCTGGTATTACAAATAAGTACATGTCAATACAATACAATACAAATTAATACATTTTATTTTTCAATACAGAAACAAGTTGGATTGTTAATTTAAATTTATTTCACTCACATGTACAATCCTGAACCTTCTCTACACACCAACAATAATTTATTCATATTTACGCGTGCTGTGCATGGAGATATGCATGTAGAGTTTTTTAAAGGCCTGGAAAAGTATCATTGCGGTGTCTTACACTAGCCTGCTTGCAACAAGGACTGGAACTTAAGACAACATGAAAAACAACTGTTTTGCACAGTTTTCTGCATGTGTTTTTATTCTGTAACTTCAGGGTTCTTGATTTGGCAACGTGATTCAGCCTTATTTAGTGAAATATGGCGATAAAAGATTAATAAGCATAAAATTATGGTCCGTCTGTTGGGTTTCTGCAAGTAAAAGCTCAGCTTCAGAACCAATCTCAGTCCAAAATGGTGATGTGCACCATGTGATCTTTCAATATTTATCCCCGGTTATTGTAACCATGAGCTGCAGAAAGTACGAATAAAGTTGCTCCCTCTGCGTTTACTGCCGCCGGCGTTTTAATTCATGATTTACATATTTAATTTGTGCCCTTAAACAGATTTATATATTCATTTTTGAAAATATATTTAATGCAATCTTATGTATAGATGTAAATTTATTTAAAACACCTGCTGGTTGGTTTTCTATGTTGATTATTTTTCTGACTGAGACGAAATTTGGACGCAGCGTTGTGGAAATCTGCCGAGTCATGATTAAAAGCTGAGAAATCAAACATCTCAAAGGGAGAATCGTTTTTACAAAGAGGTTTTATTAGTATTTTTTACAGCGCCTGGGTCATTTTCTGAGGATGATGTCACAACTGCTTGTAAAACAGTGTAATTTACAGACCGATATAAACAACGAGGGCAACAGAAGGAAGAACAGCCAGTAAAAAAACAAAAAAACAGAAATGATGGAGGGATTCTGCCCCTCTGCGGACTGACGGAGACACCTGCTCAGGTGAGGATGTCGTGCGCCTGCTGCTCCACCAGCACGGTCATGTTCTTAACGTCGCCGCACCACGAGTCCAAACGGTCCTTCATGCCTTTAATCTAACAGAAACCAGCAGGACAAGAGGTTTAGTTTTTATTTTTTTAGGAGGAAGGTTGAGGTTTCCGCTTCTGAAAACGAGCACCAACCTGCTGCAGGTCCAGCACTCTGGGCTGCACCCAGGTCATCTGCACCTTCTGGTCCACCTCGTCGATGTTCCCTTTGATCAGGCCCACAGACAGCGCCTTCATCACCAGCAGCTCCACCTGCAGGGGGAGAACAGACGTCAGCGCTCCTCCCTGACGGCGCCGGCGTCAGAGAACACCAGGCCTCTGCTCAGAGGCGTCCAGCTAACCTCGTTGACGGGGATCTTGGCGCTCTGAGCGATCTCTGTGAAGGTGAGCTGCCGGTGGTTCGCGGGTCGAGTGAACGTCATCTGGAAAACAAGAGGAGACGGCTCAAGCTTCCAGATCCGCGGGCAGAAAGTCCAGAGTGGACCACAACCCACCTCCATCACGCACAGCAGCTGGATCTTCTGCATCAGCTTCGGCTCGTGAGTCGCGAGGTCCGGCTGTGATTGACGAGAGAGAAAAAAAAATGCTTTAATTATCGATGTGAATTCACAGAAAATGTTCCAGTAAACTTTTAAAAAAGCTCTTTAACATTTACGAAAGATCTGTTTACGTGGACCACTTTAAAAAGACAAAAACTACACTTTGGTTCCTCCTGGAGAGAAAGAATTAAGCCACTAAAGTTGGCTGAATGTCTCTGTGCTCTACTTGAAGTGTGGTTTGTGGATTTTAAATGTAGATACACCCCCAAAACGTTAGAATATCATCAAAGGTTTTACTTGCTGGCGTAACTGAAAATTAGAGACAAATAAAGTATGATTCTATTTGATTTTATTCTATTCTATGAGGTTAAAGACCTCAAATCTCCTCCTAAAAAAATAAACCTTTGTCCTGTTGGTTTCATAATGCTTCACTGCACAGAGATGGATTTCAATTTCTGGTAATTTCCAGTTTTTCCTTCCACTCAACTTTCCATCTATACATTTGGACAGAGGACACTTCTTTAGCAGATTATTATTATTATTATTAACCGATTATGGCTTATCCTCCATGTAGATGGTCAGCAGTGGGGGTGTTTGGCCATAACAACATTTCTGTATTTTTGTCGGTCTTATGTGCTGTAATTTCTTTAACACTGTAAATCACGGTTAATCACAACGACCAGAAATAAACACTCTTGTTATCAGTCTATGTGATTTTTACTATTTGAACTTGGGACGTCAAGATTTCAAGACAGTAGACAAGATACCACTAATAGTTTAATCAGAGGTGGGTAGAGTCGCCAAAAACTTTACTGAGTTGCAGTAATTCAACATATTTTTAATAAAGTATATGTAAAATGTTGTCAGCCAAAAAATTACTCAAGAGTAAAAAAAGTATTTTGGTAAGAAGGCTACTCAAGTACTGAGCTGATGATTTAAGATTTAAAAATGAATGTAATATAAGGTTATTCGCAAATTCTGGTATTTTAAAGACAAAAATGAAAAATATGCAAAGAATAACATAATTTCTAAATAAATTTAAGCAGATGAAACTTTTCTAAACCATTGTTTTCAACATTAAACCTGAAAACAATACTTATACTTAATGTACATACAGTATGTTAGAACAGTGCAAAGTACTTCCAATGACAATATCTACTGTTTACTGAACGTTCATCCGACCTCCAAATGGCTCAATGAGCTCAGAAAACAGAAAATAGCATTAAAATAATAAAGTTTGTGTACAAATAATTAGTCTCACTTTCTCTGGTGCATTTTTGGTTAAAACTAGTCAGTTCTTATTCACGAAGTTACTCACAGCAGGCAGAGTAGCCAGAAATGTTACTGTAGTAAGAGCAGCGATGCTTGAGTGATAATAAAAGCATCAGTGAAGTAAAACTACTCCTAAAAGTAGCCTTTGTTCATAAAGCTACTCTAGTAAATGTAACTGAGTAAATGTAACTAGTTACTACCCACCTCTGACTTTAAGTGTTAATCCTGAGTCAGTCATGCAGTTATTCATTTTACTCTAATTGCTGTCTTCTTCCAATTGCTGACAATACAATTAAAGACTAACTAAACCGCAGATCAACTTTTATTTTGCAGATAAACTATAAATTGGTCCTTAAGGGCAAATCTTGACATTTCGTGTAAACTTGTTTTAATTCTGCGGTAATTAAAAGCATCTTAGTGCTGACCTCTGTGGGACGAACCGTGGATCCTGCAGTTGAATTTTCACACGGCAGAGTAACAGGAATGAAGACTGATTTATAATATGTTGTCATAGACCATGATTGGACACCTGACGGGTGTTTGATGCGACAGAAAGGGCGCATTTATAAGATGTTTAACCCAGATTTGGATTCAGAGAGATCTTGGATGGGTTATGGTTTTATAATGAAGTTAAATTACTGACTATCCAGTTGGAGTAAATAAAAGACACGATGGAAAGCAGGTCATCTTATATGCTGACGATGTGATCCTCTTCCTAACAAACCTTTCTGTTAATCTTCATAACTGAACTGATAAAGGTGATTTATTTGGACAGTTCTGTTGCTTTAAACTAATATTTGAGATGCAAAAATTAACGAGCCAAAGATTGGATCAGTCAGTTTTCTCTTGACTGGCTACAACTGGAAATCTGCAGGTTTAATGTAGAAAATAATGTAATTTATTCCACCATTAATTAAATTCGCTGCCCGACTTTTTTGGTCCAGCATGTGCTCGATGCACTTTTTTTTTTTTTTACGCAGACGTGAGTTAAAATTCAGACGTGGAGATATTCTTGTAATTTGGGGTAAAGCTGCCAGCTCCATCAAAAAAGAAGCGGGACATTTCTCCCCGCTTATATCATGCAGTCGATACGGGAAAGAGAAATCTGAAAACCAGAAATCAGCATCAGCCACGGAAACCCGGATCAGTGATCTTTGATAAAACTCCGTGTTTAAATAAAGGATTAGACGGTGCTTTAAGCGTCTCACCTGCTGCCCCCAGGCAGACTTGAAGCCCTGGAACTTCTCCACGTTCCCAGCATTGAAGGCGTATAACGTGTCAATGAGCCACTGTTTGTCTGTGTTCCTCAGGGACTCCAGCACAGGATGCATCAGCTGCAGAACAAACAGCGGACACGGTGAAAACCACGCAGCGTCCCGGCTGTGAAACAGAAAACAAGCGGAAAAAAACCCCCACCAGCTCTCCGAAGTTGTAAACTCCCTCCCCGAGGAGTCCGGCCAGTCCGAGTGTGAAGGCTCTTTCCTGCTTCTCCGTTTCTGCGGGGGGAGGAAACAAATCGACCCCGATGTGAGCAACAAGCATCGTCACCGGCTTGATCTGTTGGTCCTGTGGTGCCGTCTCTCACCCGGAAGGTCTTTGATGTCCACACATCCCAGGTAGCGCAGCGCGTCCTTGTAGTAGGCGGCGTGGTTCCCGATGATGCGGTAATACTTGCTGGAGAGGTCGTAGAAGCGTCCGTGGACCGACGTCACCCCCGGCAGGTTATTCAACATCTCCTCCACCTCCTCAATGATTTTCTAAAAGGTGGGAGAACAAAGTGAACGTGGATGTAAGTAGGGCTGTGCGTGAAAATCGATACAAAGATTAATATCGATGTTTTTAGGAATCGTATGACTTGTAATAACGTGGACTTCAGCAGCTGTCTGGCTTTTTTGTCGCGTTTTAACCCTGAGCGACGTGCGTCTGCGCCCGACGAGCCAAAGAGGTTTCACCTTGGTGGCAGGAAGATCGCTGATTTCCAACTTCAGCCTCCCGATGGACGTCTTGCAAAGAATGACGGCTTCTTCGCTGCTTTTCACCTGGATCACACAGACTGAGACTCAGTAAAATGACCAGGCAAACGTCAGAGGTGCTGGAATGGGTTAACCCACCTTCTCTTTGGTTTTCTCCAGAAAAGTGATGGCGTCTTTTGGATCTGCAAACCAGATAAAAACATGTCAGCGAACACACACACAAAAAAGGAGAGGATAAAACGTGGAACCTGAAAGAAAAGTGTTCACCTGGCATCTGTCTGGCAACACAGAGGATGATCTCAACCAGAGACAAGGGGTTGATTCTGTTGGGGGGGGACACATCAGAACAGAGAAACCCAAAAACTCAGAAGTGAGAGCAGGTTTTAGCCACTTTTAGCTCACCTGTGTTCAAAGTCACTGATGAAATTTTCATAGAGCTGCAAGGAGAAGCAAACAGAAGTCAGAACAACCAGATCCCATCAGTCTCCCCGCAGAGCCTCAGGTGTGCAGCAGTTACCTGTATGAGGCCGTCCCCTGTTTTGAAGAAGGGATCTTTGACAAAGTCCGTCAGCTTCAGCGTCAGCTGATGCCACAATCTGCCGGAGACAAGAACAGAGTCACCAACGATGCGCGCTCTGACACACGGAGCGATGCACGAAGCTGAGCCCTCAGACCCGCCGGCCGGACGTGATCCGTTACTCTGACAAATGAGCCTCAATGGAAACCATATTCTAATTGATTGAATACGGCTGTTTATAGATACTTCACTGACACATGTGGACAACGTCCAGACGGAGATTTCCAGGGGACGTCTCCAAACCGCTAAAACCATTTCTCTCTACAGTAACCTCCTCCCCTTTCTCCCAGTGGAGGAAGCTTATTTTAGCTGCTTGGATCGGGTGTTCTCGCTCTTTATTCTTTCCCAAAATCTAGTAGATAGTTAGCGAATAATAAGATGAATTTAAACTAAACAAATCAGCTTCTGAATTCAGCAAAATTCTCCAGTGGCAATTTATAAATAAAACAACAACAATCTGATTTTAGTTCCAACACCAAAATTGAGCAGGAATGTAAGGTTTCCTCATATATCGCAAATTTAAATGTAACGTTATCGCAGTATCACAGATCGCAATGTGCATTTCATAAAGAATCGCCTGAAGCGCAATAACTGTTAGTAGCACTGCACAATTAATCGCATCTGCAATATAATCGCAATTTAAATAAAAACAATTTCCAAATTGCAGAGTTCTGCAGTTTTTGGCTACTTAACAATTAATGGATCAGACGTCCTTTAGGTGTCGGTAAAATGTTTAAAGTGGGTTTGCTCCACATGTAAGAGAGAGTTGCAGCAGTGAGATAATCTAGTTTTATTATTTGTTTTAGTTTATATAATCAATAATTCTTTACCAGAAACTTTCAGGAATCTCACCGTAGCATTAAATAGCGGTTAGACTGTTTAATACATAGATTGTTTGTTGGCTGCACTTTATGTTCAAGGATTGACGTCCAACTCAACAAGTTATTCTCTTGAATAATAATATTCAATAAATTGTTGTTGCATCGTCAACGCATTACGAGTCGGACAGACACAAACTTTTCATTAAGACCGTGAGTTTGAGATGGAAATGATCAATGTTTTGGTTTTTAGTAGCTGGATAGATGACTCCTTTTCTGGGGTCCTTGATTTAAAACTGTCTTTATCGCAAGCCACATTGTTATCGCAACAATTATTAATGCTTCTGCATATCACAACTATTCCTAATATCGCGTAGCCCTACATAAATGTGACATACGAGCTGATTAATGCCATGAGGTTTTCAGTCAGTAAGTTAAAAAACAGAATCCTGGTAGTAAATCCCGCTGCCTGATGTGGAAAAAACAAAAACATGTCTGTGTCCAGCGTTTCTTTTATGCACTGTTTTAAGTTATGTCTCTTGGTGAATGAATGCTGCTTTATAAATAAACCCATCTGCTTGTTCTGTTGGAGCAGTTGTGTTTCTAAAAGCCAAACTCTGGTAGTTTAGCAAACAAACCAATTAAGATTAAATAAAAATCGCATGGAATTTGAGTTTAGACACAACCCAGGATACCAAACAACATGAGATTATCATGTTTTATAGGAAAAAAGGCCTGATGGAACATTATGACTTAAAAGTCAGAACATAACGAAGCCTCTTTAAATAACATGTCAAATATCAGAAATGAACATAAAAATGACACATTTGATCAAATCCGACTAGGTCTTCACATAAACCATCTCATTTATAAATTTCGTGTTGTTTTTAGTTAGCTACGGTTAGCTCAATGACTCAGCGTGACGTTTAAAATCAATGGGCCGGCTAACGGAAGCTAAGCTAACAGCTAACTTTTTACCTTTTGTTGTAGAAATCCTCCATAGCGTGCCACTCCGCCGCCATCTCTGGCGTGGAGCTGCTGCTCTGCTGCTGTTTGAGGTATCCGCTGACATCTTTCATGGTAGAAACCAAACTAAAAACTCGTTTCCGAACAGAAGTCTTTTGAGTGTTGCTAAAGTATCAGCTAATGCCAACAAACCTGCAGCGTTCACTATCTGCGTCTGCGCAGATGCAAGCCGCAAAGGCGTATGGGAAGTTTTCTTCTTTTCCTTCAGTGGCAGATTGCAAACAGCTTCTAGGTGCATACCGCCACCTATTGTACAGGAGTATGTTACTTTAGGACCTCCACAAACTAAATTCTATTTTTCAGTTTAGTATCAAGCAAATATGCGAAAAATGCTTTTCTAACATTATAAATATCTTCTCTGTCTCCTTTTATTCCCAAGATTCCTTTCAAACTCAATTCTCGTCCTGCCTTTTGCGCCATTTCTTTGAATTTCTCTCTTTCAACTAAATATGCTACACATTTCATTATGTTCAACCTTTTTTTTCTCCACAAAATGAAGGGTTGTTACCTTTTTTAAATAAAGTTGTTCATTATTTTTTTATTTAGCTTGAGTTTAGGTTTCTGTCTGTAGTTGGTCAGCTGTAAAAATGAAAGTAATGTGTGATAATCTGTAGATGGAGGTTTTGATACTTTAAATCATGACTTTAAAAGTATCCATAAATCCATGATTATGACAAAAAAAACATTTTGCCTTTTCATTTATTATCTCAAGAGGCCCAAATGGGCTTCCAGATTGCATTAATGATGGACTGGTTTGTTTTGGATCAAGTGCCGGTGTTCTGTCAGAACAGTTTACATTGTCAGATCTGCATACGCGTAGCACAAATCAGCCGTATGACATCCTGATGTTTGAATTTACCCGTCAGATCAGCATACACTTAATTATCTAAACCAAAATATTTCCAAGTAACAATATAAAACAGTCATTTTTTAAAAATAATTTTAAATATGAAAAGAAAATAGAAACAAATTCAATTTCTGGTATTAAGGGGTTTTTTTACTACTAAAAGCAGCTTGAATTTCAAATTCGTGTTGCATAGTTTTGTTTCATCAGTTGAGGCTTCTTCTCTCAACATCCCTGAAACTTCACTTGTCTCTGGCAGTTTCTACTTTCAACAAATATCCGTAGCTATAGTCAAAACTGAAACCTTCGCTTACTTACTAAACTTTCTCTTTAAAATATCTTTAATAAACATCTTTGCTGGTCGGCATGCTGATCTGACTACCCCAAATCAAATGCGGGAATAATTATCCGTTGCCCGGGCGAATTACAGCAACGTATGACAACTGTATGCTGCTCTGGCAGAACAGCAGCCTGCACCTGTCAGTGGATCACCAGCTTCCTGACCAGCAGCAGCAGGTCTGGGAAGCATCTTCTGCTTAAGAAGAGCAATCAGCATGGCGCGCCCCAGGGGTGAGTACTCGTTCACCTTCCTCTCATCCCTGTGTACAATGACCTCACCCCAGCGGACCCGTCTGTGAAACTGCTGGAGATGCAGCTCACACCACCATCATTGGTCTGATCCAGATAGGAGGGTCGGCTGTAGAGCTTCCTGGACCTGAGCTGCTCCTCTTACATCAACGCCCAGCAGATTAAATAGTGCGAGACAGCAGGTTGCAAGTAGCCTTCCACAGGAGCTGAGTGATCTTTTCTGCTGCCCTCATTCAGTCCGTCCTGTATTTGTCCATCACTGTGTGGTCCAAACCGTAATCAACAATCAGGTCAGCAGAAAAGATCATCAGGGCTGACCTTCTCATGCAGGAATTGCACGGGTCTAGAGTCAGGAAAAAGCCTGCTAACATCTCTGCAGAGCCCACACATCCTGCACACAACCTGTTTAGACTTTTACCTGTAGGTCGATGCTACAGTGCAGTTTCTTCCCCCAGGCTCGCTCTCTCTCTGTTAAACACAATGGAGAGCTAATTCCTGAGCTGTCAACAAATACACGTTGGCAAATAGTATGTCAGGTCTAAACACCTAAAACATTCATTACACAACAAAAAGAGAGAGACAACAGGGTTAATTCTTGCAAAGAGAACAGCAGAGAGATGAATTCCTTTACATCTCTCCTCTGTTCTGAAATTCACTCTGCCGCTTTCTTACTTTATTATCTTAAAGAGGGAGGGCTCTAGTTACATTTGCAGAGCTTAAGGAAGGGGGAAACATACTTTAGTGTGACCTTTGACATCATAAACTAGCAGTTTCAGGTATACAGAACAACCTTCACAATTGACCATTCAGTGACCAGGAAAAGGAGGATACCCAGACGGCTGGGTGCAATTAATCACAGATAGGATAGAGCTTTACAAAAACAATCAACATTTATGGTGATGCTGTTTCTTGCACCAGGCTTTACTCTGTAACATAGGAGAGAGATATCAGTCCTCTGAAGAACACTCTGATGTCTGAATAAACTCAAACCTTAAAACCTTTTCAATCATAATGAGTAAACACATGATAAAACATATAGAATAGTAAAAATAATTCCATCAGTATCTTAAATTTTCTTTACATGTCTGTACATGCTCATTTTATTCTTCCGATGTCAAATTCCTTATTTGTGCACATAGTCCTGGCCAATAAAGCTGATATTAATTTTCATCAAATAATCCTTGATAGTTGGTCAGTAAAAAAATTGCTTTATGTATAGTATTTATTTATTTTTTGTCATTTAATTTGGATTTCCATCTCTAGTCATCGAGCGCTGCTGTCTTGAATCTTTTAGATATCTCTTTGCACCATCAAAACTAATTCAGTATGTTAAGTTCTGCAGAACCCTGGTAGCTAACAATCTAACTAATAATCAGTTTGATTTAGTTGTGCTGATCAACAAATACATCCAAAACATGCAGACATATAGTGGCCCTTGATGACTGAAATCGGACACAAACTCGTTTTGCGGTCGAAGTTGCAAATTCCGAGGGACCATGAATGCAGCATTGCGCTTACGTTCCTGTCTTTGTGAATGTGCGTTGCTGTCCTGGTCCGCCGTAGAAAGGACAGCAACGCATATCTCCGTTTGTTGTGATTTTAAGAGTCGTTGAGTGGCGTCGGTCCTCACAAACCAACGGAACCGGATCGGTACCGAGCCTGCAGGGATGGCCGGTTTGTCTTTAACCGCCAGGCTGCGTTGTTTGGACCTCAGGTTGAGTTCAGGAGCAGTCAGGACGTTCCGTGAAAAAGGTTAGCGGACTGAAAGCTGCACTGGTCCAACAGAACCACACGTGGTTCCGATAAGAATAATAATGTTTGACGTGATGCACCGTTTTACTTTACAGGGTTCAGACGCAGCGCCTTGTGTCCAGGTGAAAGTTCAGTAGCTTTGTTCAGGTAATTCACCTGTACAGGTGACATGTTTTTATAACCCAATTGGCTACATCCATTCCCCTGTATGGAGGACCAGAACTGACAGAATTCAAAATAAAAGCAAAAATATATAAATGGTCCAATAAGTAAACCAATAACCCTGCAATGTATGAATTAAATTTAAAAAAAGGGAACAATTGTTATACTTATTGGTATTTATGTTTCAAATACCCCATTTATTCACTTTACCACATTTTATACTTTATTTGACCTTTTTCTCTATTTCTTTCTAACACATTTAAGCATTTGATTGTTTAAGTTTTGTTTGTCTTTAACTAATAGATGTATTTGTCTCTTTTGTTTCCCCCTTGAATTTTCTTACAGTACCTTGTTTTTTTCTAAGGCCTTTTTATTTCCATATATCATTTTTAGGTTCTTCTCTTATTTCCTTATTTTTCTTTACGTATTTCTTCCTCATCATGCAAATAAGGTGGGCGACCCTTCGCTGGGTCAGCTCCTCTGCTATTGGTCCATCAGAAGGAAGGAACAGGGTCTGTGATCTGAGGCAGAAATGCACAAGAAAAAGTAGAAAAGGAGACATTTTAAAAAGAATGATACATTAAAATAAAAAGGTTTGTGTGGGGAAAAAAACAGCCAAGAGAATGTAAAATTATAATGAATACAATAATCAGACATGTTACTAAACCATGTAATATCTCAGCTGCTGTATAAGTTATGTAGCTGACTGTTTATAGCAGCGGTGTCCAAACTTTTCTCGAGGGCCAAAAAATAAATAAAAATAAATAACATAACCAAAAATACTAACCTAGCCCAACAAAATATGGTCATTCTAAGAAAAGATATTAAACTGTATTTAGCCTATTTTATTAAATTAATTCCAATCAGATTTTAATGCGCCAAAGTCTGCATTTGAGTAAAAGTCGCCCTATTTACTATGAAATTAAAGCAAATGTAAAAAGTGTGCTTATTAAAAGACAAATGTTTTGTGTTGTACTGAACATTCTTTTAAACATTCGAAGGTTTTAACTTGTCCATAACTATAATAAATTTACCCTAATTACAAATAAAAAGCTTCCATCTGCAAAAAGTCACCAGCGCTGATCGACCAAATCTCTCTTGAAATTCAGTTGGAGGGCCGCATAGAATCAGCAGAGGGGCCACAAATGGCCCCCGGGCCACACTTTGGACACCCCTGGTTTATAGGCCTAGACAACAGGGTAGAAATGTTTGGAAACAAAATTTTAACGAGGTGATTGGACTTTGACAGATTAATTTGTGTTGTAGTGATGTTTCTGCTTCTTCTCAGGCAGAGGCCGTTCCTCCAGAGGATCGTAAGCAGAGGACTTTTCTCTCGTGGCGGAGGTGAGTCCGCACAGCCGCAGACTCTGCAGGACGTCGCCAAGGACCTCCGAGAGCGGCGGTACCGAAGGGTGGTGGTGATGGCCGGGGCGGGGATCAGCACTCCGAGTGGCATCCCAGACTTCAGGTACCAAGGCTCGTCTGCGTTCTGCTGCCGTGAGAATAGTTGATAGTCGGAGTTTTCTGGACCTGCAGGTCTCCAGGCAGCGGTTTGTACGACAACCTGCAGCAGTACAACCTACCGTATGCCGAGGCCATCTTTGAGATTGGATTCTTCCATCGAAACCCAAATCCCTTCTTCGCCCTGGCCAAAGAGCTGTATCCGGGTAACTACCAGCCGAACCTGACGCACTACTTCGTCAGGCTGCTCCACAAGAAGGGCCAGCTGCTTCGGATGTACACGCAGAACATCGACGGGCTGGAGAGACGTAGGTGCTCGCCTCCTCCCCTGCAGACCCGACGTCTCGGTTGTTGTTGTGTTTTTAATGTTTGCCCTGCGGTGTTTGTGGCTCAAGTGGCAGGGGTTCCTCCGGAGATGCTGGTGGAGGCCCACGGGACGTTTGCCACGGCCACCTGCACCTCCTGCTTGCGGAAATATGACGGCGAGGATCTCCGCGTGAGTCACAAACTCTTAACCTGCGTGAGGGATTACAACGTTGTAACACAATGGTCTCCCGTTCATCATGGGCATTCATGAAATTTAGGCTTTTAATGGTTTATCGGCACCTTCTTTATCCAGAGAGGAGAGCCGTGCAACTAATTCACCCAAATATTTTACTCATTTGTGCCGATTTTTCTAGAAACTCGTTTATTTGTCTTCGGGTCAGTGAACAGAGAAAGGATTTGTTAACAGGACCCATTGGACCTGCCGTCAGTCCGAGCAACAGGAAAGTCCAAGAAACTCTGTAAAGGTCTAAGAAGGTGAATTGTATATGTACACAAGTTGGAAACGTCACTTCATTTTCTGGAATAAGACCCAAACCCGCTCCCTCAGATTTAAGGAAGTTGGTTTGAAGGTTCAGGAACAAGAACCCTGAAAGAACAACGGTTGAACGGTGGCGGCAGCTTCATGCTGTGGCCGTTTTTCTCCACTTCCAGTGGTGCTAGTGCATCGCGCATAGTGTTCATACATGGTTATGTTTGAACAGGACATTGATCCTTAAACACAGATCCAAACCGGTTCTGGAACAACTTCAATCCTTTTTAAGGCTAAGCCTAAAAACCGAGCCTGGGCCAGGAAACCAACGAGTTAATCTTAATACTTAATATTAGAGACGCATCGATATTAAAACTTGGGCCGATATCGTTATCCGATATTTATATTGCTGTTATCAAGAAGATTTATTGTCATCATGTGATGCCAAATTGAAAATATTTTGCTGAGGCAGACACCGGCTCAGAATGCGCATAGTTACACATAACATGCAGACACAATTGATCTTACAGTCAATAACCAATATTTACTCAGATATATTTCTCTTCCCTTTCCACAGCGTGAAAAAACTGACCACTTCTCTGCTTCAGTTAGCAATCCTGCTCTGCATCACAATCATTGTGAAATGTCCACCTTCTGGAACGCAAACGACAAAAACAAGGAAATAAACACCGGTTATTAATGTCGGCCCAGTTTTACTTATGGGGCCGATACCAATGCGTTAAAAAATGACTAATAACGTCTAATTCCGATGTTAACAGCGATATATCCTGCATCCTTCAACTTTACCAATGCTACCGAGAAGAGTGGTCAGTTACCAGCCAGGTGTATGTATATTTCTGACCCTGTGTGGATCTGTGTGGACAAGACTGACCAGTCAAACCTGGAACATTGTGACCAGAACTTTCTGCGGAACCAACATGTTGTGTTTTGGGTCCTGACAGCCGGCGGTGATGAGCGGGACGGTCCCTCAGTGCCCCACCTGTAAGGGCGTGGTGAAGCCCGACATCGTGTTTTTCGGCGAGGAGCTTCCACGGCATTTCTTCAAGTACCTGACAGACTTCCCGCTGGCCGACCTGCTGGTCATCATGGGAACGTCGCTGGAGGTGAGCGGACCCAGCGGGTTCACCTGCACACCTTCCTCTGAGGAGACGACTGCAGAGTAAACGTATTATGACTCCGCATGCCCGTGTACCGTATTTATTGGACTATAAGTCGCTCTGGAATATAAGTCGCATCAGTAAAAAAATGCATCATAAAGAGGAAATAAACATATATAAATGGCACCGGACTATACGCATCAGTGAAGGTGTAACCCGCGCAGACAACAGAGCTGTAAGCTAGCGCTAGCTACTGTTAGCTTCACAGACAACCTAATAACAGGTTCTGTCGTGGTCTGGGTCCTTCTAGCTGCACCACGCAACGCTCTGCTGCGTGAATGCAGACTGAAACAGAGAAACAACATACAAACATGTTAGTCTTTGTTGTCTATAAGCTAA
Organism: Fundulus diaphanus; assembly: GCA_037039145.1. Lineage (NCBI taxonomy): Eukaryota > Metazoa > Chordata > Actinopteri > Cyprinodontiformes > Fundulidae > Fundulus > Fundulus diaphanus. Next base: position 4,483,058 of record CM073122.1, read on the forward strand.
TGTTTCAATTGATTAGGTTCAGGTGACCAGGTTTCTCAAAACCAGGGACGTCTGTGATTTTGTTGAGTCTCTGTCTGGGGTTGGTTTGTTTTGCATCATCTGCAACGCCGACGGGGGAGAAAGGCGTGTTCGGCTCAGCTCTTCTACAGCGGCAGGACCGGGTAAATACCTCTTTGATATATAAGTCACACCTGAATATAAGTCGCAGGATCGGCCAAACTATGAAAAAATTGGATGAAAATCAACCATTTCCTTCTTCATAATTTAGGATTTATTTATTTGTTTTTACCACATCATGACCCAGCGGGCTGCTGCGGTACAACCAGCCACTCTGGCACTGTGTTCCCTTAGCTCCACAGCTGGTGCTTTCTGCTGCTGAACTGAACTGGAGGGAGCTGGACTGCATTTATTTAGAGATGAATGTTATAAAGTGATGCTTTAAAGAGTCTAACTGATAGAGAAGGTCCTATTTCATCGAGTCTTGTTCATGTTTTGCGCTCATTTCAGCCTCCCCTCTGCAGAAGCCGTAGAAACGAGTTGTTGTGCTAAGCCCTTGAGTCATCCCTCATGTCTTTGTTCCTGTTCCAAGCAGCCAGACTTTGGTTTGATCTCTCAAAACGGTCCTGATCCGTATTTTCTGCCCTGCAGGTGGAGCCGTTTGCCAGCCTGGCGGGAGCCGTGCGCAGCTCCGTGCCTCGCCTGCTCATCAACAGGGACCTGGTGGGGCCGTTCGCGTGGGGCCAGCGGCCCCATGACGTGGTGCAGCTGGGCGACGTGGTCGGCGGCGTGAAGGCCCTCGTCGAGGCTCTCGGCTGGACTGCGGAGCTGGACGCTCTGATGGCAGCCGGCGATCAGAAAGCTCGTTCATGATTATTTTGGGTTTTTGTTGTGGGAACTTTTGGTCCTGCTAACGAGCTGTTAACGAGCTTTTCATCTCGCCAAGTTTAGCTCATGTTTTTCAGGTCAGCACACCAGAAACATAGCAGAATCTGGCAGAACTCTGGTTTCTATTTAATTTTTACTCTTTGCCTTCTCTCCCATTGCTGTTTTATTTAATTGCCAAACGGTTGCTGTATCGAACTTCATCCAGGTTTCTGTTTGGTTTTAAAAAGTGTTAGATTTTATAATTTAAAAGTCTTGAATATGTTCAGATTTAGTTTTTATATTAGTTATATATTAAATGTCAATATTCACGTTTTTTTTTTAACCAAAAGCAACTTTCTGGCTTTTTGTTTGTGTTTAGGACATTAAAATCAGGAATGTTTCAGCTGCCTCATCATGTTTGTATTGAACAAGGTTTGGCCTAAAAACAAAAATGTAAATTACTTGCTAAACTCTTTGTCAGCTCAGCGTTATTTATTAAGTCACCTAAATGTAATTTTAAAAATTTAGGCTACTATGGGCTATTCATTTATTGTGTATGACGGTCTTAAATTTAAATGGAGAATAAAAGTGCCAACATCAAGAATTTACAATAAGACAAAACATGTAACTGTTTTCTCTTAAAATTAATTATTTTATCTCTTTATTTACTTCTCTATAATTTCCTTCTGCTTATTTCTGTAAACCTAAATCTGTATTTTCCTCTCATGTTTCAACATGTGTTTTTTATTTGATTTCAACGGCGGTCCTTTTCATCATCTGATTGGTTCAACTCGCACAGGAAGTCCAATTACCTTGTTATTATTGGTCTTAGCCCCGCCCACTGACTTTGATTGGTTAGGCTGACATTGAACGATGCAGCAGGTGACGTCAACGTAAATGACTATCTCCAGTCAAATCATCTTTTTTGTGAATATACAGATTTTATTATCAAACAAGGATACATTTAATGAAGCGTTTTCTTTCTTAATATGATGGACAAGGAGGAACTGATGCTCAGCTGGTCCTTTTTCAACTTTTGTTTTATGCACTTTAAAGAACTTAGTTTTAAGTTGGATCATATTGATCAAAAAAGAAAGTAAGATGATGGAAAATTAAGGAAATGAATCATATTTGTATAATTTTTAACCGTTTCATGATTGATTCTGATTAGCAGAAACTGAAATGGTTTTTGGAGTTTTGTTAACAAGCCAGTTAAATACTTTGTACCGTGTGTAAACTTAAAGCCGTTAAAGATTTTATATTCAAAGTAAAATTAATCCTGTGGGTTTGTTTGTTTGTGTAACTTCTTTTCTAACCAATACTTTTTTCTTCTTTTTTTTACCAGGAATTTGGGGTAAATGGCGTTAAAATAGAAATCAAACAGGAAAGTTTGTTTTGACCAGCAGAGGGAGCCAGAGTGCAGTGCAGAGTGCAGTGAAATGTTCTGAAGGAACACAGCTGAGTTGATATGAGGTAAATTAAAAATATCCTAGCTGTAGAGCAGCTCTGATAGCTGCTGGAAGATCTGCAGGTCTGGACTGTTGCTGTTGGGCATCTACACACCAGGAAACATTTCTTACTTTCCTGCAGAAAGGCTTAGTTGCTATTTTCTCTCTTTGGGTCCAAGTGAGGATGAAACTGCAAAAACGATCAGCAGCCGAGTTAAATCTGTCCTCATCTGTTTCAGCGTGTCGTTTCCACTTTGAGATGTGTCATGTTGGTTCTCCGCACTGAATAAATCATTTCCCAGAGTTTACAGAGTTTAATTATAACTGCAGTGCTGAAAAGTGCAGAAAAGCAGAGAATGTGTTCAGGGTGTATTTTTATAGGTCTTTCCAGACTGTGGTTCCTCCTCCTTGTTTATTGAGCTGTTGTTACACAAGCTTTTGTATGTGTCTGAACGATTTGTTGATTGGATTTGATAGAAATACAGTTAAAAAGTAAAATTTCTTTAAAACTTTGAGAGCCCAGAGGAGGAGGAACCTTTTCCCGGATCACAGGAGAATTTCACCACTTTTCTTTTAGACCATCCTGGATGTTCTCCTGATCCAAAGTCCAAACTAAACATTTAGGGATGGACACTGGCTCCCAACAATGGATAGAAATGTGAACAGAGAACAAGAAAGCTGCACTGATACACTGAACATGTTTAAATACTTAAAATGGTATAAAAACTCACAAATATGCAAAACATAATCTGGGAAAAAGCAACATTTTGAAATGCAAATTGTGTAAGAATTCAGTAAAAAAATGGCCTTAGATTTACTTATGTGGTCTGTAGTTGTTCACATTATGACACCCTTAGATTTATGTTCTGTAAATAAAAACTTAAATGTTAAACGGTTTTAATACTCTGCACATTTAAAACGTTTAAACCGCAGAAACGGTTTCTGTTCCAGTCTGACGCTTTTCATGTTTCCTGCTTCGTTACGTTGATGAGAGCATTTGAAGTGTGAAATCTCATCAATCAAAGCCATCTCCTAATTTATTTCTGTTTAAGGGTCAAACGAACCGGGGTTAACACAATTGAGAAAAACTCTGATTTACATTTTTTTTGTTGCCATGGTGACGAGTCCATTACCAGAAACATTGCCGAGACACAAAAGACCTTCTCACCTTTTTTCAGCCCTCATTGGGAAAAAAAAAACGAATACCGTACAGCGATGCAGCCATTGCACATTTTGATTTAAACTGAATTGGTGGGAAAGAATAAGGATGAAATTCAGAGGAAGCGAAGCAGAAGAAACACGTGTAGTCTGGCTTTATTTCATCCAAGAGGCGTGCCACTTTGAGTTAGATCATTTGGTTTACTCCAACCTTTTCACCAGGTTTTCTCAACCCAGCTCTAAATTTCTGTCAGAAATAGAGAATAAAAAGTCATCATTTGGACCACCGACCCCCTCTTCAAATACCTGGAGACTCACAAAGTGTCCTTGGAACTTGTCCTGAGTGTTCACAGCTCAGCCTTCATCACGGAGAGAACCTGCTGAGGAGGGACAGTAAAGGAGGTCGGGGCCTTTGGTTGGAAATTTTTTATGTGAAAGTGGAGAAAAAAGTGTGATCTAAAGTTTTTAAATTCAATTAAATGTTATTTATATAGCACCAGTTCATGAAACATGTCATCTCAAGGCAATTTCCAAAATGAAATTCAATCAGATCCTCCAGGTTGGTCAGAAAGTTTCCTCTCTAAGGAAACCCAGCAGGTTGCATCAAGTCTCTCCAAGCAGCATTCACTCCTCCTGAAAGAGCGTAGAGCCACAGTGGACAGTCGTCTGGATTGTTGATGGCTTTGCAGCAATCCCTCATACTGAGCATGCATGAAGCGACAGTGGAGAGGAAAACTCCCCTTTAACAGGGAGGAGAACCTCCAGCAGAACCAGAACCAGGCTCAGTGTGAACGCTCATCTGGGGCTTAGAGAAGACAGAGCAGAGACACAGAAAGCACAGAAGCTCACATTGATCCAGGAGTACTTTCTATGTTAGATGGTATTTCTGATGGTAATAGAGGATGATCTGTCTTCCCTGGATGATGTCACAGCTAACAGAACACCAGACCAGGTGTACCTTCTATGAAGAGAAAAATGACAGAGAACAAAAAGTTAAAAGCTGAAATAACAACAAACAATGCAGATTGGAGAGCAGTAGCAGAACTCAGCAGAGTGAAAGAAATAGAGATTTCTTGTAGCTAATGAAGAATATTGACTCTGAGAGGCTGCAATGAAATGAGAGACAGAGGAAAAACAAAAAGGGACTAAAAAACTTTGAATCCATCTTCAGATCAAATGAACTGCAGTGATTCCCATCTGTGTGGGACATCTGTGAAAGCTTGCTGCTGTAGTGCATGCAGGTGTGTGTTAACACAACGCTATGGTGGAAACGCATCAGCAATAACCTTAGAGGAGCAACTGTTGCTGCCCACTAATCTGTGAAGGGTTATAAGGCTGGTTCCAAGCTATATAATTATAGTTTCCTCCCTGTTAAAGGGGAGTTTTCCTCTCCACTGTCGCTTCATGCATGCTCAGTATGAGGGATTGCTGCAAAGCCATCAACAATGCAGACGACTGTCCACTGTGGCTCTACGCTCTTTCAGGAGGAGTGAATGCTGCTTGGAGAGACTTGATGCAACCTGCTGGGTTTCCTTAGAGAGGAAACTTTCTGACCAACCTGGAGGATCTGATGGAGTCTGACTTTGGAAAGAGCCTTGAGATGACACGTGTCATGAATTGGCGCTATATAAATAAAATAAAAGGCTTGTCATGTGCAGAAGGAGTCCTACAATGGAAATCAGCACTTTTATTTGACCCGGTTCCTTTTTATAATGTGGAAAAACACTTTATAAACTGTACCAAAATCAGAGATCCGCCTGGCACACTGCCCACTGAAAACCTAGTGAAACAAATATGCTTCGGCTGATTTGCGGCAGTTATGGTCAAGATGTGGCTACACAAAGTCTGAGGCTTCTCCTATATTTTCAAAAGGGTTTTCATGTTGTTTTGCAGTGTTTATTTAGAAAACCTATTTCGGTGATGCTCAGAAAATGTTTTTTTTCTTTGTTTAATCACCTATAAATCAGATTTAGTGACATTTGCAACAGTGGACCCCCTTGAAAATATTTTTTAATGCCTTAGCTTCACACAACTACTAAAATTTACATTTAGACTTCATAAAGCAATAAAACCTCTTCTGTTTATTGTTTTGTATCGTCCACCAGGCCCTTACACTCAGTTTTTGGATCAGCTGTCAGACTTCTTATCTGATTTAGTGTTAAATACTGATAAGGTTATTATAGTGGGTGATTTTAACATCCATGTTGACACAGAATGTGATAACCTTAGTGTAGCCTTTAAAACTATCCTAGATTCAATTGGTTTTTCTCAAAATGTGCATAAACCGACGCACTCTTGGCTCCATACTTTAGACCTTGTGCTGACATATGGCATTGATTGTGAAGAATTAACAGTATTTCCTCACAACCCTGTCCTATCTGATCATTTTTTAATAACATTTGAGTTTAATCTAACGGAGTTCTCCACCCCCAAAAGAGGGTTCCATTATAGTAGATCTTTATCGGATAATGCTGTATCAAAACTTAAAGAGTCTGTCCCCCTCTTAATATCCTCAGTATTGCAGAAATGCCCTGTAGATGGCAGCAATGCTGTTTCTTCCCATTCACAAATAGATACATTTGCTAACAGTGTGACTTCCTCATTGCGTTCTGCATTAGACAATGTAGCTCCCTTGAAAAAGAAGGTGATTATTCACAGGAAGCTGGCTCCTTGGTTTAATTCAGAGCTGCATTCCTTGAAGCACAATGTTAGGAAATTGGAGAGAAAATGGCGCTCTACACACCAAGAGGAATCCTACCTAATCTGGAGGGACAGTCTATTGTTGTATAACAAGACCATTCGCAGAGTTAGAGCAGCATATTTTTCATCATTAATTGAGGAGAATAAGAATAATCCTAGATTTCTCTTCAATACAGTTGCCAAACTTACCCAGAGCCACAGCTCTGTTGATCCAGCCATCCCCTTAGCTCTTAGCAGTAATGATTTTATGGGATTCTTCATAAATAAAATTGATTCCATTAAAAATAAAATAATTGGCATCCTCCCAAACATGATTACCTCGTCCTCAGTAAGTGAGGCAGCATTGGAGGAATCCTTAGAACCTGCGCAGTGTTTGAACTGTTTAAAAGCAGTAGAGCTTTCTGAGCTATCTAAAATTTTAGCTTCATCTAAACCTTCTACCTGTATGTTAGACCCAATCCCAACCAAGTTGTTTAAGGAGGTATTCCCTCTGATCAGTGGTCCTATTTTAGACATGATTAATCTATCCTTAGTAAATGGATATGTACCAAAGGCTTTTAAAGTAGCTGTTATTAAACCTTTACTTAAGAAACCTTCTCTTGACCAAGATGAGCTAGTAAACTACAGACCTATATCTAATCTTCTTTTCTTATCTAAAATTCTTGAGAAAGTAGTTGCTAATCAACTTTGTGAACATTTACAAAGTAATGACCTACTTGAGGAGTTTCAGTCAGGCTTTAGAGCTCATCATAGCATTGAAACGGCTCTGGTGAAGGTCACTAATGATATTCTCATGGCCTCAGATAATGGACTTGTGTCTGTACTTGTCCTGTTAGATCTCAGTGCTGCATTTGACACAGTTGATCACAATATTCTCCTACAAAGACTTGAGCATACTGTAGGGATTAAGGGAAAAGCATTAGGCTGGTTTAAATCTTATCTGTCGGACAGATTCCAGTTTGTTCATGTTAATAATAAATCTTCTTCAAACTCTAGGGTCACCTGTGGAGTACCACAGGGTTCAGTCCTTGGACCAATTCTATTTACTATATATATGCTTCCGGTTGGCAAAATTATCAGACAGCATGGGATTAATTTCCACTGTTATGCTGATGACACTCAGCTATATTTATCCATAAATCCTGATGAATCCAATCAGTTACTTCGACTGCAGTCATGTCTTGATGACATCAAAAGCTGGATGACTTTAAATTTCCTGCATTTAAATTCTGACAAGACAGAAGTTGTAATCTTTGGGCCAGAGTCCTCAAAAAATAAACTTCTTAATCAATCACTGAATCTGGATGGCATTAACTTGGCCTCTGGTAATAAAGTTAAAAATCTTGGTGTTGTTTTCGACCAAGACATGTCATTTAAATCCCATACTAAACAGGTTTCCAGAGTTTCCTTTTTTCACCTCCGGAATATCGCCAAAATTAGAAACATTCTGTCCAGGGGTGATGCTGAAAAACTAGTGCATGCATTTGTTACTTCAAGGCTGGACTATTGTAATTCTTTACTATCAGGAAGTCCACAAAATGCAGTTCGAAGTCTTCAGCTGATCCAAAATGCTGCGGCAAGAGTTCTGATGAAAATCAACAAGAGGGATCATATTTCTCCAATTTTAGCTTCCCTTCATTGGCTTCCTGTTAAATCAAGAATAGAATTTAAAATTCTTCTTCTAACGTATAAAGCCCTTAATAATCAAGCTCCATCATATATCAGAGCTCTGATTACCCCGTATGTTCCTAACAGAGCACTTCGCTCTCAGACTGCAGGTCTGCTGGTGGTTCCTAGAGTCTCTAAAAGTAGAATGGGAGGCAGATCCTTTAGCTATCAGGCTCCTCTCCTGTGGAACCAACTCCCAGTTTTGGTCCGTGAGGCAGACACCCTATCTATTTTTAAGACTAATCTTAAAACTTTCCTTTTTGACAAAGCTTATAGTTAGAGTGGCTCATGTTACCCTGAGCTACCTCTATAGTTGTGCTGCTATAGGCTTAGGCTACTGGAGGACATCAGGGTCTAATTTTCTCACTCTACTGATTTCTACTGCTCTTCATTCTACGGTTCTCCAGTTTTGCATTGTATTACATTGAAATGACTGTCGTCATTTCAGCTTTTAACTTTTTGCTCTCTCTCTTTTTCTTCATAGTAGGTACACCTGGTCTGGCATTCTGTTAACTTTGACATCATCCAGAGAAGACGGCTCACCCGTTACTACCATCTAATGTAGAACAGATTACTAGATCAATGTGTGCTTCTGTGCTTTTTTGTCTCTCTTGTTGTGTCTCTGCTCTGTCTTCTGTAACCCCAGTCGGTCGAGGCAGATGACCGTTCATACTGAGCCCGGTTCTGCCGGAGGTTTTTTTTTTTCCCGTTAATGGGTGGTTTTTCTTCCCACTGTCGCTTCATGCTTGCTCAGTATGAGGGATTGCAGCAAAGCCATGTACAATGCAGACGACTCTCCCTGTAGCTCTACGCTTCTCCAGGAGTGAATGCTGCTTGTCGGGACTTTGATGCAATCAACTGGTTTCCTTATATAGGACATTTTGACCAATCTGTATAATCTGACCCAATCTGTATAATATGATTGAACTTGATTTTGTAAAGTGCCTTGAGATGACATGTTTCATGATTTGGCGCTATATAAATAAAATTGAATTGAATTGAATTGAATAACTTTGGAGCTGTACTTAATTTATATCTGATATCTTATTTCAGCTGGAAATTGCTCCTGAAACCCTCTGGGGTTAAGGAGTTATTAAAAGCAGAAGACACATTTCATTGCAATGTTGCAACAACAAATAAAGATTATTATTAACCCTTAGACCAGTCTGACTGCTGTATTTATCCTTTTATATGAACCTGAATGCATTTACTGATGTCCAGTGGGCAGACGACGTCAGTCAGCTCAGACTCTGAACTTTTTTATAGTTTGTAATATAGCAGATCATTACAGAACTGGTGGACTTCAGCACCTCCTACACATTTTTAAATCTGATGGTAACACCTTCCCTCCGATTCCCTCCTGTCCTGTCCAGTCCAGAGTAAAATGCATTTTTAAGGTGTGGCTTTGAAAAGAACAAATAACCTAGTTCATGTGCGTGTTTTTCTTTATGTGCTCATGTTGTTCTTGAAGGGAAGCTGAATCTGAGTTTGTCGTGTTATTGTTGACGTAAAGGGCAAAACCTTAAAGCAATCTGGTTTTTGTTGATCATCTTTCTCACTTTTCACATGATTTGTTGGTGTTGGTTGAGATCAACTGATTAAATCGTCAATCAACAATTGTTTTGTTTTTTTAAATAATTTTGAAAAGTGAAGTGGCTGAACAGGATGGAGAGCCAGGAGCTTAAGACTTGTGAATGTGTATGTAACCTTTATTTATCCAGTTAGATCTCGTTGAGATTAAAAATCTCTTTTTCAAGAGAGACCTGGCCAAGAATAGCAGCTGCACACAATTTCAATCAAAAACTACAGACATGTAAATACATTAAAGATACAATTTTGGCAGAACACAATTAAAAATTAGGCCAAACATCTACAAACAGAAACCTTATTTATAAACTGGTTTACACATCCTCTAAATACATGAACAGAGACCAAATTCTTCAGCTTCAAGTCCTTTTGAGGGAGCTGGAAAGATTTCTTTTTTACCATAATCAGTGCGGACCTTGGGAAAATTTAGTAAAATTAAGTAATTCAAAGGCAGAGAAAAGCCTTCTGAATATTTTCTATTAACAAGGGAGAGTAGATAAGGTGGAAGTAAACCCAAGATGGCTTTGTAGATTCAATTATAAAAGTGACAGAGTCTGCAGGTGGATAAGGAAATCCATCCAACAGGGGAATACAGAAGACAATGATGAGTAAGAGCTCCAAGATCAGTGATAAAATGTAATGCTCCATGATACACAGAATCCAACATATGTATGCATATGAATTATATCACCATAGTCCAAAATGGGACACCTTCTAGCCTCAAGAGACAAATATATTCATACATTCATTACAACTTCTGTCTTGTAAGAATTTAAAAGCAGGAAATTTATAGTCATCCAGCTTTTGATGTCATCAAGACATGCCTGTGGTCAAAGTAATTGATTGGATTCATCAGGATTTATGGATAAATATAGCTGAGTGTCATCAGCATAACAGTGGAAATTAATCCCATGCTGTCTGATAATTTTGCCAATCGGAAGCATATATATAGTAAAGAGAATTGGTCCAAGAACTGAACCCTGTGGTACTCCACAGGTGACCCTAGAGTTTGAAGAAGATTTATTATTAACATGAACAAACTGGAATCTGTCAGACAGATTTAAACCAGCCTGATGCTTTCCCCTTAATCCCTATAGTATGTTCAAGTAGGGCTGGACGATATAGAAAAAAAGCTTATCGATAAAAGAAAATGCATATTGATCGATATCGATAATTATTGAAAATATTTAAAACCATATTTTATGTGCAGCTCTGCCTGGACATTCTATGATATTGCTAAATGATTGAATTTTAATAAAGAACACAAACACAGAATTCCAATTAAATCTTTATTTAACCAACTTTTTTAACCATAACAGAATTTTTTTAAAGAAAAATAACTTAAGAGACCTGAGTTATGTTATTAAATACTGACCAAAATAAAAATACCAAATAAATAAATAAAATAGCCTATTTAGGTGGCAATAGTACACTAGTTACTTCTCAGGTTTCATAATTGAGAGGCTGACGCAGGGCTGAGGTCAGAGGTTGTGGCGTGTAAGGACACAGATTGCAGCTCATTTTGCACTGATTCCTGGCACTCGTTGCACAATTTGGGGAGCGCTGTTAGAGAAAAACTTGCGTCCCGAAACGTTATATCGCGGATCAAGAGTGGCGAGTAATTGTTTGAAGCCAGGTTTTTCAACTGCAGACAACAGCAGCATATCTGCGGTGTCGCGCGGGGCTGCACAGCTGGCGCTGCTGCGGGAGTCAGCGGCTGAGCGGCTTACGTGATGAAACAAGTTGGTTGCGTTACCAGACTTTGTTTTTACCGGTTCCTTGCAAGTTTTACAAATCACTGGTTTATTTCTGTCAGACTGGTGAACTAGTAAAACCCCGTTTTGGGACCGTTTCCTCCGCCGCTCCTTGCTGCGACATATTCACGGGCTCTGTGTTGTGGTTTGAGAGGGCGGCGCTTTGTGACGGCGTGCCTGTGTCCGCGATTACGATTGGTCGAGAGGAAGTAGTGACTGTAGCATCAACGAATATGATAGGCTGAAAGGAAGGAAGGAAAACTCTCTATCGAACTTTTATCGACCCTATTTTTTCCTATCGCGCCACACGTCTATCGATCGATATATATATATTGTTATTGAATTATCGTCCAGCCCTGTGTTCAAGTCTTTCTAGGAGAATATTGTGATCAACTGTATCAAATGCAGCACAGATCTAACAGGACAAGTACAGACACAAGTCCATTATCTGAGGCCATGAGAATATCATTAGTGACCTTCACCAGAGCTGTTTCAGTGCTATGATGAGCTCTGAAGCCTGACTGAAACTCCTCAAGCGGCTGTCCACTGTGGCTACATGTTTATCGAGGTGGAGTGACTCCTGCCAGTCAGAGACTGAATTGGAGCTATATGAATAAACTGAATTGATGTTTTTTTTCTATTGAAGGGATAACTTTTCTTTAAGGTGTTGTTTGTGTTGACCCGTTTCCCTCAACCTCCTGACTAAGCAAACACAAAGGACTGAAAAGGTGTCCAGCAGCTCCCATTTATCGCCCTACCTGCCTTCGCCTCACCAGCTCCACCGTTTATATCCTGCACACATCTGCACACAGGAAGTCATTCGTCCACAGAGCAAATTTAGCTGAGTGACTCATCATGTAATGATGCATGAAACACCAGAAACAGCAGACGGCTCTCTGCTCACCCATCAGTCACAATCAGAAGTATTTGGCTGCGACAGATGGATGTTAGATGAGAGTCAGCACACAGCGAAGACTGAGAGCTCACTCGGATCATATTTCATGTGCCTAATAACAAATGTTCATCGGATGTGAGGATAATCACAGGGGTTTGAACCTCAGCTGCAGCTGCACTTGTACAGGGATGGAGTTCCTTCTTGGAGCCACTGGTAGGTGCTGCATTATCTCTTTGTGTCTTGGACTTTACCTGGACCTGAAGGTTTTGCTAACACCCTCCTCCCACCACATTAAGACTCCACTAGATTAAAACATTAAGCCCGAACACAATTGTCTCTGCAGGTTCTTGACAAGATTCTCCAACTACAAACAGTATTTGAGTGTTTTAAAAGTAACACAGAGCACTTTGCTCTCAGACTGCAGGTCTGCTAGAGTCTCTAAAAGTAGAATGGGAGGCAGATCCTTTAGTTATCAGGCTCCTCTCCTGTGGAACCAACTCCCAGTTTTGGTCCGTGAGGCAGACACCCTGTCTACTTTTAAGACTAATCTTAAAACTTTCCTTTTTGAAAAGGTTCTAGTTAGAGTGGCTTAGGTTACCCTGAGCTACCTCTATAGTTATGCTGCTATAGGCTAGGCTGCTGGAGGACATTAAGATCTATTTCTTTAACTCTGCTGAGTTCTCCTACTGTTCTCCAATTTGCATTGTTTGTTGTTATTTCAGCTTTTAACTTTTTGTTCTCTCTCTTTTATCTCTTCATAGAAGGTACACCTGGTCTGGCGTTCTGTTAGCTGTGACATCATCCAGGGAAGACAGATCATCTGCTATTACCATCAGAAATACCATCTAACATAGAAAGTACTCCTGGATCAATGTGAGCTTCTGTGCTTTCTGTGTCTCTGCTCTGTCTTCTCTAAGCCCCAGTGGGTCGAAGCAGATGAGCGTTCATTGAATTTGACTTTGTAAAGAGTCTTGAGATGACATGTGCCATGAATTGGCGCTATATACACTACCGTTCAAAAGTTTGGGGTCACATTGAAATGTCCTTATTTTTGAAGGAAAAGCACTGTACTTTTCAATGAAGATAACTCTAAACTAGTCTTAACTTTAAAGAAATACACTCTATACATTGCTAATGTGGTAAATGACTATTCTAGCTGCAAATGTCTGGGTTTTGGTGCAATATCTACATAGGTGTATAGAGGCCCATTTCCAGCAACTATCACTCCAGTGTTCTAATGGTACAATGTGTTTGCTCATTGGCTCAGAAGGCTAATTGATGATTAGAAAACCCTTGTGCAATCATGTTCACACATCTGAAAACAGTTTAGCTCGTTACAGAAGCTACAAAACTGACCTTCCTTTGAGCAGATTGAGTTTCTGGAGCATCACATTTGTGGGGTCAATTAAACGCTCAAAATGGCCAGAAAAAGAGAACTTTCATCTGAAACTCGACAGTCTATTCTTGTTCTTAGAAATGAAGGCTATTCCATGCGAGAAATTGCTAAGAAATTGAAGATTTCCTACAACGGTGTGTACTACTCCCTTCAGAGGACCGCACAAACAGGCTCTAACCAGAGTAGAAAAAGAAGTGGGAGGCCACGTTGCACAACTGAGCAAGAAGATAAGTACATTAGAGTCTCTAGTTTGAGAAACAGATGCCTCACAGGTCCCCAACTGGCATCTTCATTAAATAGTACCCGCAAAACACTAGTGTCAACATCTACAGTGAAGAGGCGGCTGCGGTATTCTGGGCTTCACGGCAGAGTGGCAAAGAAAAAGCCATATCTGACACTGGCCAATAAAAGCAAAAGATTAAGATGGGCAAAAGAACACAGACATTGGACAGAGGAAGACTGGAAAAAAGTGTTGTGGACGGATGAATCCAAGTTTGAGGTGTTTGGATCACAAAGAAGAACGCTTGTGAGACGCAGAACAAATGAAAAGATGCTGGAAGAATGCCTGACGCCATCTGTTAAGCATGGTGGAGGTAATGTGATGGTCTGGGGTTGCTTTGGTGCTGGTAAGGTGGGAGATTTGTACAGGGTAAAAGGGATTCTGAATAAGGAAGGCTATCACTCCATTTTGCAACGCCATGCCATACCCAGTGGACAGCGCTTGATTGGAGCCAATTTCATCCTACAACAGGACAATGACCCTAAACACACCTCCAAATTGTGCAAGAACTATTTGGAGCAGAAGCAGGCAGCTGGTATTCTATCGGTAATGGAGTGGCCAGCGCAGTCACCAGATCTGAACCCCATTGAGCTGTTGTGGGAGCAGCTTGACCGTATGGTACACAAGAAGTGCCCATCCAACCAATCCAACTTGTGGGAGCTGCTTCTGGAAGCGTGGGGTGCAATTTCTCCAGATTACCTCAACAAATTAACAGCTTGAATGCCAAAGGTCTGCAATGCTGTAATTGCTGCAAATGGAGGATTCTTTGACGAAAGCAAAGTTTGATGTAAATAAAATCTTATTTCAAATACAAATCATTATTTCTAACCTTGTCAATGTCTTGACTCTATTTTCTATTCACAATGTATGGTGGTGAATAAGTGTGACTTTTCATGGAAAACACAAAATTGTTTGGGTGACCCCAAACTTTTGAACGGTAAAGTGTAAATAAAATAAAATTGAATTGAATGGAAAAGTTTCTTTCCCCTCAGATCTTTAATTACCAAATGAAAGACGTTAGTGCTTGTCTGCCAAATATCTGGAACGGTGTAGCATAGTACCAGGGACTGCGTTTGGGATGGGGGAGCAGGAAGGGATCGTTGTGGCTCAGTTGCTGCGAATCTGAAGCAGGTCTGGCTTGAGTTGTTGCACAGCTCTGGCTGTTTCTGACATTGTGCCTCTCTATTTACAATGGGGACGCGCCATGCTAAGCAGAACTTAGTCGACATTTTGAACACAAAGAAAGATGCATTGATTTTCATCATAAATAGAAATGTTGAACGAGGAGTCCTTCACGCAAAGACACTCACACACACACACACACACACACACACACACACACACACACAAAAACACTCTTCAACTTCCTACTGAGCTGCTGATGAGCCAAAAGAGATCCCTAATGATCATCCTGGGATGATGCTGGTCCCTAGAGAACACCTTGCTCATGGCGGTAACATCATGTTGGCATGATGTAACCTTTTAGTGCCGGGTTGCATCTGTCCGAGAGATCGAGGGAGGCCCAGCAGCATATGTGGAAAAAGGACGGCTGAGGAAGTGAGCTGATGCTCCGCAGAGGTTGGTGTAAAGCAGGAGAGCATCTCAGTGTGGCAGAAGAATCAAAAAATGCCGCCTCATCGCTGCTTTAATGCAGAAGGAGTTTTTTTTATATACTTGCTGAGGTCCAGTCACTTTGTCACGGGTCACAAAGCTTGTTGAGATCGTAACATCAGAACCTGGTGAGCAGCTTCTTTTCTCAGAACTTCTTCCTGCTACAGAGAGGAACCCAACACAGCAGATTGGAGCAGGAGAAATGTGTGTTTAATAATTAATGGCACCCAGCATGCGTCCTCTTGTGTCCAATTTGCACATCTCAGTTGGGTTTCTCTTCAGTCCTCGTCTCATTTAATATAAAATCCTCTGAAAAGTATTCCTGTTGGTGATTTAGAGCTGTGTCTGATATTTCTATCTGTTTCTTTCAAACAAGCTTCAAGTGTTTTACAGTTTTTACAGAAATAAAAACCTTCTCTCATAGATTTTCAAAAAGTGACCAGCTTTACTGGACTGACCAGGGCCCAGATGCACGATCTGTGCACATAGACTCCACATGTGTGTCTTAAACATAAATGTCTGCTATTAAGAACATCTTTTCAGCAAGGAACTGCGCACAGCTGGTGTTTTAGAGCTTTTTGAGCCTGATGTAACAAGACTAATCAACACAATCCATCATGTAGTAATTTCACAGAGTTTGCCTCTCAGAATGCTTGTTTGTAGCGTTAGTTTTTATGTGGCTTTAATTATTTAACTGATGGTTTAGTCAAGTGACCGTTCGTACATAAGGATGTCTGTTCTACTACGATTTAATGGGATGGGAAGTTTATTTACAGTATTGTGCAAAAATAAATGTTCTTACATTTTCACTTTATGCCTCCAGACTTCCTTAAATGATCCTTTAAAGTGGCCCCAAAGACTTTAGATAAAAACTCAAAGAAACAATTGAAAAGTCTGAAAACTATTGATAGAAGATACAAGAGATGACAGGAGAGCCGGGCTGCTTTGGAGGAATTTTTACTGCCCAGATTAGGATTAGATTAGATAATCTCTCCTAGTGGAGGCCAGAGCATTAAAGTAACACAATCTGCCTTTATGCTTAGTTTTGTTTATTATAACAGATTCTTATTCTCTAAGAAAATCAATTTGAAAATCACTTTTGGAATGTTACTCAGATTTGCAATCATAGAAGAAAACTGAATAAGCCTGCAGTGCCATCAATGAGTAAGTTCAAATACGCTTCAAATATTTCTGACTGAGATCTCAAAACCCTCAAAAAAGGGGTGAAGGTTTTTGTAAGAAAATGCCTCCATCAACATAAAATAGTGCATGAAGTAAAATTCAAATGTAGCAGTTCATATCAGCATTCTTTCATCAATAACAAAGGCTGTTATGTTGGTGAAGATTCTCAGTCATCCAGGTCATGATCAATCCAAAAAAGGTTAAAAAATATGATATGTTGTTTGGGGCGATCAGTTCCAGGTGAATCTAAGCTCTAACGAGGCCTCGTTAGCACGTCTATAAACCTGGAACTCCTCACTACTCTAGAAATTTTGAATTGAGAAAGCTTCCTGGATGGGAAGAGAAACGTCTTGAGCTTCAGAACAGAAGTCCAGTTGTTTTATTTCTTAACCTTTTTTGGAATAAAAAAGGCTAAATGTGCATTCATGAAAATAATATATTATTTTGCAAACATGGCCAAATAACCTCCTCAGACATCCACAGCGAAGACGTGAAGGCACAACAAAACTCATTTCTCTCCCTTTTTAGTGAGAGAAATGAGTTTGGGCATTATAAACCTGGGAAGGAAGGAGGTCATCGCCAGACATGCAAATGTTAATTTGTTAATTTGGAACTGTATTTAGTTTTAATCACAGCAGTATGTTGAGCCAAACACAGTTAATGTCTGGGATGCCATTTTGGTGAGTTCTGGTTACTTTCTACAGGCAGCAGGATCCCCATCAACCCACCGCTCTGCAGGGCTGCGTCTGCTGCAAATCCCCATTTATAGAGAGCCTACAACTGTCTATTTCCAGGTCTAATTGGCCTCCGCTGACAGGGATTCTTTTATTAAAGGTTTGCCACTTTAGGAACTCTTTCAGCTCCTTATGTGCAATCTGTTTGCAAACTTCAAATAAATATTGAAAGTAAAATTCAAACCTATTTCTCCTTGAGTTGGGTTAATTTTTCTCCACTTCATTCTTTATTCACAAACGTCTCCTTGTGGCTGCATCCAATAATGATCAAATTATAAGATTGTAAGTGAGAATTGAATTATTGGATGATCCTGATGCGGAACAATGATGTGAAGTAATTGTTTAACGCCGCTTTTCTTCAGCGGTTTTCTTCTTGTTCACTGGATGTGAAAATTATGTGGAATTTAATCACATCCATGATTAATTCACTAGCGCCAAGTGAGATCGCCAAAACCTTAATTAATTACGCCTAAACCACAGGTGTCAGGCCCGGGGGGATCCTTAGAAACAAGTGTGTTTGTGTTGAGAGAGAACGAGGCCTGCAACACACAGAACCCAAGACCAACTACAGGTGCTCAACCTCTGCTGCAGAGCGCCTGTCCATCTGTCTTCGGTCAGTAAATCCATCGTTCAATAGAAATACAGCCAAATTGTTCTGTCTAAATATCCATCCATCCATTTTCTGACTCGCTTATCCCTCATGGGGTCGTGAGGGGTGCTGGTGCCTATCTCCAGCTGTCACTGGGCGAGAGGCAGGGTTCACAGGTCGCCAGTCCATCGCAGGGCAACACAGAGACAGACAGGACAAACAACCATTCACACACACACACTAAGGAGAATTTAAAGAGGCCAATTAACCTAACAGTCATGTTTTTGGACTGTGGCAGGAAGCCGGAGAACATGCAGACTCCATGCAGAAAGACCCAGAGTTGGACTAGAACCTTCTTTCTGCAAGGCAACAGCGCTACCCACTGTTCCACTGTGCAGCCCCTGTCTAAATATGTCACATATAAAAAAAAATTGCATTTATAGAAATGGACGAAGAGGACCATTAACGTGGTGCGAACTGACAGAAAAGTTCAGATTGTTGAACTCCGCTCTAGTCGCGCGTCCACAGCAGCGTTCGCATTGCCGACCGTTAATTCGCTCCTGTTCGCCCCTCTACATCGAGATGACATGTAAATCACTCACTCCATTCACACTTTCAGTTCTCAACGCACCATGTAGACGACACAGTACGCACGGGGCAGAAGGTTATCTGGTCATAGCAGCACCGCGCCGTCTGTGGTAGAAACCAACGCTGCACATCATCCTGACTTCCCTGCCCCCATGGTGACACACGGTGGTGGTAGCTTCATGGTGGACTGATGCTTTTCACTCAGGAGGGACAGAGAAGCTGGTCAGAGTTGATGGGCCGACGGGTCCTGGAAGTAAAGAAAAGCTGTGGAGTAGAGGTTCACCTTCCAGCAGGACGACCAGAGATGCTATTAGGATAGTTTGAATGATTTAAAATCATACGTGTCAATGTCTTAGAATGGCCTAGTCAAAGTCCAGACCACAATCAAACTGGTAATCTGTAGCAATATGAAAACTATGGTTCACAAATGTTCTCCATCCAATCTGGAGGTGAAGCTGGAGGTGTTTTCCAAAGGAAGAGGAACGTTGTCGGTGTCTAGGTCGGCGGTCTCAAACTCCAGTCCTGCAACGTTTAGATCAGGGGTGTCTAAAGAGTGGCCCGGGGGCCATTTATCTTTTAATCACTACACTTTTTAGATTCTGTTTAATTTCATATCAAATGGGACCTCAACTATCCAATGACTTAAATGCAGACTTTCGTGCACAAACTCTGCTTTTATTTGTTTATTAAAATTGGTAGAATACAGCAAGTGTTTTCAAACAAAGACTGACCCTGATCCAGTTCTTATTGCCGAGAAAAGATGAAAAAAATATTGAACTCTTTTTGGATCTACTTGCATATTCTCGTTCCAACAGAAAATCTGACTGATTTAATTAAAATATTTCATGCGCATACTTTGTGGACCAGGTTAATAAAAAAATTACCAATAGATTTTTTTTGTAATAAAAAAAAAAAAATATATATATATATATATATATATATATATATATATATATATATATATATATATCGTGTACTTTTGACTTTACTATTTTGGCCACGTGAAGGAAAGTTTGGACATCGCTGGTTTAGATGCCTCTCTACAACAAGCCTGACTCAAACATTAGCTCATCATGTGGGGCTACGTGGCACAGAGGTTAGGGAGTTCGTCTTGCAATTGGCGGGTTGCCGGTTCGATCCCCCACACTGACTGTCTCAGTCGTTGTGTCCTTGGGCAAGACACTTCACCCACATTGCCTGCTGCTGGTGGTCAGAGGGCCCGGTGGCGCCAGTGCATGTCAGCCTCTGTCAGCCTGCCCCAGGGCAGTTGTAGCTACTAACATAGCTCACCACCGTCTATGGGTGAATGACTGAACTGTAGTGTAAAGTGCTTTGGAGGTCGTCAAGACTAGTGCTATACAAGTCCAAGCCATTTACCATGAGCAAAACTGGACAACTTGGCTGGGAGACCCTGTCGTCAGTCTGCTCTGCTGCTAATAGATGATCAAATGTTTTACTTTTTTCATAAAAATATATTTTTTTGTATTGCAGAATGAAGCACAGAGCTTAGTTGAACTGTAAGAGTCACGTTTTTCATGTTCAGGTCTATCCTACCATGGGGAGTAGAAGTTAAAGAGACATACCCAAAAAAGACCTGCAGCTGTGCCTGCTAAGAAGTGACTCAGGGAGCCGAATACAAATGGATACCAAACCCTACAGATGTTTAAAAACCGTGCATCCTTTTCCCTTTGCTTTTAAATGATGCTTCTGTTGGTGTCTCATAAGGTTCCCTTAAAATAAAGGCAAACGTGTGGTTCTAATGTGACAAAATGTGAAACGTTTATTACAAAGCCGTGTGTTCAGAGCACCACAAGTTAAAATCAAACGTGATACCGAGGCTGATTTTGGACTAGTGAGAACAAATGTAAAAATATATACAGAAATGTGAGCAGAAGGAAACCAGATTGAGGGGTAACAGTCGGCCTCCTTGCATTCCCACATCTAGCTCAGTCAGAAACAAATATGGCGCATCATAAGAAAATGAAGACTATTTCATGAAGGAAGCCGAGGTGCAACGAATAAACGGACCCAGAGCAACGGGAGGCTGGATTTGTACGCCTTCAGGAACAGCTGAGCCTTTCCAACATGCAGCAACCTGAGCCTGAACCAGCTGAAGCTCCAAACCCACCAGAGAAACACAACGAATAAACGGCCCTCTAACCCAACGCCAGTCGGTCTGTAAACCTGGACGTCAGGGAAGGATTCGGTTTCGCCCTAAGACGATCCTTCCAGACAGTCGTGTTCCTCAGGCTCCTTATTAAGGTGTTCATCAGGTGCTGCGGCTAGTTTCCTCCAAAAGAAGGTAAAATCAAATCTTTATTTCAGACAAAACAAAGTCGGTTTATATTTTACATAAATCCATAAAAGTTGGAGATGAAACCAGGATTCTTTTGTTTTCTTAGCAAAATGTTCTTCTTGGTTCCCGTTCAATTTGCAAACTGGAAGCGTTCTACTTCCCCGCCAGGCGGAGATCCGAACCGCCGTCCTCTGGTCCTTTGGCCTGACGGCTCTGCGGAGGGAGCCTGGTGTCAGCAGCAGCTGCGGAAACACTTCTTGAAGAACTTCTTGAACTCCGTGTTGAAGATGGTGTAGATGATGGGGTTGAGGGCGCTGTTGACGTAGCCGAGCCAGGTGACGGTGCTCATCAGGGCGATGGGGATGTTGCACGTCAGACACAAGGCGCGCATCGTGTGCACCACGAAGAACGGCGTCCAGCACAGCAGGAAGCAGCCTGCAAGAGGAAGAGGAGGAGCCGTGTCAAAACCCCCCGAAGAAGACATGGATGCTGAGGTCTGATCTGTGCTACGGAGGAAAACATTGGGTCTGTTTTTATATAGGAGAAATTAAAAATGCACAATAAAAGAAGCTGAAACATTTAAGATATTTGGAAACGTTTGAAGTGATAAAGCAGAAAAAATGTAAAGCCTGTGCTTCTAGTTAGAGTGGCTTATGTTACCCTGAGCTACCTCTATAGTTATGCTGCTATAGGCTTAGGCTGCTGGAGGACATCAGGGTCTATTTCTCTCACTCTGCTGAGTTCTCCTACTGCTCTCCAGTTTGCATTGTCTGTTGTAATTTCAGCTTTTTACTTTTTGTTCTCTGTCAGTTTTCTCTTCGTATAGAAGGTACACCTGGTCTGGTGTTCTGTTAGCTGTGACATCATCAGGGGAGGCAGATCATCCTCTATTACCATCTAACATAGAAAGTACTCCTGGATCAATGTGAGCTTCTGAGCTTTCTGTGTCTCTGCTCTGTCTTCTCTAAGCCCCAGTGGGTCGAGGCAGATGAGCGTTCACACTGAGCCTGGTTCTGGTTCTGCTGGAGGTTCTCCTCCCTGTTAAAGGGGAGTTTTCCTCTCCACTGTCGCTTCATGCATGCTCAGTATGAGGGATTGCTGCAAAGCCATCAGCAATGCAGACGACTGTCCACTGTGGCTCTACGCTCTTTCAGGAGGAGTGAATGCTGCTTGGAGAGACTTGATGCAACCTGCTGGGTTTCCTTAGAGAGGAAACTTTCTGACCAACCTGGAGGATCTGATGGAGTCTGACTTTGGAAAGAGCCTTGAGATGACATGTTTCATGAATTGGCGCTATATAAATAAAATAAAATTGAACTGTAGTAAGTGCTCCAGTTAAATGGGTTGGTGACGCCTGTGATGGCCGTACAGTATAAGACCGACCAGGTTCTGGTGTTTCTGATCAACCGCTTGATTTGATTGATCATCATCATCATCATCATCATCATCATCATCATCATCATCATCATCATCATCATCATCATCATCAGTGTGGGCACTTCTCTAAAAGCAGGACTTTTGGCAGTTTTCTATTCTGGAGCATGCAGGTGTGAGTTAACACAATGCAAAGATATCAGGAATGACTCTCACTGCAAAAAGGGAACTAAAGGTACGATTTTCTTTAAATGTGTGTATTTTTCCTAGATTTAGCAGCTAAATAAGACTATTTGCTAATGGAATGAGTATTTTTACCCTTAGAATAAGATAATCAGTTAGTCTACACTTGAAATAAGATGATGGAGATGAATTGTTCCTATTTTAAGTGCTTATTCCATTGGCAAATAGTCTTATTTAGCTGCTCAAATCATGGAAAATACACTAATTTCAAGAAAACTTTACTTACTTTTAGTTCTCTTTTTGCAGCGCTCTGGAGAGATGTCCAAGGACAGAAATGTTGGATGCTGAGGTTTTTTTTTTTTTAAACATCAGCACAAACATCTCAGACTAACTACCAAGCATGGTGGTGGAGGAGTGATGATCTGGGCTTCTTAAAACTCCTCCGTTCACAAAAGCATTTGGAAGAGTCCAATTTGAGTGCAGGATGGACCAGGCCGGGTCATTAACAGGCCAATGATCCAAAACGCAGCGGCAAATCTACAAGAGCACACCTGAAAGAAGAGAAGAATCAGGGTGTCGCAGTGGCCTAGACAAAGTCCAGACCTCAAGTCCAGACTTTAGGAGAGCTGTGCAGAAACAAATGTCCATAAACCTCGATGAACTGAAGCAAGGTTGGGAGGAATGGGTCAAAACTTTTGAAGTTTTACTAAAATCAGAAGGAAATTTTCATCCGTTCATGTCAGATGCTGAAAAATTTGAGATATCTTTTAGTTTGAAGTTTTGGATTTCCTTTGATTCTTCATGCTTGGCTGCACCCAAGGTGTCTTTGTTCTGGAAGGTTTTATGGTCTCACCGCTCAACGTTATTAAACCGATGTTGACTGACAATCTGCTTGGCTGTGTGGTTTGCACCCTAATCATTAGTTTTATTCTCAGCATGAAGAGCGGGAGATAAAGAGGAACCATCTCTGGTGTCTGGCTGAAAGCAGCCGGTGAGTGGATCTCAGGCTGTTTCCTCCGTCTGAGTTTAACATCGTGTGTTGTGTGATAATTGGATTGGAGGCATTAAGCCGTAACAGGACCGCAAGAAGAGCTGCGGTTGGTCAGGAGCGCCGCTTTTATCCCGGGACTGAGGATGACCTGCAGGAAGGTCGACCTCCTCACCGCTTCCACAGCTTCAACACTAAGAGCTCCAAAAAGACTCAAATGTGACCGTTTAGTTTGATCAGGGGCAGAAAATCACCACAGAAATAAAGGAATGCAATAAAATGGTAGTTAAAGACACTGATGCTGGGTTCTGTTAATAATTATCCAAAGTAGGGCTGGACGATATGGACCAAAAATAAAATCTCTATATTTTTAGGCAGAATGCCGATATACAATATTTATCTTGATGTATTTCTCTTTTCATAAATTAGAAAAAGGCGTCTCTGAAACAAACATTTATTCCAAATGTCTCACAGGCACATTTTTAACAAACAGCTGTAGATAAATGAGAAATAACCGAAATATAACCTGCTAATTATAGTGTAAAATAGACCATCTCGATATAAACGATATAGTCTCATCTTTTAAAAAATCTAGAGATTTTTAAAATCTCGATATATTGCTCAGCCCTGATCCAAACTGAGCAACAGCTGCAGGCTGGATTTCATAGGCTTGTAATAGTGCTGACCTTTATCGTATCATTTTATCGTTATCACAATAAATTGGGTTTATCTTGACAACAAGAAATTCCAATTAATGAAAAACTGCCAGTATTTTCAGGATTGTTATTTTGTTATCTGTTACTGTGTGCAGATGAAAAAAATTACTTTTTTATGTAACTTTTGTCCTGACGAAACATATATCAAATTTGGTTTTAATATATGTTACATTATTAAATGTTTTTTATGGGCAGTATTAGTATTTATGGGGCTAAAATGAAGTCAGGGCCACAACATTACCTGAAAAGACTACAAGAAGCAGGTAGTCTTTTATATATCGTGATAGAATTTAAAGTCCACCCCATGTCGTAATTAGTAACACTACGTCCGTTCAGCTACTGAAGAGTTCTGGTTTCTGCACCAGTAAAGAATAAAATGCAGCGGTATGAAATGAAAGACGACTTAAGCCTTATGATTAGCTGAGTTAAAGCTAACAGGTCCAGAATGGAAACCTAGGCATAGGTTCCCTCTTCCCATTAGGGTCGCCTCCCAGCAGGACGTGCCTAAAAACCTACAAATGGAGTCATCCAGAAGGCACCTTGATCACCACCTCAACGGGGTCGAGACGTCTGAGCGCCGTAATGATCAACGGGGCTTTGGCTCCAGACAACAGAGCGATCAGGTCGTCAAGACCTAGACCAAGGGGGTGTGCTGGGCGGCTCGGATGGACCCAGCCTGAAGGAGCATCAGCAGGAACCGTCCACATTGGTCCACCATTAGAGAGTAGCAGGAGAGACGGGGGGGGGGGTCCGAACTATATTCTGACTTTAGGGGCAAATTAGAGCCACTTTCCCCAGACAGGGAAAACCTTCGACAGAGGTGGACCGTCTCAAAAGTGACGGACCTACCAAAAAGAAAAAAGTCTGTGAATCCTGGTTCTGGTTCATCGGTTTTACTCACCCACTACAACAGGTAGGACCTTCATAGCTTTCCTCTCCCTGTTGTTGATCTTCGCCCTCTTCTTGACATTTTGCTGGCTGAACCTGATGCTGGGCACAGAGTTCTCTCTGTACTGCCGTGGATAAGGAATCTCCTGCTGGATGTAGTCGCCCGAGTCGTCCAGCCGAGACTGGGCCAGGTCCCTCTCGATGATCCTGGGCAGAGGCATGGGCAGAGCGCCGGGGATGGTCCCGATCATTGGGGGGAGGGCGCCGCCAGCCGCCGAGGTCTGCTGCAGCTTCCTGCACGCCTCGATGCTGCTGCGCAGTTTGACCTTACGGGTGTCTTCCCACCGCTTCAGGCCTCGGAAAATCCCAAAGTAGAGCAGGACCATGATGGGGCAGGGGATGAAGAAGGAGCAGACGGATGAGTAGACCACGTAGTTATTGTCCTCCAGTTTGCACTCTCTGGGGTCGCGGTTCGGCACGTTGTTGATGCCGAAGATTACCGGTGAGGCGACGGCTAAGGCCAGGAGCCAGGTGGCAGAGAGCAGGATGATCTGACGGTAGTCCACATGCTTACGGTTGTAATTCAGAGGTATGGACACTGCAATGAACCTGAAAAAAAACAAATATGAGCTGTATCAACCCCCCGAGATGTTTGGTTCTCTTTCAGGTTCTTGTTTAGGAACAGAAAAACCTTCATTCTTTGATTCAAATCAGCACCTCTGATATAACTCTGATATGTTAACAGGAAAATAAAGTGCATTTGGTTCAATGCATTTAACGTGTCACAGAAACCAAAAATGTGCCCAAACGTCTGATTTTAGGGACGAAGGCGCTTCTAAAATCCTGTCGGCCGTTCCGCAAATTCGTCTCACTTGGACTTCCTCGCTGTGAACAGTAATGGCGCGCTGTAATAACGCCCCCTATGGGTTGGGAGGTATATTGATTTTGAAAGCCAGAATATCGATCGTTTTAAAAAACATCAATATTAATCTTTGTATCGATTTTTATGCACAGCCCTAATGCCTTCTATAAACCTGACACCTCTATCGGTCACATTCTGGCTACTGTCAGTGGATTTATTTTTCTGACCATCCATCCATCCATCCATCCATTTTCTGAACCGCTTTATCCCTCATGGGGTCGCGGGGTTGCTGGTGTCTATCTCCAGCATTCTCTGGGCGAGAGGCGGGGTTCACCCTGGACAGGTCGCCAGTCTGTCGCAGGGCTTTTTCTGACCCAAAGTTTTAAATTAGATCATTCTCAATAGAAAGAAGTTAATTTTTTTTTGGATGGATTAGTAGAACACTGGGAGAGTTCTTGTGGATGTGCACTACTTTATTTTCTGGTTTTAAAACCCTTTTATGCCTGAAGGTTTGATAAATCTGCCTAAAAGTTAGGGAGAAAGTTTCCTTCCAAAATCTAAAGCAACCTTCTGAAAGATCCCCAAAAAGCCCATAGAACCACAGATCTGGACGACTTTGGTGGGTAACCTACCGGTCCACGCTGATGGCACAGAGGTTGAAGATCGATGCGGTGCACAGCATCACATCCATGGTCATCAGACCATCACATATCGTCATGTTCAAGGTCCAGACTCCACCCTGAAACTGCTCCAAAACACACACAAAACAACTCATTTTCTGACCCAAATCCCACAGTGAATATGTGTAATCCTGTCATACACAAACATTCCTCCTCCACAACAGGCCCCGCCCACGTCCTCCTCCAGCCTGTCTGCAGGTGAACGCAGCGGGCCCCGGCGTCCACTCTGACGTCTCTAATCCGGTGACTGCATGCGGACAAACCACCGGTGTGACACGCGGTGGATTACCTCGCTGCGAGGTAACAAGATCACAAACAGGGCTCATTAAGGGGGACTTACAGGGAAGCCTCAGCAGGGCCTCTCTGAGATTTCCAGGCTGGAGAGGAAGCAGGTGGTTTTCAGCAATCAGATGAGGGTTAGATTCCAATTTTTCAACATGTTAGTCTCTGGATAAACTGTGAAAATGAATCATACGTGCTAAATGTCTCCATGTTCCTCTGTTGGTAATTCACCTAGTGAGGCGGTTTGAGCCACGGTGATCATCCATAATCTCTGTCAGGAGTTGCTGAATATCAGACCCTTGAACACTGCTTTTCTCCAGCTGCTCTTACCTTCTCTTATTTACTCTAAATGCCTCGAGATGGAAGACTCTGTGCCTTTTTTGGGCTATTTCTGCCTCATTTTGCAATTTGTGCATCCATTTGTAAATTTCAGATCACTCTCCAAACCTTTTTTCTTGCATTTGTATTCCTCTTGTCATTTAGGCCTCCACATTTATTTCCCTTCTCTGTCATTTATTTTTGCAAGGCTTCGTGAAATGAAGTTTATAGCCTATATGTGCTGTTTTTGGTGAACGCACATCTCTGTGATCATTTATTTGTGTTATGGTCTTTCTGGAACATTGTTGTGAAGTCTTTATCATGATTGTTTTAACTTCTCTGTTGGTGATTTTTAAGCTAATTTGGTTGAGGGGAGGGGTTACATGCCTTTCCTATATTCAGTTCGTTTTATTTTGTCCCTCTAAATTCATAAAATCATTTTTTTTTGCAGTTTTTTGTAGAGTTTTCTGTGCTTCAGCAGACCTAAATCAAAGGAATGCATCATTAACGGCCTTCTGCAGCATGTGAGAACATGCAGAGGAGGTAATTCAGATACCTGGGTCAGGTGTGTTGGAGCATGGACACATGCATTGACTTAAGAAAGCGGTGTATCAGGCGTGGTGATGGTGCAAATGTAGAGAATGTGACGTGTAGAGGCCTCAGCCCTCGGCACGGCCGTGGTGCATTGCTGCATGTCTTCCCTCTTGCTCAACATAATTTCTTGTCAACTGTCGAGTAAAGGCCACTAGTGCCAAATTAAAGTAACTCATTAATATACCGCCAGTTGACAACAAATCTAGCCTCAAGGTATTATAAAGTATAAAATTATAAGTGTTTATATTATCATTCAGGTTGGTTAAAAGGTTTTCTCTCTAAGGAAACCCAGCAGGTTGCATCCAGTCATCGACTTGCAGCGATCACTCCTCCTGGATGGATGAGCGTGGAGCCACAGTGGACAGTTGCTGGCATTGAGTCGTTGACTTTGCAGCAATCCCTCAAACCGAGCATGTATGCAGCGACGGTGGAGAGGATTACAATCACAAAATGTACTGTTTTTACCATGATTTTATGTGATAGACCAACAGGAAGCAGTGCATCACGATGAAGATAAAATATATGATACATGCTTTATGTACGTTTTACAATTAAAAATCTAAAGAGGTAGTAGGCACTTTTATTCAACACTTTACTTTGATACCCCTAAATAAAATCCAGAGCAACATGTTACCTTCAAAAGTCACTTAAATAGTAAAAAGAGTCCAGCTGTGTGTACTTTGTTCTGAGCATAAATGTAGTGGCGGTGGCAGCATCATGGCTTCTGCCTGTAGAAACAGGGAAGCAGGACAGAGTTGATGGGAAGGTGGATGGAGCTGAATCCAGGACAATGCCCTGGGGGGGGGGGGGGGGGTCACCCTCTCTTTGAGATAAACTTACTAACTGGGGGGGCTCTTTTACTCGCTAGGTGGCTGCTAAAGGCAATTGGTCGCACTGGACTTTATTTTGGGGCAACAGAGTGAAGGGGGGGTGAACGAAGGCACAATTTTCTGTTTTTTTCTCCAGAAAACTGAAACACCAGACATCACTTCTTGCTACTCTTCACAACTATGCACTACATTTTACTGGACTATCCCATAAAATCCCAGTTCAGCCCGGCGCCCCCTCGATAATCGCCCTCTTACCTCTGCGTAAACAAAGAGCGGAAGAACCAGAACCGCCAGCAGCAAATCCGCGAACGCCAGACTCACTATGAAGTAGTTCGTTGTAGTTTTTAAAGACTTCTCCAAGTAAACGCTGAGGCACACCAACACGTTTCCAGCAGTGACGGTAATGATCAGCAAAATCCCGAATATGAGCGCTGGGAAGTTGTAGTGCGCGACTTGAGCCGTTGGCAGCGACTCGTTGAACAAATCGGTGGAGTTGTCCGACATGGTCCCTGGTGGTCGCAGACAGAGGCCCTTATCCCACCGGGAACAGGTCTCTGCGGTGGGATTTTCATTTATGAAGCAGAAATCCGGCAGCTACGGGATAAACAGCAGGTTTCCAGGTGAAGGCGCTTCGACTTGTTCCGGTGCGCAACGCTCTCCGTGCGCAAAAACCTGCCCGCTTCATCCGATCTTACGCAGCCCACTTTCCACTTTCTTCCCCATGTCTCCCACGGTTGTTCCAGACAGGCTCCTGCTGCATTACGTGGATCTGTTTCCCCGCCGTCTTCCAACCTGCTCATGCAGGAACAATTTAGCGCAGGGAACGAATCAGAAGCCAATAGCAAATCCGTGCGCGCAAATCTTCTTACTGCGGCTCTGCTCGGTGTGTGTGAACAAGCTGTGCAGGGTGACGAATCAGCGCCAGAGCTAACTAACGTGGAAATAAAATACTTTAATCACCAAGTCTGACAGGTGACTGAGAGTCCCAAAGTGACGACCTAGGGTTAGAAATACGTTTGTCAATAAATTGAATTTTTTTTGGAGGAAAAAGACCAGGACTGTGAGAATATATCTGCTATAAAGTCTATAAACGTTGTGTCTAAAAAATCTAAGTAATCTCAGTCATATTCGGGTGTATGGAAAAACAAAATGCTAGCTGAGGCACAACATGTATTGTGCAGAGGAGAGAATCAAGTTGACAAGATATATAGACAGATATGCAAAGACCTTGGAACAAATGATTCAGACAAATCAAACCACAAAAGCAAAGAGACAAGATACTGAGCAAAAACAAAGGACAGAGCACGAAAAAGACGTTATAATTACTAATAGGAGGAGCAAAAATGTTAATATTGGATGCATAAAAATATTAAATCAAACCTCAACAGATTCCCAAGTCAGAAATTGCTGCTTTAAGAAGGATTTAAGAAGGTAAATAGCTGCCAAGTGATGCGAATGAAATGCAGTTAGTAAAAGTTTATTATAATTCCCACATTTACAACGGCAGTTTATGCACCTGCAGATTGGTGTGTTGAATGACACAGACATCAGCAATAACCGTAAAGAAGCTATTGCTGCTCATCAACCCTGGAAGGTTTTGGTGACAATTTCCAAACTATTTGAAGTCCCTCATTTTGTAGAGAGAAATATTGTTTACTAGTGGAAACCATCTCAGGCAGCTGCCAGTCGTCCCAGGGCCAGACAAACCTGCAGATGCATGTAAAGCTCAGAGAAACAAACAAAAACCCAAGAGCTCCATCTCTGACTCTACAGGCCTCAGCTAAAGGTTAAAGTTCAGGACAGAAAAATGAGGAAAGGACACACCACTTATAGGTTTGCAAAGTTTTATCTGAGTGTACCATAAACCTTTTGGAACATTGTTTTTTTTTAGATGGAGACAGTGACAGGTGAATACAAATGGCTTCTTACGCATGAGGAATCACACCATCAGTAAAAAAAAGTCCTGGTGGAAAAACCAGGGGGAACAAGTGGCAAAAATATACAGAGAGGCACAGATGTGGAAAAATATCTATTTTATGACGGCAAAACTTTTCTGACCAACGCAATTATAACCAAGCTTTAATCAAGGTGATCAGGAAAATACAGAAAAAGTATTTCTTATGAACAGAGGATTTACAAAAATGGAATATCACCTTCCATCATGAAAAATTATCCTCCCCATCAATAGCTTTTGTTCTTAAGAAAAATACTTTATTCATCATCGAGTTCTGGGTTGTCCTCCCAGCAGAACAGTGCAGAAGGTCTGTCTCAACTATAAGCATATAGAAGATATGCACGTAAGCCTAAGATTAACATTAGAAATTGAAGAGCAAATGAATTAAAAAGAGATACTGTCTCTGAGTTAAATTACAGTCAGAAATCAAAACAAAAAATGTTACTTTATGTAATCTCTGTAGCAGTTTTTATTCTTTTTTTGGGTATATCTGTATGTCGTTTTATTGATGAATTTCTATAATTTTTGTATTTAGTCTCATTTCTGGGAATCTTGGTCATATTAGTTCAACTTTTCTGAGTTTTCTCTTTCATAACTTTCCATCTGGGGGGAAAAGCTGTCGCTCCTCTGGAGAATTTGCTGCAGAAAATGAAACTTGTTTGAGAAACGTAAGACTCTGCGACACTTTGAAGTTCACATCTATAGAGTCGTGCTTTTTTTCTTCATTCTATAATTAAACGCATCGTAATTAAAAGTCACAACTTCTTATCAAGTTTGGGACTCCAGACTTTTGAAAGGAGTGCAGAGCTGAGAGTGAATCAGGTCAAAACGTTGAAATAACTGCGAGTCACACAGATCTACGGAGATAATGACCATCCAGCGTGTTTCTCTCACAGGAGGCTTCCAGACAGAATGATCTACTTTTAGCCAACTCATTATTAGCATTTTTACCTCTGTCTCCCTGTTCATAGACATTTCTGTGCTTTTTTAAAGTTGAATATTTTCCTGAAAGTACCACTGGGGTTATTTTGTACATGAATGAAAAGTCTGGGCTCCCTGAATTAGGGGGGATTCTCACTGACAAACTGCATTAATTACATATTTAATTAAGCCAGGCAAGGCAAGGTAAATTTATTTGTATAGCACATTTCAGTCCAAAGACAACTCAAAGTGATTATCATGATTAAAATGTAGGAAAATAAAAACAGAATAAAAGCAAGTTGGAATAAAATGTATAAAACAAAATAAAACATAGAAAAATGGAAACTAAAAGCAAATATTAAAAACAGTTGGACTACAAAGTTGAACTAATGATGTTTCAGTAGAACAGTTTAAGTAGAACAGTCGAAGGCAATCCTGAACAAATGTGTTTTTAATCTCGATTTAAAGGAACTCAGGCTTTCAGCACTTTTACAGTTTTCTAGAAGTTTGTTCCAGATCAGTGGAGCATAGGAACTAAATGCTGCCACTCTGCAATCAATTGTGATTTTTCATGCTCTGTCGTTGGAATATAGTTGATGTTGGAGGATTAAATAGATTTTTTTAAAGTTTAGTTTTATTTAGGTGAATTAATGATAAATGGTAAATGGTCTGTACGTCAGACGACCCCAAAGCGCTTTACTCAACCCATTCACTCGCTGGCGTTGGTGAGCTACCAGCGGTTTTCTATTCCAGCTGCGTATCACGCCTGATGTGGCCGCAGTCGGCATGTCGAGTCCAACATGTGACATTTCATCAGCTGCCAAGCATAAAGATGAGTGGCCTCTGCATTGGTTTGGGGCCCTCCATCAACAATATACTGTTGTGTGTTTTTCTGAATATGATCTGGTCTGATTCTTGTTTTGGTCAGTCACCCAAACAGTGATTCGAATCAGCGACCGACAGTCTTTTGATGTTGTGTCTTCGGGCCGACTCGCTGTTCTTGGAACTATGAAGACTAGAAATAGTAACCGTTACATGGAACAGTTATTAAAAAGCAAGTCAACCCGTAGCAAACCGCTCTGAGTTGGTTGTCGAAGGACCAAGCAGTGCAGTGGACACAGGTGTTGGATTCAAAAAGTGGGATTTATTTACCCAAAAGCACAAAAAATATTTAACAAAGTTAGAAATTTAACCGGCATGCCAATAAAAGAGATCAACTCAAAATTCTGAACACAGACAGACACAAACTAAACTGACCTAATGAAATGACGTACAAGGGCCGTTAAATACTGGTTTAGCTTAACCATAGACACACAATAGGGGGAATTCAATCTGAAAAACTCACAGAGAAAGAAATGGCAATTAGAAGGATTTTATTGATACAATATTTTAAGTCTTTGGCGCTCAGACCTCGGCAGGAACATTAATGCTGAATTATACTTTAATATGCATAAGTAGATGTATGAGAACAGGGATGTTCCCCCCCAGGTCTGAAACTGGTGGTGGAGTGGAGATAGAAGAAGTTTGTTCAGTCCATATGATGATTTGTTTAAGATAGATGTCCAACTTGATAAACACAGGTTTGCATGAACTGTCCATGATGAGCAAGCTTGAAGCGACTGTGGAGAGGAAAAACTCCCCTTTGGGAAGAAACCTCTGGCAGAACCGGGCCCAACATGGTGGTCTTCTGCCGGACCAATAACTGGCGATAGGGAATGCTGAAGACTGAAGGGAGAAAACACTCTGATGGGTTGAGGATGGAGGAACGTCTTGGAAGCTAGATGAACTCAGCTATGATGGTGGAGAAGGGGTTGGGGGTGGGTTGAATCGGACATCTGATTCGAAATCCAACATGCAATCCGTTTGCGCTTGCTGGTTAGCAGGCTGAGACGTGGATTTGAAGTTGCTTTTAAGATGAGCGCGGGATGCTGATTGGCTTCATGGAGGTGCGGTTCGTAGCTGATTGGCTCACATCAGAGGACGTATCGGACTCTGATTGAATGGAGGCTGGTGATGAGTTTCTTCGATTGAACTTGCGCCTCAGCTTCATAACAAAATGGCTGCCACATAACTACTAACTCAAACAATGAAATAAACCTAAAACTCCCCCTAAGACTCCCCCACTTGGCATGAGGCATTTGGTTCAGTCCAATGAGGCCATCAGCTGCACTTCAGTGATCCGGCTCTTGGCCACTTCTTTTGCTCATCCGGAAGGGGAAGCCAAACACCCATGTAACTCAAACAAAGAAAAAGAGTATTAATACAACATAAACTGAATTGACCTTGCAGTGTTAATATGTGTGCACTCCATATAAACATTGTAAGGTGATAAAGGAACAAACTAAAAAAATATAATTAAGGAATATTTAAAGTAATAACTATAAAGTGAATTAAAGAGAAAGCAAATTGTTGTAGGGTGTGCTCTTACCCTGTGTGGCTTGCCATCACATTGGTACTACTGAAAATGGGGCATACGTGTCATAAATTGGCTTAAAAATGTTTGTGTGATATATTTCTAATCAAACTGGGGGAACCTATGGGCCATTTAAAGAAATTAAAAACCAGTAACAATTTCCTGATGATAATTCGGTCTAAACAGTGTCAGCTGCTATGATTTTCATTTAACATCACCTGGGTTGCTAGCAAGTATTAACGTCATTAGTTGGTGTAACAAAATCATATCCAAGACTTTCTTTTAAAAGGTAACTCACCCCAATTTAAAAGCATAACCCGCCCCTAGACACTAAAGTAGGCGGAGTCAAAAGACATTGATTGGCGGGGCTAAGTGTGGGGATGAGCGGTGAGCGGGGATTAAGTGGGGGCACTGGTGGTTTGGCGATGAGGCGACAATCGCCTGCCCTCCTCCTGCCAAGCGACCAGCGACACGTAGGTGTGCGCACGTGGGCTTGCAACGCGACACAAGAAAGTTGTAAAAATGTTCAACTTTATTATAACCTATCTGGATCAGCCGTGAGGTCCGCCATCAAATGATGATGTTAACCTGGATGTTTCCTTGTCTGTAATATAGGAGGAACATTGTTGTATTTTTCTTCAGTAGAGCAGTATTAAAACCAAGATTTCCATCAACTCCAGCAAAATCTTCCGACTCTTCGTCTTCGTCCGTCACAGACTGCGATCCGACAGAGTGATCTAACACTGCCGGGGCGGTCGCATCACATGTGTCGCTCCCCATTACACTTTAAATATTTCAAACTTAATAAAATAACTATTTAAAACCAACAAAACCACTATGTCTTCTGGATTATAGTTTCATCACAACACTGTTGAGTCAGCAGCTAATTTTTATCAGTTAGCTAACGTTAGGGTCAGCTCTCAACAGCAGGTAGAAAACAGATTTTAAAGTTTTCTTTTAAATAATTCTAAATAAGAGAACACACAATTAATAAGTAACAACGAACAGATTTAGATTTCAGATAATAATTTTATATAAACAAAACTGATTAGTCGGTAGCAATTTTTCTATCGATTGCCATTAATTTGCCAGCTAGCTAACATTAGCATCATTAGTTTGTAGAAAGCTGTATCTTTTTTTATCTTAAATATTTCTAACTAATATAACAAAAACTTGGTGACTGAAAGCCAAAAAAAAAAAAAAAAAACATATTGTCATTTCTACATTTTATATCTTTCAAAACATCAGTAATGAGCCTGAATCTTTTTTGTATCCATTTGCATTAGCTAACTGGTTAGCTACGATTAGCTTAATTAGTTGGTAGAAAATTTAATTTGTGGCGGGGTTTTTTTGTTTTTCACCAGCATTTGTGGAACAATTTTAGTATAATCAATTTTTGATGCTCGCCTGCGAGTCGAAGCCAGAAAGGTTTCATTTTGCTGTGCTATAAAGAATAAAAGTCAATTTTATTGTGGAGAATTCACCCACAACCGATCCTTGAAATGTGTAAACCGATTCAGTCGCTTAACTGAATGCATCTAGTGTCATTATAATGTCCATAATAAGGTTTGTCCTATAATGATTCTCTTAACAGTAATCAGGATCCTCTGCTGTGGCTCCTAATGCCCTCTGCCAGAGATAAATTGCGTTTTATTCCAATTCTCAGCACTTAATCAGCATGCACATCTAATCCTTCTGCATATAGTATTTATTTTACTCCTTTTTTGAGGTACGTAACCAGTAAATATTGCAGTAATAATGTCTGTGAAATGTGTTAAAACACTGAATTTCACGGAGCCTTTCAACCTCAGAGAACCAAGATCTCATTGAACACTAATTATTAAAT
This sequence comes from Fundulus diaphanus, assembly GCA_037039145.1. NCBI lineage: Eukaryota > Metazoa > Chordata > Actinopteri > Cyprinodontiformes > Fundulidae > Fundulus > Fundulus diaphanus. Next base: position 4,518,657 of record CM073122.1, read on the forward strand.
GTCTGCAACACGTGTTTTAATCTTTCCCCTGAATGTGTTCGTTTTCTGGAGGGGAAACGATTCATTTTAACCCCAGCTTTTCACACCACAGACGTCATATGCTGCAAACAGCTGACAGGCTTTCCAGCAACTCTTGCTTTGGATTAAAGGTGTTCGGGTCGCAGCAGCTCCTGTGGCATGAATATCATTAGAACGGAGTCAGCAGCAATTAGCTTTTCACGCGTCGTGAGAACGCCCAAGGAGGAGAAGAACAACCTGGAGAACAGCACACATGCTTTGGGAAACACAGCGCAGATGCTAAATTCACCCCGAATCCTTCGTCTTTACGAGGGAGAGAAATGTTACATCATTGAGAAATTGTATCCCATAAAAGTAAAAGAAAAATCGTTTATGTGCATTGTTGTATGCACTGTTGTATTTCCCATTGGAGCAGGGTGGCAAACTAATAGAAAGCACTTATTTTAGAGCTTATTGTGCAAATTATATCGAGATAAGTCTGCAGGAACACAGACCTGCGGGCATGTCTGAATGATAAAATGTGGAGAAAATTTGTTAACGAGCTGCAGAAACGTGATCAGCAGTTCAAATGTTTTCATTCATTTCTCATTGAACTGAAGATCCCTGTTGGTAGTTCATGGAGTCAGTAAATGAGTATTAAAAAAAACTTGTTTAGATGGAAATAGTGAAGATCTGATGCTCCTGTGTAAACTCAGATATTTTGCTGTCATGAAAAGTCTCGAAAAAACAGAATTTGCTTCAAATATTTTCAATGTCTGGATAATTCTGAATAGAAATAAAATTAGTTTAGGGAAATGTTTTGTTGTCCTAGAATTTCTCTTCTAGAAATATCTAATAATTGCCATTGAGTTTTAGATTTTAAATTGAAATTATGTGTTTTAATTTTGGACTTTAATTTTAATTTTTTTTATTTGACAGGGACAGTGTACATTAATTAGCATTCCTGCAAATGCACCAGAATTGGCCAAAAGGCTATTTTTCATCTGTTGTCCCTGGACAGATCTTAAAATTGTCTACCTGAAAACACAACAGTAAGAATTTTACAGTGAACAATACAAATACAAAAAGAAATAAAAACAGCTATAACTTTTCAAAACTTGTTTAAAAATACAGAGTTCATGTTCGCTAGACTACAGATTAATGAAATTATGTATTTTAATTTTGGATTTACCACATCACTGATGTTAATGTTTCATCCTTCAGAACTTTGGTTTCTGACTCATTACAAAGGGATTAAAGAGCCGTCACAAACTTTAAATTCAGGTTTAACTGGACTTTTGGTTCCTAAACTGGGTCTGGGTCATAAAACCAGAACACCGGACTAAAACTGATTTTTTTTCAGCATAGGATACTCATGAAAATGGCTCTATTTTCTGTTGTGAAGAAGAGACCACTGACCACAGCATATTTTCCCATGTGGAAATGTAATATTTTTAGTTGATTTCTTGGATGTGATGCTGTAATGCAGTTTTTCTATCAAGCTAATTTTCTTTTCTACCAACTTCAGGTCCACTGGCTGCACATTAAGTCTGATGCCATCACTTGACCACCGTGTTCAGAGCCTGTAACTGAGCTGCTCAATGCTGCAGGTGGGTTCAGTGAGCTCCTTGTACAGCTGCAGCATGAAAGGCTGCTTCCCTTGATTTCAGATTCCAAAGAGGGGGGAGATTTTCCCTGGAGTTGATTTGAAATATTCATAAAAAGAGAGCAGAGCGCCGGAAGGTATGGAGCAGACTGATGGGAGGAGGCGTATTACTGAAGGACGGAGAGAAGCTGTAAGATTCTGCTTCTGCTCCTCGTAACGATCGTTACTGACCCTCAGAGTCCCCACACACCAAAAACAGAGGTTTGAAGAAAGGACTTTTAAGTAGCAGCAGGAGAGCTTGGAAAAAAATAAAGGTCAGAGACCAGAGATAGCAGCCAGAAGAACAAAAGGAGTCGAAAACTGAGCAGATTGATTAAAAAAGAGAGCAACAAAATTCTTACACCTTAAGCCTATCACTGAACCCCAATGAATGCTCTGTAGCTTACACATTGTCTGCCTACAACATCTTATATATATATACAGATATATACATATATATATATATATATATATATATATATATATATATATATATATATATATATATATATATATATATATAATAAAGGGGAGTTTTCCTCTCCAATCCGTATGAGGGATTGCTGCAAAGGCAAGGCAAGGCAAATTTATCTGTATAGCACAATTCAGTACATAGACGATGCAAAATGCTTTACATGATTAAAATATAGGAAAATAAAACAGAATAAAAGTCATCAACAATGCAGACGACTGTCCACTATGGCTCTACGCCCTTTCAGGAGGAGTGAATGCTGCTTGGAGAGACTTGATGCAACCTGCTGGGTTTCCTTAGAGAGGAAACTTTCTGACCAACCTGGAGGATCTGATGGAGTCTGACTTTGGAAAGAGCCTTGAGATGACGTGTCTCTCTCTCTCTCTCTCTCTCTCTCTCTCTCTCTCTCTCTCTCTCTCTCTCTCTCTCTCTCTCTCTCTCTCTCTCTCTCTCTCTCTCTCTCTCTCTCTCTCTCTCTCTCTCTCTCTCTCTCTCTCTATCTATCTATCTATTTATATATATAAATATTAGGGCTGGGCGACGATTAAAATCTTTAATCGCGATTAATCGTATAATTTGCCTGATTAATCATGATTAATCGCATTGTATGCGCAAACTCCAAGAATGAATTCAAAAGTAGTGTAAAGAGCACTTTTATTTTAATGTTCTGCTGCCATATGAACAAAAGTGTTGTAACATTTGTAGCACTTATCAGTAACACATATTTAGTGTAAAGCTCAACTTAAACATGTAAAACAAAAAATAGCAATAATAATAAATTAAAGCTTATTGCCACTGACAGGGAATTCTCTTTATGGGAAAAAAATCTACCAAAAACAGGCAATTTCTGAGGTAACAGCAGGGAGCAGCATTACCATTTTATGTTCAATACCAGAGTGTGAAGCACAAAAAAAGGTCTACAGTAGCTATCCACTTTGCCATTACATTGGTTAGCTTCTCTGAGTCATTGAATAGTTTGGTGATGTCTACAGTGTGTTTGGCACTTCATTTAAGTGATATGTTAAGCTCAAGGTTAACATAACACAAGGCTCAACCACTTGGCAGTGGTTACAACTAACTTGTTTCTGTCATATTCGTTGCTGGAAGAACTTTAAACTGAAATGCTTGCTAACTCGATATGCTTGCATGTTTATTTGACGTTAACACGCGTTTTTTTGTTGTTGCTTTCTCGCGTTGCTTTCAGCCCTATATATATATATATATATATATATATATATATATATATATATATATATATATATATATATATATATATATATATATATATATATATAGGCAAACGGGTACATCTCAGAAAATTTAAATATTGCCTAAAAGTGCAATATTTTTTCCCCAGTTATTTCAGAAAGTGAAACTGTTTCTTCATTGCATATATAGTGAAATATTTCAAGCTTTTATTTCTTGTCATTGAAATGACTATGCTACAGGAAAAGAAAATCCAAAATTCAGTGTCTCAGAAAATTTCAATATCACATTAGACCAATCAAAAGAGCACGTTTTAAGCACAAACAAAAGAGGCTGTATCAGCCAACTTGTTCTCTTCGTCACTAACCTGCTGCTTTTGTCGGTACCGAGAACCAGGCGCTGGCTCAGAGGGGACCGGGCCGTCTCTGAAGGTCCTAAACTCTGGATGATCTCTGGGCGTAAGGCAGGAATCCTCCCAGGCTGTTTTTAAAACACACCTTTTCTCTCTGGCTTTTAAAACTTGATGTTGGTTTCATGTTAATCTTATGTCAGATTTATGTTTTTTTATTTTTTATTTTATTAGTTTTGAAGTTTATTGGTTCTGTTGGCACTTTGGCCTATGTGTTTGTGTGAAGCGCTTTATAAGCAAAGTTGGATTGTTTTAATCAGTCGTAACGTCCGGCATCTGAGCAGTTTTTCCAGTAAATCACACGTTATTGTGTCCCCTTAGGGAAATTCACCTTACAGCAAGGTGGGACAAGAAAACATAGACTATACCCACGCACACAGAAACAATCACATAAAGAATTTAGCAACAATAAAATCAGTAAACATCCACGTGTAATTATCAATTAAAAGAGGCCTGATAACCTTTAAAATGTATCTGAATGGTGGCCTGGCTGGTAAAAATGTTTTTCCATCTGTTTGTTCTTTTATTCAGGACGTCTGGTAGCAGCTTAAATTCACTATGAAGTGGGTGATGTGAAGAATGAATTATGTGTTCTGCCTTTTGCAAGACTCCTTTTAAAAAAGTTTCTTCTGAATTTGATAATCTCACTCCTGTAATTTTACCAGCAATTTTTAAAATTTGCTTAATCCTGTTCTTGTTTCCAGTTGACAGACTGCCAAACCAGGTGATGAAAGCAAAAGTGAGGACAGATTCATCAGCGAGTTATAGAAAATGCTCATCAGCTTTTTACACACTCCAAACGTATTTAATCTACGTAGGAAGTGGAGTCTTTGGTGAGCTTTTTTTTACTAACCTTATCCATGTTTTCACTGAATGTCAGCGTGTTGTCGATGACGTTTCCCAGATATTTGTAGGAAAGAACTTTAGTTTAATTTTTAATGAGAACTGAATATACTGAACTGGACTTGTTCCTAAACTCTATACACATATAGGAGCTGCTATAAAGCAGAAAAACGTAAAACGTGAATCTGTTTCGCTGCGGCAGGCGGATCAAGGATGCCAATAAGTAGGCCTGTAATGGGATTATCGTTTTCTGCTAAACTCCACCAAGTTTCAGTTACATCATCAGCAGTGACCGGATTCTTGCACAGAAACGGGACAGAAAAAAAAGTACCAACATTTAACCAAAAAAATGGAGCAAAGCAAAGAGCAGAAAACGAGGACTGTTAGTTATTCACTTCCCTGTGAGCCGTTAATCCCCGGTCAGAATAAAGTTCATCCAAAGGGAGTTTTCTGCTACCCTTGGTGGCCGTTAGGTACGGAAAGGAATGAAGTCAAACAGGAGACTGTTTGTTGCACTTTTACACTGCATGCATGAAGAGATTAGGAGAAAATTAGCTTCTGCACAAATATGTAAGAGCCTCCATAAACTGGAGGTCACTGGTGGGAGGAGAACAAGGAGAAGCAGAAAAGTTGAAGGAAAACATGCCGACTGCAGCTTCATGTCTTTGTCCTCTTATGTTCTGGGTTTCCTGGTCGTCTTGTTGCTGGTTCAGGTGCCGTCGTTACAGTTGATTGTAAGTGTTGGATTGAAATGGAGATTATGCACCTGGATTTGAGAAGGATTCAGACTAAACGCGACTCACGTGTCATGAAATAGTTGGATTGTGTCTCTGTATGTCAAGGCAAGGCAAATTTATATGTATAGCACATTTCAGTACAAAGACAATGCAAAGTTGCTTTACATGATTAAAATATAGGAAAATAAAACAGAATAGAAGCAAGTTGGAATAAAATGTAGAAAAAAAATAAAACATGGGAAAATAGAAACTAAAAGCAAATATGAAAAAAACAAACTTAAACTAATGATGTTTCAGTAAAACAGTTTAACTAGAACAGTCAAAGGCAATCCTGAACAAATGTGTTTTAATCTTGATTTAAAGGAACTCAGGCTTTCAGCACTTTTACAGTTTTCTGGGAGTTTGTTCCAGATCAGTGGAGCATAGGAACTAAATGCTTCTGGTTCTGGTTCTGCAGAGCAGGCTGGAGCCAGAAGACCTGAGGGCGTCAGAACCCTGGTCAGTTGTTCCTGCCGCCAAAAATCTAAAGAAATTAGAATATTCAGAGGCCCAAAACAACATTAGAGAAGCTCTGCTGCCTCCTGCTGGTCTGAGGGTGAAACAGCAGCTCTCTCTCTGTCTCTGTCTCTCTCTCTCTCTCTGTCTTTCTCTCTCTCTCTCTCTCTCTCTCTCTCTCTCTCTCTATGTCTCTCTCTCTCTCTCTATCTCTCTCTTGTGAGACAATAAGCCCAGTAAAGTTCCCAGCAGCCTCGGCACCCAGTGTTGCATGATGTTGTGTGGAGACATAATGAATTAGCCTCATGTGACGTCACTGTGAGCTTGTTGTTCCCACACAGAGAGGGTCACAGTGCTGCCTTGTCCACATGTGAAACCCTTACATGCTCCACTTTGTGCTGCCTTCCTCTGTCATTATTATTGCCCGGGATCAGACAGGAAGGCCAGAGAGACGAAAACAGCTCCGACTGTTTACTTTGTGCTTGTGGAAGAAACCTGAAACATTAAAAGAAGAGAGAATCGCTGGATTTGATCAAAAGGAAATGACCTATTTTTCTTTTTTTTTACTGCTTTGCAGCACACCAAGCTTGTGTTTAAATTGTTTGAATGTGTTGTATTTCAAAGTTTTATGACTCAAAAGAAAGTATTGTTGCAACATGAGCTTAAGACACATGGCTAAATCAATCAGCCAATGAGGTTAAACTGATCTGCACAAGTCTTTCAAATACTTCATTTTTATGTGTGGACTCAACTTCAAGTATTGCTTATCTAAGGGTTTAGACCACTTATTTAAAATGAGTATAAGCAACAAGTTGGTGAGAATAGAGTTCTGCTCACTTGAAGTTTTTAAGTAATGTTGTATTTTGCAGTGCATCATAGTTCCACCTCCATGCTTTACAGTTGGAGAAGGAATTATGGATATTAAAGCAAGTTATTTATTTGGCATTTGATTCAAAAAGATAAAAAGTAAAAAACAAACTCTGCAAAAAAAGAGTAAAGAAAAAAGAGTGAAGAAAAATCAAAGAAAAAATATGTTAGAAATACTTTTATTTTCTCACAACGGGGAAATTCAGGCATGGCAGTCCCCAAAACCAATTACCAAAATAAAAACAGCACATAACAGTTATATAATTATTTCCTGACAGAAAGCATGTCAAAACACCAACAAAAGAAAAATTCTGCTCTTTCAAGGGTTCAAACAGATTCCAGGCAGGACAACTGAAGCGGACAGAGATATTGAATCTCTCCTCATATGACTTTAAAAGTGGGCCAATAGCTTTAAATTATCTACTATATAAAGGCAGCCAGAGCAAAGTGGCTAAATAAAGTGTGAAATGTTTCCTTCTTGTGTCGATGCGAAGGTTTGCAGTTGCTTTGCTGCTCTAACTGGAGAAGTTGGAGCTCCTTGTTATTTAAATGCTTTTACAAAAGTCTAGATGTGAGGAAATACAAGACGAAGGAGCAGCTCAAGCTCTGATGTTAAAGTTTAGAGAGGCTCTTGATTTGGAGGAAATAGTCCTTTATTAATGATCTTGAACGACTCTCTAGACCAGGGGCCTGCAACCTTTACAGTCCAAAGAGCCATTTTACCTTCAGTCCACTTGAATTAAACTCGTTCAGAGCCGCAAATGTTGCCTGGCCTTTTGAAAAAAGACAAGTTATAATTTTTGATAAAGATCTACTTTAGGAAACATGTTGTCATCATTAAAGAAACGCTGTTTTATATCTATTTTGAGGTTTAAAAAAAGAGGATGGATGGGAAGTTGATATTTGTGGATAATGATGTAAAAAAAAAGTCATAGTTTCCAACATAATGAAAAAAAATAATGATTTAAAATTAAATATTACTGACACTCTCAGCATCATTCTGCTGTGAACATTAAAAGCCATTATTCCAAGAAAAAAAACTACTAAAACCAGCATTTATTATCATTATTACATTTATATACCATAATAAAAATATAATGTGATCCCAAAGTTATTAAGAGCCACTTGCGGCTCCAGAGCCACAGGTTGCAGAGCCCTGGTAGGACTTAGTGCATCGAGGTGCTGCTTGGCAACAAAAAGAGTTTCAGTCTGCTCTGAATCCAGCTGTTAGGAGATGCATCACTGTTTGGTGGTGGCCACCCATTTTATTAAGGATTATAGCTCGTGGTGCTCAGTTCTCTTAAACTATCAGTAAAGCAGGATATCATCAGCATAAGGATTGTAAAAAAAAAACAGAGGATTTTGTAAATTTTAAATCCCAGAGAAATAATGTATGAGAAGAAAGTAACAAGCCCCAGAAACGAACCCTGTGGTGCCCCACATGCCAGATTTTTGGATGTTGGTGATGGAAACACTGTAGCATCTTCATCAACAGTGTCAAATGCAGACTTTACATAAAGCAGTGAACCCCTGAAGTCAGCTACCATCATCATCATCATCATCATCATCATTACCATCATCATCATCACCTTCAGCTGCCATCATGGTGTCACCGGAAACTTTAAGTGACAAAATTCTCATGTTTCTCCAAAAAAGTAAAACTTTTCTGCGGCTTGAATTTGCTAGAACGATTAAGATTAAAAGAGGTTTGGTAAAATGTACTTAATTGAAAACAGATTTGCCTTAAAAGGTTAATGGACCGGCTGGCTTCACATCAGTCCAGTCGTCTCATCGGCAGGCGATGCTGTGAAAGTCCTGCTGAAACCAATCAGTCAATCTAATCAGCAGACAGGTTTCTACAAAAGAGAAGCAGATGTGCTGGAAATGGGTTTCAGGACGTCACCCAAGCTCCAGTGTCGACATGAGCCACCAGTGCAGAGCTTGGAGAAGAGCAGCAAAGAGGCCCCATTGTGTCCATCAGAACCTTTGAGGATGTCCAGGAAGGACCGAGACAAGCAGCATGAGTCCTCCTTTGGGACATCTGTGGAAAAATCCTTTTATTTTACCGTATGATCTGATAAAATCTCTTGAATGTTAGGATTTTTTTCACAGCGGCAGGAAATGTGACCAAATGTTTTCTTATCGCCGATTTTCAAAATAAAAGCGGGAGCCACACAGTGTAATAATGTCTGACCCAGACAGTACTCCCGCTTGTCAGGAATGTTTCCAGCTGCTGACATTCCTCTCCTGGACTCCTCCCAGAACGGATCAGGGCCACCAGAACAGAATGAGCCGTCCAGGCTAAAGGAGATGCAAGTATTTTAGTGGGAGGCTGCGAGTCTGCTGCTGGCAGGCCCTTAATGCGATATGTGGCCCTAAGATGAAGTCACAAACATCGCAACTGTAGTCAACTCCCACTCTGCGGGCAGCACAGACGGGCCATTATGTTGCAGAGTACCAGCTGGTACCACGGGCTCCTCATCCTCCGCCGGACTTCATTCGCTGCTGCCTCTGGAATCAGGACATGGAAATGAAACCCAAGAACCAACCTGTGGACGTTCTGCTCGGATGCATCGTCGCCTTCTGCTTTTCCACACTTTGTCGGGCTCAGAGACGTGAGTACAGTTCTGCTTGGTGTGGATCCTCTTTGGCTTTGCAGGTTCAGCTTCAGGAGAGCTTTTCAGAGTCAAGGAAATGTAAATCATGCAACAGGTTTGCCTCAAATCCCTTTATTCGTGTGTTTGAAATGTGACCAGTATGACGGTCAAGGAAGAAGAAGAGTTGTGGGATGATTTTAGGCTTGATAGTGTTTAGATACCAGCTTCCTGGTTTCTGCAGAAGGTTCAGAGCCTACTTTCAAAATCTTCTCTATTGTTGTTTTCCAGAGCAGGCCTTATAAAGTCAGAGACAAAATCCTTCATGGATCAAGTCTAGAAAAGGTGAAACACAGTCGCTCCATCAGCTGTAAGGATGATTTTCATCTTGCTTCCAAGCACAGACGACTGCGTGTTAAGACTAAACTGGAAACTATCCAACTGAACCAAATCCCACTCATCTGATGGCTTTGACTACATCACAGGGATGTATAATATTTCTCCACTTATGGATGTAAATATTTAATCAGATCGAACTTTAAATGAACACCAAACACAGTAAATAAGGACTCTGTCTTTGTTTACTAAAACTGCAACTTTTAAGTCCTGCAGATCAATGTTTGACCCACAAAATGCTAAAACAGACACAAAACAGCTCCAATAAGCACTCAAACTCCCCAAATGACCTACATCTACACCTACGCCTTTATTTCCAAACACGTCTTTATCTGAAGCTGTTAGGAACCCGTTGATTAATGGTTTTAAACAGCTAAAACCCAACAGACTGTAAAGAAATAGAGCCATTCCTCTGACTGCCTAATTTTGAGTCAAGACTAAACTTTCCGGTTTAAAACTGGTTAGGAGGGGGAAATTTATTTAAATCTGCGAAATGCCAGAATGACGTTTACAGACTAATCCCTGACAGGAAGGAACGGGTTCTTCTCCAGCTACTTTATAATGACAGAAAACTCTGTGGTCCACCAAAGCCCTGGTAGACGTTAGGGTCGCTCCAGCCAAACATTACCATGTGGGCATGTCCTCTTTGGCAGCCATCTTATAAAAGGTCATTTAATTTCAGTTTCATACTGAGTCGCAAATGACAACAAACATACGTTTTAAAAACAAATTCAAACATTTTCTATCAGGAGGCACGGGTAATTCTTCATTAAAGGTTCTTGTGTGGAGCGTAGCTCGCCGTCACAGCAGCAACAAACACGACCGTTTAAATTATAATGACCAAAACTAATGTTTTGTTATTGCCTTTAACTATAGCTTAAATCTTGTTTCAAAAAACAAAAATCATCATTAAAAAAAAACCTCATGAGTAATTTTGTTGAAATGTCAATTGTTTTCCATCTTAATCTTAACAAAGCACACAACATGGTAAAATTACTCAAACGTTAGTTTTCATTGTTTCCAAAGTAAAGTTGCTGTTAGCGTTGAGCTAACACAGTTAGCTTTACAGCAAAAAAAAGTTGGAGACTGAATTTGTGAAATTGGATAAAATGGTAAAAAATAATTAAATGCTTTGTTAAACACAACAAACTCACTGCTAATTGTGTCTGTGGGAGGTTTTTAGAAAGTCCAGCAGCTTCTGTAATAAAGTGAAAGAGGAAGTGAGGACACAGGAAGTCACATGACTTGATGCGCCATGTGACGGCAGGAGGAATGCAGTTTGGTGTCCAGGTTCTGAAACCAGGGTCACATACGGCAGAGGGACGTCTCCTCTCTGTGGCATGCTTTGGGTCAGGATCCATTTTGAAGACTCATTTGTGTCCAAACGTTTGAGACGTTGCCTAAATATTTCCAGATAATGTTCTTCCCTCATGACATCATCTTTGTTGTGAAGCCCACCAGTCCCTCCTGCAGTTAACTCCCCCACATCATGATGCTGCCACTACCATACTCTATAGCTGGTGTTTTCAGCCCTGCAAGCGGCTCCCGTGTTTCCCCAAAACTGCCTCATCCTGTGAGAACAACAAAATGTCAATATGTCTGACAGCAGAAAGACATCATGCATCAACACATGGCCTAGTCAAAGTAAATAGAAAAAAAAAAGCAAGGAGCTGGATAGAAAAATGAGACCAGAATACTGATTAATACTTAGTGGAGAAATGGAAACTATGTTTTTTTTGTTGTTTTTGCATCTCAGGAAATGAAATAACATGACAACAACCACCATGGATAATCAAGTTAAAGGAGAAAAATACTGGAATATGTTTTGGAGCGGTTTGTGTTGAGGCAGACATGAAGTCCAGGTGTCCACCTTTAGCTTTAATCCTTCTAGAGAGGAACCCTGTCCAGCTCCTCCAGGGCAGAAGGTCTGTTTATAGTCCCTCTAGTGAGTTCTGGGTCTGTCTCAGGGTCACCTCCTAGAGGGACATTGGTTCAGATTCCTGAACCACCACAATCTGCTCCTTTCTATCCAGAGAAGCAGGAGCTCTAAACTACAGGAAAGATGCTCTTTCGGCTGCTTGTAACCAGGATCTCGTTCTTCCAGGTCATGATTCCAAATCTCATCACCGTCCTGATCTGTCTTTCTGTCTCCTGCTCCATCAATTAGGATATAACCAAACTTTATACATTTAATTGAGCTACTTAAATTCAATGTATTTTTCACTGTTTTGGAACAATGGTCTCAGTAATTCAATTAATTCCACACAGTCATGTGCGTCAAGCTTTATTTTACCTGTCAGTTTTAATGATTGAGGCCGACAGCTAAACAAAACCCAATTAAAATGTTACTTCGGAGCAATAAAAGTAACTCAGTTAAGACAGAAATGTCTGAGTACTGCACACTAAATCGATTCAGCATTAGGTCGGGACTCCTTCTGCATGAATGAATGCATCAGCGCAGCATTGCATGAAGATGTGTTCGGGAAGTCCAACTTGCTTCCAGCTGGTCTGCAGTGTTGGTTCTGGTGCCTCTCACCTTCTGATGGACGATACAATGTCTGTCTGTAGGAATTATGATTTAACTTAAATGTGTCTATATGATTGATTATACATTTGTGGGGATGAATTTGGTGTGTTTGACTAAAGAAGAGCCTGAAATGAAAAGCGCTGGATTATTAGTTTATAAATAAACTGACCTTAGCTTGTTCACCTTCGTTTTATCGTGTTTATTGTACTGAATGCTGGTTCTGGTGTCCCCCGTCACCAGTCTGCACGGTGCCTCCCGGTCCGGTAACGATCCCGGAGAACAACACGGCCGACATCCAGGTGGTGAAAATCAGCTCCAACAACGATGTGACTCTGAGCGTCTCGGTGAACCCGGAGGATCTGTTTTACGTTAAAGGGAACCTGCTGATGGTGAAGAAAGGCCTGGATTACGAGGTAATCCTGGGAAACGACCGCTGGTCAACAAACACCAGGCGACCATGAAAGAGACACACGGTCCTCACAAGTTCATACGATGCTAACAGAAGTTAGCTCTGTGCTAATCTGAGCTTCACCTGATGGACGCCATCTTGCATCTGAGCCTTGAATCATCCATGATGTCACTGGGTCAAACCATCCATCCATCCATCCGTCTATCTGCACATCCATCCATCCATCCATCCATCTGCACATCCGTCCATCCATCCATCCATCTGCACATCCGTCCATCCATCCATCCATCTGCACATCCATCCATCCATCCATCCATCCGTCCGTCCGTCCGTCCGTCCATCCATCCATCCATCCATCCGTCTATCTGCACATCCATGCATCCATCTGTCCGTCCATCTGCACATCCATCCATCCGTCCATCCATCATCCATCCATCGGCACATCCATTCATCCATCCATCCTTCTCTCTAGTCATCTATCTATCATCCATCTGCACATCCATCCATCCATCCATCATCCATCCATCTACACATCCATCCATCCGTCCATCCACCATCCATCCATCTGCACATCCATCCATCCATCAATCCATCCATCCATCCATCATCCATCCATCCGTCCATCCATCATCCATCCATCTGCACATCTATCCATGCATCCATCCATCTGCACATCCATGAATCATCCAACCATCTGCACATCCATCCATCCGTCCATCCATCATCCATCCACCTGCACATCCATCCATCATCCATCCACCTGCACATCCATCCATGCATACACCTCGAACAGCTCGCCAGTTTATCCCAGGGCAAACGCCACAGATATTTAACCTAAACATCAGTTTAAGGGTTTTTTGACTCTAATGCATACTTGCTGCAGTTCAACATGCGGCACATTGGGTGTTTTCCTTCTGCTTCCTTTGTACCTTGAACGATTGAAAACTAAACTGGTTCTTTGCCAGTTTGGTTGTCATGTGTTGACACCGACTCACCCCTCGAGTTTTGGGCCTCTGTTGAGCCTGAATGAGCTATAGGTCAGACGTAAGGGGCTAAAAACCGAAAACTAGACTCAATTTAGGTTAAAAAGCAGCAAAAGTTTAAAGTAAATTTCAAAACGTCCTCCAGAAAGATTTAAGCAACGCCTAAAGACGTTTGCATAGTTAAAGGTAAAATTACGTGAGTTTGTAACCAGGAATGTTCTGATTTTTCCAGTTGCTCCAGAGTCCAACTCTGGTGGTTTGGGTGAAATGTAGCAAAGCTGGCTCCAGTCCTGTGAGTAAAACCATCAACCACAAAACTGCTTAAAGTTCCCACAGTAAATAAAAAAAGTGCCTTAACGTTAACATCTTTCACTACCATCACTGCTCATCTCTCCTGCAGGTGAGCGAGTCCGTGGAGGTTCTGGTGGAAAATGTGAACGATAATCCTCCGAACTTCGCGCAGAACCACTACGTGCTGGACGTGAACGAGGTGGGCCAAGTTTCTCCTGAGCATTTTTGCATTAAGCTTCGGCTTTAACTGGTTTCTTTCTGCATCCTGCAGCTCATTCCTGTGAACTCCAGCGTTGGACTGATAGAAGCAACGGATGTCGATTCAGAGCCGCTTTATTATCGCTTAGAGTCGTCAACTGTAAGGCTTCCCGCCTCCTGGTTGCTGCGTTTCTATTTATTTAATATAAATAGGATATTTGTATCTTTACATCTTTAAAACGTCTCCACTGCATCTTTCCTGAGTTGCCTTCTGATGATTTTCTTTCAAAATTATGGATTAGATCTAGCTGGGATATTATGTATATATTTTTTATTTTACTGTATGAAGACTATCCAGAGGCAACAAAATACTAATTTTATGTTAATTCCTCTATATTTTTCATAACAAAGTTGCTATATTTATATTACCATCAACAAAAAGTCTCCTCATCCCTGTTTAAATGGGAGGCTTTTGCGTTAAATAAAATGTAGAGTAATATGAATCATTTTAAAACCTTCTCCATCTTTAATGTGAATAAAACCTGAACAACTCAATTTAAAAATAACCTGAAAATTGCATCTCTCACCTCTCATACCTGTGGATGTTCCAAGTATGTCAGAAAATGTGACCTTTTTGGCCATAATTCCCAAAGGTACATTGGGGCGAAAACCTTGCTGTGCATCACCTCAGCGAAGCACGGCGGTAGTTGCAGCTTCTTTTCGAGTTTATTTTTCTTGGACACGGAAGTGGACGCCAAGTCAAAGTGGAGGGTAATCATGAAGAAATACCTGTCCATGTTGGCACAAAACATTCAGGTTAAGCTAGAAAGTGGAAGACGAAAGAAGCCATTGAGCTTTCAGTGCTACAGCGCCCGCAAAGCATCCAAATGAGAAAGAACAAAAACCTGAATCAGATTTTTTTTTAAAAACCTGCTAACACAACGCAATCCTCAACACGGCTGTTCCGGGTTCCAGTCCTGGCCATATGTCTTTCCCCTCTCTCTCAACTCTATTTTCTGTCAGCAACTATCAAATACAGGCCACTAGTGAATAAAAAACCCTAAATAAATCAATTTAAATAAATTGTGGTGTGGTCTGAAGACAGATGTCTGCCCAGTCAGACAGATTTGGAACATCTCTGCAAAGAGAGGAAAACAATTACTGAGTAAAGATGTGCCGAGCTGTTAGACTAAAAAGATGCAGTTTCAGGAATAAAATGGAAATGCGCTTCACTTAATTCATTACTTTTATCACTGTTTTGAATGTTATTACCCATAAAAGATTTTTGGTCAGTTTTCCATCTGACTAAGAGGTCGAAAAGGTTTCAAAATGGTTTATCTTGGTCTCACAATCTGCCATTTATCCTGCAAAGATCAGTTCATCTTAGATATGTTCCAAAAACATCTTTATTTGTCGTCCAAAGCAGGATAAATATTTCCGTCTGGAGAACATCAACACGCCAAAGATCCTTGTTAGGAGCATCCTGGACTTCGATGTGGTGCAGAAGATCTCTCTGGTGTTACACGTGCAGGTACATGACGGATTTGCTTTTCAAACCACCTTCATTGAGTCTTTTCCCCCCTCTGACCTGCACGCATCTTTCCCTCCTAGGACACGTTCAATGGTTCTGCCTCCAACGAGCCGTTTTTAACCTCTGTGGCCATGATCACCGTGCAGGTGAAGGACGTGGACAACCGGCCCCCGTGGTTCCAGCCGTGTCTCAGGACTAACATAGGAATCGCCAAACTTTGCGTGAGCGGCGGCTACAGAGGCAAGGTCAACCTCACCGAGAAAGAGGCGAGTTTATTTTAGCGTTTCACAGCAACTGTCCACGCCACGCATGGGCTGGTGTAGGATGGGTCAGAATGAAAACGTTAAACGAACACTAGCATTATGGCTTTAAAGCACAATGTTAGGAAACTGGAGAGAAAATGGCACTCTACACACCAAGAGGAATCCTACCTAATATGGAAAGATAAGAAGATAAGATAAGATAAGATAAGATAGGCTTTATTGATCTCACATTGGAGAAATTCACATGTCACAACGGCTCAGTAATCATAATCAGAAGAAGGTGCCAAAAGTAGGACAAGGTGCATCGTTTACATACAGTGTATCCTTGTTTATACAGTGGATCAAAAAAATAAAAAAAGGAAGTAGATTAGAAAAATAAGAACAAAAAATATAAAATAGAAATAAGGCGGAGGATGTCTTATGTACATTCACGGTGACTTATATACATATGTATTGACATATATTGAGGTGGTAATAGCAGCAGAAGTCACTTCTTTCAGGATTATTGCACAGTGTATTAAATAGAATTACACATTAGTTATTGCACGTTGGTTATTACAGTTATAGTTACAGTTATAGTTACAGTTATAGTGCAGCATTGTATAATCTGGTAGCAGCAGGAATGAATGACCTGCGGTAACACTCCTTTTTACAAACAGGGTGTCTAAGTCTATCACTAAAAAACAGTCTATTGTTGTATAAAAAGACCCTTCGCAGAGTTAGAGCAGCATATTTTTCATCATTGATGGAGGAGAATAAAAATAATCCTAGATTTCTCTTTAGTTTTTTTTTTTGCCAAACTTGCTCAGAGTCACAGCTCCGTTGATCCATCCATTCCCTTAGCTCTTAGCAGTAATGACTTTATGGGATTCTTTATAAATAAAATTGATGCCATTAAAAATAAAATAATTGGCATCCTCCCAAACATGTTTACCTCGTCCTCAGTAAGTGAGGCAATGTTGGAGGAATCTTTAGAACCTGCGCTGTGTCTGAACTGTTTAGAAGCAGTAGAGCTTTCTGAGCTATCTAAAATCTTAGCTTCATCTAAACCTTCTACCTGTATGTTAGACCCAATCCCAACCAAGTTGTTTAAGGAGATATTCCCTTTGATCAGTTGTCCTATTTTAGACATGATTAATCTATCCTTAGTAAATGGATATGTACCACAGGCTTTTAAAGTAGCTGTTATTAAACCTTTACTTAAGAAACCATCTCTTGATCAAGATTACTTAATAAATTACAGACCTATATCTAATCTTCTTTTCTTATTTAAAATTCTTGAGAAAGTAGTTGCTAATCAACTCTGTGAACATCTACAAAGTAATGACCTACTTGAGGAGTTTCAGTCAGGCTTCAGAGCTCATCATAGCACTGAAACGGCTCTGGTGAAGGTCACTAATGATATTCTCATGGCCTCAGATAATGG
Source organism: Fundulus diaphanus (assembly GCA_037039145.1). Taxonomy (NCBI): domain Eukaryota; kingdom Metazoa; phylum Chordata; class Actinopteri; order Cyprinodontiformes; family Fundulidae; genus Fundulus; species Fundulus diaphanus. Next base: position 4,535,946 of record CM073122.1, read on the forward strand.
ACTTGTGTCTATACTTGTCCTGTTAGATCTCAGTGCTGCATTTGATACAGTTGATCACAATATTCTCCTACAAAGACTTGAACATACTGTAGGGATTAAGGGGAAAGCATTAATTCAATTCAATTCAATTTTATTTATATAGCGCCAATTCATGAAACATGTCATCTCAAGGCACTTTACAAAGTTAAGTTCAATCATATTATACAGATTGGGTCAGATTATACAGATTGGTCAAAAATGTTCCTATATAAGAAAACCAGTTGATTGCATCAAAGTCCCGACAAGCAGCATTCACTCCTGGAGAAGCGTAGAGCTACAGGGAGAGTCGTCTGCATTGTCCATGGCTTTGCTGCAATCCCTCATACTGAGCAAGCATGAAGCGACAGTGGAAAGAAAAAACACCCATTAACGGGAAGGAAAAACCTCTAGCAGAACCGGGCTCAGTATAAACGGTCATCTGCCTCGACCGACTGGGGTTACAGAAGACAGAACAGAGACACAACAAGACAGACAAAAAGCAGAGAAGCACACATTGATCTAGTAATCTGTTCTACATTAGATGGTAATAGTCGGTGATCTGTCCTCCCTGGATGATTTCACAGTCAACAGAACATCAGACCAGGTGTACCTACTATGAAGAAAAAAGACAGAGAACAAAAAGTTAAAAGCTGAAATGACAACAGTCATTTCAATGTAATGCAATGCAAAACTGGAGAACAGTAGAACTCAGCAGAGTGAGAGAAATAGACTCTGATGTCCTCCAGCAGCCTAAGTCTATAGCAGCATAACTATAGAGGTAGCTCAGGGTAACATGAGCCACTCTAGTTATAAGCTTTGTCAAAAAGGAAAGTTTTAAGATTAGTCTTAAAAGTAGACGGGGTGTCTGCCTCATGGACCAAAACTGGGAGTTGGTTCCACAGGAGAGGAGCCTGATAGCTAAAGGATCTGCCTCCCATTCTACTTTTAGAGACTCTAGGAACCACCAGCAGACCTGCAGTCTGAGAGCGAAGTGCTCTGTTAGGAACATACGGGGTAATCAGAGCTCTGATATATGATGGAGCTTGATTATTAAGGGCTTTATATGTTAGAAGAAGAATTTTAAATTCTATTCTTGATTTAACGGGAAGCCAATGAAGGGAAGCTAAAATTTAAACCAGCCTAATACATTAGGCTGGTTTAAATCTTATCTTTCTGACAGATTCCAGTAATCTGTTTTGTGGACATTGTTTTACATTAAATCTAACCAGACTGATTGTACACCACAGGAAGGCCCATTAGTGCTGGAGCCTGGACCGGTATTCGCCAGGGATGGAGACAGGAACCGCAGTGATCCGATCAGCTACAGAGTATTACGAGGTTGGATTCGAGATATTAACTCATGTTTGTTTTTAATTTGTATTTTCTTCTGCAATAGGCTATTTTACAACATATTCAGGGCTCATCTTTTGACTTGATAATAAATATAATAAAAATTGTCTAATATTTATTTCTCTCTGAATAAAGTTAATTTATTATAGGATGGTTTTCTAAAGAACAAGCTATTGTTTTTAGGCTAAAACATTTAAAATATCACTATGTAATATTTTATGCATAATATAGCCTACATAAAAAGTATGGCAGGATTTTCCTCTTTTGCCTGATGAACTGTAATTTCATCCTATAAAGAAACATTTTGGAAATCCGCTATCATATATATGAGCTGATCATTGCCTCTTGGCCAAGACTCCCCTTAAAAGAGGTTTTTCATCTCAATGGGAGTATATCCTGGTTAAATAAAGGTTAAATCATGAAGAGTAAATAGGGTTAAATATTACTTCACAATATGTATTTAGCTCATAAAAGATCTTAAATTCTATTTTATTTTCTGAACATTTAGGCATAAATTTAATTATTGGTTTTTATTTTTATTTTTGAATATCCTCGATTTTAAGGAAATTTTTCCCAACTGAGTACAAATAAGGAATTTGTTTTTTTCTTGTCTTGTCTTGATCAGCTAATAAGCAAGTTCAGGAAGCATTTATTTAAATAAACTTTGGATTCAGAAACTAAATTCAGTTCAACCAATTAAAATAATACAAATAAGCTTAAAAAGTAGCAGCTAGTGCTACTTGGCAATGCTAAGCTAGTTAGCATTTACCTTTTCTCCGTTCTGTGAGAACAAATAAAGCCACTCATTAAATTTGACAAAAGTCTTTGATTTAGTATTTAAAATGAAGCAAAAAATAGTTTTTAAGACACTAGTGCTTCAAAATATTTGAAAGTGTCAAGAGAGTTTAAAAATTTACTTTAGCTCATTAGCTTGTTAGCGACAAGCCAAAGTCTAGAAATTATTATTGTCATAAATACATGTGTATAATAGCTTTTTGGTACCTTGACATGTAAAAAAGTTTCAATAGTTTAACCACTTGTCATATTTAGGTTTTTAGGGACGTGTTATTCAAACTTTAGGATTTTCTTAATGATCTATGTTTCCTTTCATCATAAGGAAATGAAGGGAATATATTCCAAATTGATGAAGACACGGGGAACATTACAATGACCAAAGCTGCAGATATCGTTGGCCCAATCATTCTTACAATCCTGGTAAAAAGAAAGAAAAATGTTCTCCAGTGAATATTTCTCCAACAACAGAAACCCCGGTTTTACATATATTTTTTACTGTCTCAGGCATCGCAGGTGACCAACAGGGATCAGTTTGCAGTGACCCAGGTGACCATTGATGTGATGAAGAAGAGCAGGAACCCGCCCCGCTTTGAGAAAGAGCGATACGAAGGATTTATCTACAGCAACTCTGTCCCGGAGAGCATGATTCTCCGAGACCGAACCACCAACAGACCCTTCAGGGTCCGAGCCCGGGACGAGGACTTTGCAACTGTGAGTGGTTCTCATGTATAATTCTTGTACAGTTATTAAAGTCTGTTTGTGTAACTGTGATGTAGCGTACAGGCCTGATGGTTTAAACTGGGTGCTTGTTTCCTGAGAAAGAAGCAAGTTCCCTGGTTCAAATCCCACAGAGTGCTACTTTGGGTCCTTGAGCAAGAGCCTTAGGTCCGGAAAGCTCCTTGGGTGACGCACAGGGTCAACCCACTGCTCCCAAGGGATGGAAATTTACAAAACTCCAATGACAAATAGAGATTATTATATATTTTATCATAAAGAAAACATGCAGAACGTCTTTCCAGAAATTTTTGATCTTGGTGGAATTTTTGCTGTTCAACCGAAAGTTATGAATAAAACAATAGGCAATAATGAACACTAAAAATTTTGCTATTTTGTTTTACTTTAACCAGAAGATATATTTTTAGGAAAACATCTGCTCCCTTTTCATGAGCTGACACATTTTTATTAACTCCTAATAAAATGTCAGCAAATAAAAGATACTTTAAAGCCAAAGTGGGGCGGACCCAACTCACGCCTGCCCCCTAGTGTCAGAAAGTGTTTGATTAAGTTGACAGCTTATGAAAATAGATATTAGTGATTCACCAGTCAATCGCCCAGTGATCCAAACTGGCAAATTTTGCCGTAATCAGCTAACTGTTAATCTTCAGGACTAATCTAAAAACATATTCCTGTCTAATGAAGACATAATGATACTCTGAAGGTTCAAATATTTTAAGCTGCAAAACATATAAAACAGGTTGTCCCTTGTTTTGAATTCAGGAAAAATCATATGACGGTTAAGGACATGTGCTAGGATGCAAAAGTGGGTAAAATCATGTAATTCCTTCATTTTTTGATGCCTTCATCAAGGAACTGTCAGCATTTGTTTCCCTTCTGTGGTCTATGATTGTCACACCTAATTGTTGCATTAAAAATAAATGTACACACTAGTTTGTGTCATATTCCTCTGATCCATGCGTTTTTGTTAAACATCTCCTGCAAAGTTATCTCCATTTATTTATCTTTTTGGCGTGTCTTGTTTGTGTCAGGGTGTGAACCCCGACGTGAAATATGAGGTCCAGTACAGCAGCTACGTCAACGTAACCCCCGATGGCTTTGTGATCCTGAAAAGGGTGGTAAAGACGGAGTCCTTCGCCCTTCAGGTGAGCGATGAACCGGCGAACTGCTACCAGGAGTGTTTTTGTCTTAACTCTGACATCTCTGACTGTAAATCTCGTGCTTGGCTGCAGCTGCGAGCCGTGGATTCCACTACAGGGGAGTCTGGAACTGCAGCGCTCTCTGTTCAGGTCATACCTGGTGAGTCACTCCAGACATCCTGTTTGCATAACAAATGGTATTTGTAGAAGTGAAAAGCACAAAAATAACGGTGCAGCTCGAATGCTTTCTATGGTGCGCACCTGAATCACTCACCTGTGTTCCTCTGCAGCCGTGGCCATGCCGTCCCCTTCAAACGTCGGCTATCGGCCGGGCGACATGGCGCTGCTCGGTCTGGTCATGGCGGCGCTCCTGATTCTCTCCCTCATCGTGATTGGCTTCTTGATTTCCCGCTTGTGGAAGGAAAACACGAGCCTCAAGAGAATTTGTGAGGTCAGTTTTCTGAGGGAAGTTTGCAAAAAAATCCAAGACACAGTGGCGTCTGTTTTCTTCAGGTTGAGTGCTCCAGGCTTTCCAAAGTTTTTCTCTGGATCTTTGCGGCTTTTTTCTGTCCTAAACTGAAATTTTTATGGGAAAGATAAAAAAAAAAAACTACTGCACTTTGTCTCTTTGATTTTGTTGTAATCAATGCATTTTTCATTTAGAATGGCGAATAAAGGTTTGAAATGTGGTTTTAGAAAATAGTTCATTATAGGCTATAGACTACATAATATATAAAAATTTAAGATCAGTGAAAAAAAAAAAAAAAAATTCCTTTATCACATAGACAAAAAAACAGAAATCTAACGTGAACAGTTTTAATCTCTATCTTTTTTTTTTCTTAGACAATAAATTATTTCTAATGGGGTAAATGTTACGTTTGATCAGTTTTTTAGAGCCTTGAGTGGTTTTTGGGAGTTAAGAAAATTAAAAGCTTGAAAATTAAAAGACAACTGTTGATAAATATTGAAAGACAATAAAGTATTCATGTACAGTTGTGGTCAAAAGTGTACATACACTTGTAAAAAAATCATAATGTTATGGCTGTCTTGAGTCTTCAATAAGTTCTACAACTCTTATTTTTCTGTGATAGAGTGATCGGAACACATACATGTTTGTCACAAAAAACAGTCATAAAGTTTGGTTCTTTCATAAATTTATTATGGGTCTGCTGAAAATGTCACCAAATCTGCTGGGTCAAAAATATACATACAGCAACAAAATTTGTCAACTTTGGTGATGTAGCGAGTTGTGTCAATCAAATTAGCTTCATGTCATGGCCTCTTCACTTCTTCTAAGTGATTCTGATTGACTACAGCTGTTGACTTCTCATGAGCCCATTTAAATAGGGCTCATTTGACCCAGTGATTAGACTCAGCTACAAAAGCTACAATGGGAAAGTCAAAGGAACTCAGTGTGGATCTGAAAAAGCGAATTATTGACTTGAACAAGTCAGGGAAGTCACTTGGAGCCATTTCAAAGCAGCTACAGGTCCCAAGAGCAACTGTGCAGACAATTATACGCAAGTATAAAGTGCATGGAACAGTTGTGTCACTGCCACGATCAGGAAGAAAACGCAAGCTATCACATGCTGCCGAGAGGAGATTGGTCAGGATGGTCAAGAGTCAACCAAGAATCACCAAGAAGCAGGTCTGCAAGGATTTGGAAGCTGATGGAACACAGGTGTCAGTCTCCACAGTCAAGCGTGTTTTACATCGGCATGGACTGAGAGGCTGCCGTGCAAGAAAGAAGCCCTTGCTCCAGAAAAGGCACCTTATGACTCGGCTGAAGTTTGCTGCTGATCACATGGACTAAGATAAAACCTTCTGGAGGAAAGTTCTCTGGTCAGACGAAACAAAAATTGAGCTGTTTGGCCACAACACCCAGCAATATGTTTGGAGGAGAAAAGGTGAGGCCTTTAATCCCAGGAACACCATGCCTACTGTCAAGCATGGTGGTGGTAGTATTATGCTCTGGGGATGTTTTGCTGCCAGTGGAACTGGTTCTTTGCAGAAAGTAAATGGGATAATGAAGAAGGAGGATTACCTCCAAATTCTGCAGGAAAACTTAAAACCATCAGCCCGAAGGTTGGGTCTTGGGCGCAGTTGGGTGTTCCAACAAGACAATGACCCAAAACACACATCAAAAGTGGTAAAGGAATGGCTAAACCAGGCTAGAATTAAGGTTTTAGAATGGCCTTCCCAAAGTACTGACTTAAACCCCATTGAGAACATGTGGACGGTGCTAAAGAAACAGGTTCATGCAAGAAAACCATCACATTTAGCTGAACTGCACCAATTCTGTCAAGAAGAGTGGTCAAACATTCGACCTGAAGCTTGCCAGGACCTTGTGGATGGCTACCAAAAGCGCCTAGTTGCCGTGAAAATGGCCAAGGGACATGTAACCAAATACTAATGTTGCTGTATGTATATTTTTGACCCAGCAGATTTGGTGACATTTTCAGCAGACCCATAATAAATTTATGAAAGAACCAAACTTTATGACTGTTTTTTGTGACAAACATGTATGTGTTCCGATCACTCTATCACAGAAAAATAAGAGTTGTAGAACTTATTGAAGACTCAAGACAGCCATAACATTATGATTTTTTTACAAGTGTATGTACACTTTTGACCACAACTGTAATATTTTAGGAATAAAAGGACAAACATCCCAGTCCTCGGATAATTTACAGCAATGCAGGGTCAGAGGTGACCTGGATGTTGGGGATTTCATAGAAAAAGTTGATTTTAGTGGTTAAGAGACTTCACTTATTGAAACAATGACTTGCAAACATTTCTGTCCCCTAGGGCAGCATGGGAAAGCCTTTAAATAAATAAATTTAGCTTTTCTTGTAGTAATATGATCTCACCCTGAAAAATGTCACCTTTAAATTTAGAAACAGTTTAGTAGCAGGAAAAGAAATATTCCCACATTTGGAAAAGATTTCTGTTCTTATTTAACGTACCCAATAATTCCTACAAAGTAAAAGTAACAAAAACATTTTAAAACCTTTACTCAGTGTATGCAAAGCTTTGATTAGAAGTCCATGGCTTTCTTTTTCCCTGCTGTAAAAACACGACACAACTCAAACAAACGTGAAGTTTCTCTGAGACTGAGAGCTTTGGTCGGATGGAAATATTTCTGAACTTTCCACTCCAGGTGTCTCTGTTGGGAAACATATGTGGGAAAAAAAGCACCTCATGTCCACAGTGAAGCATGGTGGTGGATCTGTGATGCTGCGGGACTATTTCTCTTCCAAAAGCCCATTTTTAAAGAAACAGTGTAGCCTCTTCCATTAAAACTGAAGGTCAGCGGCTCTTTCAGCAGGATGATGAGCCTCAGCACATCACACGGAGGCAGAGCAACTTTCCTCCAGGGCCGTCAAAGTCCCCACACCTAAATTCTAGTCTGCAAGATACAATTATTCTCAATTTAAAGTTTTTCTTCTAAAACTTTGACTATGAAATCCTGTTTCTAACCTGACTCTCGCCAGAGGGATTTAGCTCTGCGGAACAAAATCCACCTGGCAAGAGTCAGGTTATCGTGTTGCTGCATAAAAAGGTGAATTTATTTGTCTATTAACATTTTTACCAACGTTCTGGAGAGCACTAATTAATGAGGGGTCCCTCTAATCCCCCCCCCCCTACAGTGCCTGGCGCCCTGCCTGGGGTCCGACCAGCCTCGGAGCGGCCACAGAGACTCCCTGCAGTTCACCAACGACGGCTTCCAGAACGAGAGCGACCCGAGCCGGGGCGCCAAGCGCTGGAGCAACATCGTCCCCAGGCGCAGCACCTTCCCCCAGCCCCGCAGCCGCATCCTCCCCCTGGAGAGGCGGAGCCGCCACTGCTCCACCTGTGGCGTCCACACCAACCACGTCACCAAGGGGTCCCCGTCGGCGAGGAGGAGCAGGGAGGACGGGGACGAGTACGGCATGAGGTCGATCCTGTCCAAGCAGCGCAGGAAGGAGGGCCAGAAGGCAGTGTGGTTCAAGGAGAGCGAGGACTCCTCGGACATCGAGGTGGAGATCATCCCCGACACCGTTGGCCGGGTGGAGGAGGAGACCGAGGAGGAGCTGGAGGTGGAGATGGAGGGCGTGGTGAGAGACCCTGCCGCCCCTCTGAGAGATCCGGAGGGAGAGCAGGAGAACCAGAGCGAGGAGCCGGCTCCTACGACGAGCTCGGAGAAGGAGAAGGGGGAGCAGGAGGAGGAGCGCTGACAGCCGAGGTCAGAGGTCAGACTGAGCTGAACGCTGCTGGTTTTGTGATTGCACTTCAGATACTCTTTCAGCAAAGGCTTCAGCGGTCCAGGACGGCATCCCCAGGACCCCCGAGCGGCTGCCAGGCAGCTGCTGGGAGCTTCCTGAAAAACAGCGTCACCCATCAGGCCCAGAAACGCTCGTTAGTGTCGGCCCACTGGGTGACACCTCCCTTCACCGAGAGACCCTCTGACACCCCCGCAGGTGTGAGGCCCGTCTGAACGCTACTCTTCACAAAGATGGGGGACAATTTTTATATTAAAAAAAAATAGATAAATAAATAGAAAAAAGGAGCTGGATCTGTTATTTAGGGTCTGGACTGCAGCTCAGGTACTAAACATTTCTTAACAGTCTGTAAAATGATCTTAGCGTGTTAAATTGGTGAAATGCTCCTTTAGGAATGAACCGTCGGTCTGTAATGTTTATTCTCTGCCTTCTTCCCCCCCTTTGATTTGTTTCAAAGCAGCGGAACAAATAAATATCTAATATTTCACTGCCAAACAAATGTTCTGCTGACGTTTTCAGCTTTTCTGAGTTTAAGGGCAAATATTTGACCGCTTGGATGGACAACAGTGAAAAAGAAAAGCCACAAAATTAACCTTAGATCCACTGATGACGGCAAGTAGCTGATTTCTTATCTTGAAATATAAAAATTCTGATATTTTTACAGTGTGTGAATGCGACGCATCCATAAATCATGTTTCACTAAAAACACTCTTCAGTGTGGAAGGCATTAAAAGTAGAAAACGTATCCATTTTCAGTATGATCGAGGTATTTTCAGTGCAAAAGCACACAGACAACTGCAGAACACACGTTATGCTTTGAGCTTTCAACCTTTATCTGCATTGGAACATTTTTATTAAGCCTTTGGATAAAATAGATAAAAAAAAACTATGAGATCAAGACTTCTTTCACACGGCTGAGCTGGCCTAGACAGGCAGTAGCTCACATCATAGTTGCCAACACTGAAAAAAGGGAACTCAAAGTTCAGCTCAAAGCCCAGCATTTCACCGCAACAGGCCTGAGCAGCGCCCACGTCACCGCAGAAGAAGCATTAATTTGTTTTTCCATCTCGTTCCATCACAAAAATACTTTAATTTCTCCACGTTAAGCAGAGATTGATCCCATCCCGGACCCAGAGAGGGCAATCCAGCTTCTTTTATCAAACTTGCACACTGCTCTGCATGTTTTAAATGTTTCTGTACTTTAACACCCTGATTCAGATGATTGCAGTTTAGCAAAAGGCTGTTAATCAGCAATCCATTGAAATCAGGCATACTAAGGCAGGGAAAGTAAGTAAAATCTTCCTGAAATTTGTATATTTGTCCTTAATTTGAGCAGGGAAATAAGACTATTTGCTAATGGAATGAGATTGTTGCACTTAAAACACGAACAATTCATCTCCATCATCTTATTTCAAGTGCAAGACGTCTAATTATCTTATTTTAGGGGTCAAAATACTCATTCCATTGGCAAACAGTCCTATTTAGCTGCTCAAATCACAGAAAAATATACCCATTTCATGAAAATTTTACATACTTTTAGTTCCCTTTTTGCAGTAAAAATGGTCAATAACAACACAACCATTGAAATGTATAAAGTGTGAGCAATTAAAAGTTTCCCAACCCACCCTGGTTTTATTAAAAAAAAAAGAAAAAGTAATCACACCATAAGCCTAATAACTACTAACTCTACGCCACAACAAAAGCTTCCCATGGTTCCCCAGTTTGGTTATGATAAGCCAGCCCATGAATAATAAATTCAATATTTTGAAATGGAGCTGATCTAATTTGGTCCAAGTAAAAGAAAAAAAAAACACCAGAAGGCTGTTTCACAAAAGCAGAATTTGGAAATGCAGGATATTAAGCCATGGCTGGAACGAGCGCGATCTTCATCCGTTTAACGAAGGCCGATCCAGAATCATGAGGAGGTGCGACCACAGACATCATATACGTTGACGCGTCATAGGGCGCAGGTTCGCACGTCAACGTCACCGCCATATTGTATGTGGCAGAAAAAAGTTGAGTTCTGTTATTGTGAACGTGAATCAGAAAAGATGCCTCATTCCTGTGCTGCATGGAAATGTATTCTGGCTGATTTCACTACTTGTATCTGCCTTCTATATATATATATAGATACTATATATATATATATATATATATATATATATATATATATATATATATATATATATATATATATATATATATATGTGTTTAATACTCCCCCCTTTTTGGGGGAGTATTAAAGAGGTAAAATTATAAAATTAATAATAAGAGAAAAAAAGTCCTAGGTTAAGTAAAAAAAAAAAAACACACAAAAGTGATAATGTTATGAGAAAAACGTCATATTATGAGAATTAAGAGGGAATATTTCCAGAATAGTCACAGTTTGCAGAATTATTTCACTCCTGGAGTAAAAGGGCCAGGTTAGATTATGTTAAATATTTTTATTCTTTAGGAGAATAAATTCAGGAGAATGAAGCTAAAGGGATACGAAAATAAACTTGTAATATTACAAAAACAAAAATACTATGAATACAAAGTATATTCAGAGATTAAAGTCCCTCTGATTCTGTTTAAGTGACTGAGTAACTGCAGATTTGCCACATTTAAGATGGCGGACGCTCTGACGCATCGCAGCATAGGCAGAACCCGCCCAATGACGCGTCTACTCTTATATTATGTCTATGGGTGCGACTATGTCAAGCCAGGTTTAAGTTTAACGCCTGCAGCTTTTTTTTCATGAGACCATGCGGTCGATCACAGAGTCACAGATGCTACAATGGATAACATGCGTGCGCTAGATGTCAGTCTAAACCAGCAACATTTTTGATGGAGGCTGATGAAGCAGATCAGACTCAAGGAAACGCTGCTGCTAAATTAAAGTAAAACATGTTATCAGATTCTGTGACTCTAGGGGGCGCTGTTTTACTGACCCATAAGAAAAGCAGGAGAGGGATGAAACCCTTTCAGCAGCGTTTGCAAAACAATGTTCACCTCATATTAGATTCTAATAGTGGTATTAATAATTAATAAAAAAAATTGTGTGTAAAAATAGGCAGAGAATCTCAAACAAATGGAAAGAAGTTAATGAACGATACCCGACATGAAACAAAATTACCTTATTCACGATCAAATATAACAAATAACATTCTTTCCCTTCACAGTTGTCACCAGGCCTCAGTCACAGTCTGATAGGTTGTGGAGAAATGTATAACTCCGTATTCTGTGACTCTGGGAGCTGCTGTAACGTTTTTAATAGCGTGACTTGGCCTAAAGTAGATGTTACCAAAAGTTACACCAGCAGTGTGAACATAAAAATGTTAATTAATGTCCGGTTCCAGGTTTTTGTCAAGAGAAGTTCCTGTGCCATAATGATTATAGAAATGTAGACGTCACAGAATGACAGCTGCTGCCATATATTGTGACTAATGTAATAGAATATTTTAACCAAACTGTTTAATTCATAAATTAAAAGTAATATTTAACCTGTGACAAAGATTAGTAGTAGTTTAGGAGGTCAGGGACGTTCTTGGCACCGGATATTGACATTTTTATGTTCGCATTGCTGGCGTAACATCTTCTACTTTAGGCTGAGTCAAGCTATGAAAAACTGACAGCGCCTCACAGGATAAAACAGTCAGAATATTGTGTAACACCAAACTTCATTAACACCTTTGTTTCTTTATCTGCCATTTCTCTAATTCTCTCATGCAATAATTAAAGGAGAAGTCCGGTCAAAATCAGAATTCAAACTGCTGAAAGTACTTTAAATATAAAACTACTACATACTGTGCAAAAAATTATACGGTTTTTTTAATTAATAATAATTCTCATTTAATCATGTTTATGTGGAGGAATCCATCTTGGTCAAGAATAGTACTGTCACCTCCCATTTTTTGACGTCACTCGGCGGACCCGCTGTTGAGCAAGTTTCAACGCTCTGTTTGTCACAGCGCACTATTTTCCAAGATGGCGACGACTGGTGCTCTGTACGAAGCAGAGAGTGATGAAGTATTTAGTGACAGTGATGAGAGTTCTGTGGAGTCATCATCATCTGATAGCGATATGGATGTTTTAGAAGAGTTTGACAGAAACCGGACTTTTGACGGAGTCCAGCGTACCTATTTCCATTGCAAACTCAGTCAGGTCCTACAGTATATATATATATATACACGCGCGCGCGTGTGTGTGTGTGTGTGCGCACGCTCCGCGCAGCACGGCTTTGCCGGCGCTGCAGCGGAGCGCGCGCACACACACACACAGCGGAGGAGAAATCGCGCTGAAGTGACTTAAGTTATATATTTGCCCCCTAGTAAATAGGGCAGGTGGTCATTATTGTATAAATAATAAAATATAAAAGCATTCCAGCACATGCTGGGCGGAGCATGGCTTTGCCGGCGCTGCAGCAGAGCGCGCACACACACACACACACACACACACACACACACACACACACACACACAGCGGAGGAGAGATCGCGCTGAAGTGACTTAAGTTATATATTTGCCCCCTAGCAAATAGGGCAGGTGGTCATTATTGTATAAATAATAAAATATAAAAGCATTCCAGCACATGCTGGGGCGGAGGGATACCATGTTGTATCCCTCCGCCCCTCTGGTCGGTAACCATCCCCGTAACTTCTAAATTAAAAATTGAAAATTTAAAAATAACTTACTGAAAATCCTCGCCCTCATGTCATGTTCAAAACATTCTTCTTCGAGATGGTCACTGCATATGACGTGTTTTCTCTCTGGCCAGAAGTTAGATGGCAAATCCGCTCTTCAAGTTGGCAATGCAGCGCCGAGCCCGGTGGCTCATGAATCGGGAAGTTAAAATAAGCTTTTTTTTCCACTTTTACCAGTTGTGTTGGAACATCCGATGGCCATGCACGTGGGCATTGTTGCTTCAGCAATAGCTCTTGGGAATGTCAGCGGTGAAGTCCTCTGGAAATCCGAAATAATTATTGATGATCGCAGCTGTGTAGAACGGCTCCTATTGACTTTGCATGGAAAGCGGAGAGAAATGCTGTCGCCGCTTCCGCTTTTCTACGTCGCAGGATGTGATGTCAAACGCCCCTTACTGCCCAAATATGGGCAGTAATGTCAGCCCCCATACACAGTGATTCAGACGACAATTTGTTTTTATTTTCTTATTGATTCAAGATAAGTTCATTAAATAACCACGAACGTATTAGTTTTAGTTATAGCTAATGATATCCTGATTTTTCCTTGTTGACCGGACTTCCCCTTTAAAGGCCTTCTGTCAAACTTGAAATGTCGTCAAAAAAAAAAGGAAAAATGCCCACATGGATAATTATAAAGTTAATATGGAATAGGCTACCATCATGTTAAAAAGTACTTAACTGAATGCCAATATGAATCAGTGGTGTTTTAATGCAGGGTGATTTAAAAAAAAAAAAAAAAAAAAAAAAAATTAAAACTCACTGGTTTCTGACTGAACAGGTAAGGCCCCAGCATAAACTAAAACTTGGTTTGTTTTTTTTCCTATGCATGTCTAATGTTTTTCATTCATGTGCAGCACTTTGAATGTTTTGCTACTGAAAAGTGCTATATAAATAAACTTACCTTACCAGGATTAACTAAACCTGGCTGTTACCTGATGGTAACTGAGGTGCTGCTGCTTTAGGGAATCAGAGTCCCGGCTACATTCAGCCAGGATCTCTGGAAAATCTCAGTTTAATCCACCTTGGTTTTGTTAAACAGCCACTAGAGGCCGGAGAATGTACGACAGACCATAGACTCTGAAATCTGGTCAAACTTCCTTTTTTCCCCTCCAGTGAAAACCGTGTGAAATTGATTGGTAAATAAACGACTTCATTCGTTTCAATGCAAAGCTCCGTTGTTTTCTGTCTTATTGTCATAGTCGTGTTATTGCAGCAGGTTTGAGCGACAGTCGTGCTGCTAAACTGCCAGAGGTGTAACTTTGACAGGTATGGTGAATGAATGTGATTGGATGAAGAGTGACACAAAGAGCCCTGATTGGCCACAGGGTCAGAGAGATTAGCATGAAGGCGTATGGAAGCCAGAAAGGTAACAGATTAACTCACCTGGCGGCACTCTTTGCCACTCAGACACACGTACTCTCAAATTACCCCAAACACAAATAAACACAAAATGGAAATACTAAAAATCCAAAGAGTCAGACATTTTATGAGAACAGATGTGATAATTAAGACTTTATTGTTGCATAATTTACTGCATGTACACTTTAGCCTTGCAGTTTTGGTGTTGCTGTGCTCTAGCGCCCCCTACTGACAAGCCACCACCATTCATTAGAAAAGTGACATACAGGAAAAAAACCTGCAAAATCCATATTTTGCGTAAGCATGAGAATTGTGATAATTTTTTAAACAGTTAAACAAAAAGAACACAAGATATTTTAAATAAAAATGGTTTTATTCAGCCCAATTACATTGGAGAAAAAAAAAGTTCAGTAGTAAAACCATCTTCCACCGTAAAGACCAATTAAAACAAATCCCTGATTTTGAAGGAAAAAAAAAATAAAATTACTGGGATGTTTTCTAAAAGCAGAACCCATCTCATCAAATCCCCGCTCTGCTGCACCTTCTGTCAGAACCGGTCCAGACTCTTCACATCAGTGCAGGTTTGTTCTAAAGTCTATGGTTAGGTACGTTTTGATCAGAGAAAGAAAACCAGCAGCTCAGATCTGGAGCGTGGCGCTCAGCCTGCATCCTGGACGCGTCGTTTACTTGGATTTAGCGAAGCCCACCCGGTTGTTTTGGCGGTCGAACACGGTGTAGTACTGACCGATGAACACGTCTCCCAGGATCCACAGCGGCCCGGCGGGGGGAGGGATGTCCAGACCCATGAAGCCGCTCAGACATATCGTCTTCCCAGCCTGAGTAACCTGCAGGGCCGAGAGGACGGAGTTAAAATCTTAGGTTTGTGTTTGCTCATGCCGTCACGTTTACTTCCAGAACATCTCAGCTTCAGCTGAAACAAAGCGGAACTTGTTCTGCTTTGTTGCTGTGAGAGCCGGCACTCCATCGCCCCCTGTTGGACGGTGTTAGGCACACTCACCTTGAGGATGTACTGCTCTCCGGTCAGACTGTAGGTCAGTCCGCCAACGGTGAAGGTGATGACTGGCAGCGTTGGGACCTTTTCACAGGGAACCATGTACTGAAACGCATCAAAACGTCATTAAAGCAAAATGCTAAAAGGCAGTAAAGGGAATTTATTTTCTGTTACTGTATCAGATAACAGATTTTTTATGGTCTGAAGATGTTTATTCTTTGAGAATCAGCCGCTTGGTCAAGATGTTAGAGATTTAAATGGTTCTGAGGCCTCAGTCTTACACTTTGCTCCAAAACCAACAAATTAAATATGTTTTTATGCACCTTAAGGATGAGAAAAAGTGTCTTGCAAATGTATTTATATCTGTTGAACCTTTACATATTTAGGTTTTTTTCTAAGCCAGTACAAAAACTAATAGTGTACAATATTATCTAAATAATGTACTAAAGAATAAAGAGAAAATATTAATTTGAAAAGGAATTGGATGAAGACCAACATTTAATTCCACGCCTATTCCATAATACATTATATGGTTGCTGCCGTTTACAGCTTAGCAACTAATTCAACATAATTACAGTATAATAAGCAATATGAGTGAATTATACGCCAATAGGAAGATAACCTTGTTAATAAAAGACACCTTTAGAAATTTTACATGCGTCTAATATCTGTTTTCCAACTTAGTTTGTCGTCATTCTCAAGAATTATATTTCTGACACGGCATCTATACAAAATGTCTATATTTATTATTAAACCTAAATATTCCTTGGACACATGTAATCAGTATAGAAATTAAATAATTCTGGACCAAATACAGATCCCTGTAGGACCCACAAGCAAAGCCCAAACACCCCCATTTAAACTTATCTTTACATAATGTTTACGGCAGAGAATGTCAAGAACGGTGCATCATTGGTCTGTCTCATGAAATCCTGATAAAATACACAGAAGTTTGTCTGTAATGTGACAAACTGTGGGAAGGTTTAAACAACGTGAATACTTCTGAGGGATGCAGCAGATTAAGCGTTCGCCTCAGACACCCAGAACACTTCATAAAGTTTAATAAAGACACTAAAAACTGAAGGAACTTTCCCACAGGGAAATATTTTCTCCAGATTTGCTCCATCAGTCGTTACCTGACAGTACAGACTTTTATTTTAGGTGCTCTGTCAGAAACATGCTTTTTCTCCCCCATGTCAGAAACCCTTTTTGACCGCCGGCAGGTTTCCCCTCACCTCTCCCTGGATGAGCGGAAGAGCGCCGATGGCTTTCTGCAGAGATTTGACCTCGGCTGCAGGGCCGGTGATCAGAGACGTCCCCGTGTCCACGATGGCCTCGCAGCCGTCTTTACACAGATTCAGCTGGCTGCCGATGCTCATCCTGGAAACGATGACAGCATGGAAGACGAGTGAAGGCGGGTAAAGGAGGACAAAACATCTCTGCCAGGGTTCAATTCCCAACCCTGAGGCCTTTACTGCACGTCGATAAAAAGTCAATTGAATTCTCATGTTAAAGACTAGTATTAAACTCAGACACATTGTCTAACTGTAAACACCCATTTAGTAGCTCTGATCCCTTTTCAGCTCAGAATAGGTAAATAACAACCTCTGGTCATAATAAAGCAGTTCATAAGAGTTAACCATTGAGACGCAGCATCACGAACATGTCTGTGTTCTGTGACGCGTCCTTTGGATTCTCACCCGTCCATGTGGATCTGCCAGTAGGCCTGTCGGGAGATGTTGACGTAGTGGAAGTCTCCGGTGTAGTACTTTGGGTCGGTTCCTCCCAGCAGCAGCTCACCTCCTGGCTCGGTGTCCGGGTTCCTGATAAAATAAGACACTAAATTAAGTAATTAACTAAAAATAACTTTCTACATGAAGTTCTGTCAGACGGTCTGTTTTATTCATCATTGACACCGATTGTGACACTTTAGTACAGAGCAGCCCAAACCTTCATGCAACTTGTAAAAGATGCATCAATTTTATATTCAATAAGATCAACATTGTGCACAATAAGTCGGTTATCAGTCTTTAAATGGAGAGAACATCTACTTTGAACAGATTCTGCTACCCACCCCTCCCTGGCTAACCAGCAGCAGCTTAGGAGTTCATATTGTGCTGATCAGACATGCATGGTTTAAAAAAGGCGCCGCTTGGTTGCAGCCGACTCGTCGATAATGTGAATGACAACGCTGCAGAGGTTCTGACCGGTTTACAGATGCAGAAGCTGCAGACTTTAACCGAACTGGACAATCTGATGTGTGAAGCCACTAGAGGGCGCTGGTAAACCTCAAGTGGTATTTCTACAGTTTGTTACAATAATGGATTCAAATCATGGGGGGAACTTACTTTGGAAAGCGTGTGGGATTCATCTACTGGATGTTCAGAGGACATTTAAATCACAGTACGTTGCTTTGCTATACTTCAGGTTTTGAAAATATGTTTTCCCCTCACATCTGTGTATCAGAATAAATGTTATAGATACCATTACTGTAATTATTATTATGTTAGCAGTGGGAATAACTGCATCTTCCTTTTTGGCCGAGGGAGACCTTCAGATCCCCCAGAATGAGACGGAGCGTCACCAGGTAGACGGACGTCTGAGCTGCTTTTGGAGACCTGCTGCCCCGTGTGCCTTATCCCAGATCAGTGGAGGACAATAGCTGGATGAATAGCTGGGGCAAAACCACGGCTAGTTAGTAGAGATATATGATCAGCGCCTGCCAAAATATTTCTTTAGTGCAATTTCCTATTAGAGTCTGAGAAAACACCGTAAACAATGGTCTAATGGGGAAAGGATGCCACGACTATCAAACCAAAGTATTCAGTTCAAAACGTACGCCTCAAACATGCTGGATGAGATGAATTACTGCTTGCTGACACGTCTTAATGGGTCAACAAAGCCCTAAAAGACATCTGATGGCAGCCAACTGCTGTATAAACTATTACTGAAACGTTTAATTTCCTTCCAGCGTGGAAATCCTGCTGCTCTTTCATTACCAAGACACGTCTGGGTTTGAGATAACCAAGTCCTCCCCAGAATAAATGAGAAGCTTGGCGGCAGATCAGACGCACCGAATCAGAAAACCATCTGTAGCCCTTGGTTACAAAATAAAAAAACGATTAAAACACAATATGCAGCCTCCAACAGACTCCCACATGCTCCGACTTAACCAACATCTGGATGAAAGACTAACACTAATTTGTTCCCATCTTCCTCCATTCCCACCCCTGACACCTTCAGGCTTCTCCCACATCTACGAGTGACCGGCGGAGAAGGATGACACTGGAAGAGCTGACCTGTCTGTGACCTGAAGTATGCAACTATAAATGAAAAAGTAACCCGAGTTAAGAAAAGTCAGCAGGAGGAGGATCATAAACCAATTTATAACTTCTAAGCTTTTATAGTTCGTCCGTCTTCTTCCTCTTATCCGGGGTCGGGTCGCGGGGGTAGCAGCTTCAGTAGGGAGGCCCAGACGTCCCTCTCCCCAGCCACTTGGGCCAGCTCCTCCGGGGGAATCCCAAGGCGTTCCCAGGCCAGCAGAGAGACATAGTCCCTCCTGCGTGTCCTGGGTCTTCCCCTGGGCCTCCTCCCGGTGGGACGTGCCTGGAACACCTCACCAGGGAGGCGTCCAGGAGGCATCCTGACCAGATGCCTGAGCCACCTCAACTGGCTCCTCTCCACGTGGAGGAGCAGCGGCTCTACTCTGAGTCCTCCCCGGATGACTGAGCTCCTCCCCCTATCTCTAAGGGAGAGCCCAGACACACTACGGAGAAAACTCATTTCAGCCGCTTGTATCCGGGATCTCGTTCTTTTGGTCACGACCCAAAGCTCGTGACCATAGATGAGGGTAGGAACGTAGATCGACCGGTAAATGGAGAGCTTGGCCTTTTGGCTCAGCTCTCTCTTCACCACAACGGACCGCTACAGCTTTTATAGTTGAAAAAGTAATTTTCTCTGCATTTATGTTTGAGCATAACATTAGTACTGGACTTTGTGTGGTTGTGCAGATTAACCCTGTAATTGTTTTTTCTACATTTTCTCTGCAAAGAATTTGGCAAATTCACTGTAGGCGCTGGTTGAGTGGAGCTCTGGTGGAACAGTAACAGGAGGGTTTGAGAGTTTTTCCACTGTGGTGAATAAAGCTGAGCTTTGTTCATGTTTTTTGTTTGTGATTTCTGCAAAGAACGTGTCGAGTTTAACGCCGTCCAGCCCTACGACAGTCTTCTGTCACTTCTCACTAAGGGGACATTTTTCCACATTATTGAGCAGACCCAACATAAATGGCTACACACAACTTGAGCGAGCTCAAGCCTGAGCCTCCAGAATGGACAAAGATTCCTGGATAGGCGTCGAAACATTTTCAGAGAGAACTGAGCGAAAGTCTGGTTTGCTGAGACCCGAAAAAAAAAAAAAAAACACGATGCGGCTTTTTTGCTCCATGGACAAAGGTTAAGGTGCATATTCTCTAAATGTTACGTTTTAGTTAATTTTTGGACCCTTTTTTCAAGCTTAATTGGCATTTCACATCATCAGAACGTTAAACTGCATCCATCCGTATGTGTAAAAGTGCTTTGTTCAGGGAAACTGTTAATAAACATCATATTTGCAAAACAGCAACTGCACAGTGTGCCAGGGCCAACAGGTGATGTTTGATCACTGCAGAGAAGGACATCCACCTCACCTGTTCAGGTAGAAGGAGAAGACGTTCTGCTCCACCTTCTTCTGGCTCATGATGTTATCAAACACAGGAACCACCCCGTCCACGGAGATCCGGGGGTACGCCATGCCGAGGATCCCGTCGAACTTGGCAGCGATGAAGGCCACACCGGGCTGCTTGATGGCTTCACCGAACAGCTGCTTCTCCACGGAGATGTCGCCGATCTGAACGGCCGTAAGGAGCCGGGTCAGATGAGTTCACGCAGTGACGACAGTTTGCTGCTGCAGAGACTCACCGTGCACGTATCCTGACTGAGGTATCCTGACAAACTGCCAGACCCATACTGGATGGCGAACGACGTCCCGTTCTTCACGTATGTGCTGGACTTAGCGGAGTTATATTTGTGGTGAAGCACTAAAATAAAGACAACCAGAAAAAAGGTCAAACTACCTTCTGGCTCTGGACGGTTTACTACAGTCGAGTGTGTCAGGGCTGCAAAGATTAGTCAACAGCAGCGACAATGTTGACTATGAAGAATTGTTGACTCAGGTTCCTGCGTCGACACGTCGTTTAAAAATATAAACATTGCTGCAGTCTAAAACATCAGCGGTAGTTTAAGTCACATAAGTTCACTAAGGCTGCATAGCGGCAGTTTCTTGGTCACACGGCCCTGCAGCTCCAGGCTACGATAAAGAAGGCACTAAAGTTTTGTACGTTACACTTTCTTTGGGTACAAAGTTAACTTTTAGATTGATTTTAGTTGAGAACGTGGCTGTAAAGCTGAAATATATTTGCTTGGTTTATCCACACATGGTTTAGTTGTGAAACGTCCGCTCCTCAGCTACAGAGTAGACGGCCTCCATGTCGTCAATCTACCGCTGCAATTCAGTCAGATGATATCTAACAATTATTGGGTTTATTTCAGCATTTGTCACTAAGATTAATGGTTGAGATTAAAGTGAAGCTACATGACAGGATAGTTTTATTTAACTTTAATGTCTGACTAGAGCTCTGGAGGTTATTTAGAAATGAATAATTCGCTTATTTTTAATACTGATGCTGGGAATATTGCCTAATTAAAGAGAACAAGCCTGACTGCAAACATGTTAATACGCTCCTTTTTTTAACTCTTTGCTATAGTTTGAAAGCATCTTTTGACCTTCAAGCTTTTAACGTTTAAAAAGATTTTAAAGAACCTTACTTCATAGACATATTAAATTAAGTTAAGTTTAAAATTAATATTTTATGGAGGATCATTCATAAAGATAACAAAGGAGAGTGACAACAAGAGGCAATAAAGAGGCGTTTAAAGGTGTGAAGACAGGAACAGGTGAGTCAGAATATTTTTACAAGCATGGAGATCATGCAAAAAAATAACCGATAGATTAGTCGACAATAAAAATAATGTTTAGTTGCAGAGGAGACTCACAGCAGGCGATGTCCAGCAGGGAGCAGTGAACGGAGGGAACCCACAGGTTGGACGAGCCGGTGTCAAACACCACAGTGAACAGCTGGGGAGGACTGCCCAGGCCGATCTCTCCGTAGTACTGAGCCTGGCCACAGGGAATAAAGTCCGCTTTAGACCATAAAGCTGATTTAAGGACCACCTGAGCAGTTGGTCCCGCTGTCACAGCAGTGCTATGAGGAGGCAGGTTATAATACATCCGCTGCTGCAGAACAGAAACTAGCAGA
This sequence comes from Fundulus diaphanus, assembly GCA_037039145.1. Classification (NCBI taxonomy): domain Eukaryota; kingdom Metazoa; phylum Chordata; class Actinopteri; order Cyprinodontiformes; family Fundulidae; genus Fundulus; species Fundulus diaphanus. The sequence continues at coordinate 4,557,652 of CM073122.1, forward strand.
AGGAAACCGTTACTTCACACATTCATGACCTCAGGTTTCCGTCTCATATGACCGAACGCGGCTCGTTGCTAAACGCAGTCTCAGCTTCTGTCGAGTCATTCTGGCCTCAGTGCTTCTCGAAAGTAAAAAAGGAGAAATCAACTCAGATTGATTGCAAGATTGATTTTCACTTCTCTTTAAATTCTCCGAGAGTTTAACTCGGAAACTGAAGGTTTTCTCCCTCCTATTGTCCTTAATAATGGATCATTAACGCTGCAGCGCCTCCAGCCAGATGCAGTTTATACCCCTAGACCTCAGAAGTCAGTTAAATAAAAGCTTAAAAAACATTTTAACATGATCATTAAAATTATAACTATTGCTGTAAATGTTCAAGCCAATAGCTTTATTCTGAATATGTTTATGTAATATTTAACATTGGCTTCTTTACTACTTAGTAATAAAGTTAATGAAAAAATAAACATTTCAGTTATAAATTGAAAGTATGACTTTAAATGGTTAAATTAATCCTGTTTTATTAAGGAAGAATATTAACCTTACTTAATTCTAGTTCATTAGAGTTGATAAACATTAAAATAGGTATATTCTATATAATTAAAGTTAATTTAATAATTGTATCATTGCTGCCACAATAAAATAAATAAGCTTGATTTTCTAAATGGTGGAAGCTGAAAACTTTTAGAAATATGCATTTTAAGATTAAAACTACATGATTGTTAAAGTATTTGAGGATTCTGTAGATAAGTGTATAAATTGAAATTAATAAATCTCAGGACTACTGTGGTTGAAGTATTTCTGAATTCTCAACTCCACATTTAAATTAATGATAAATTATTCCTCTTAATCACTTGATTTGTTTGGATAACGGTTTCCTATAAACTGGTCTTTATTATCCAGGGTCTAGAGGTGCTGATGTCATGAAACCAAAAGCTGAAAATCTTTGCTCTCCAATCCCAGAGTAAACCGGTCAGCTGGCAGAGATCACACGCCTTCACGGTTTCAACACTTTATCGGACTTTTGGGGGAAAAATAAATAAATAAGTGAGCCAATTCTGCAGCACAACAGAACCTTTGTTCGGTTCTGCCTCGGTTCTTCGCGTCGCATTAAAGAGTTCCTCGGGTCACAGAGAGGTGCTTACATCCAGGTAGTTCTTCAGAGTCTCTGGAGTGGGTCCATTACTGGCGGGGAAGCCCAGGTTGTACTTCAGGGAGTGTTGGCCGGCCAGGAGCTCCTCGGCACTTCTTCCCGAGTCGGTGAGCTCGCGGCGGATCGAACGGAATTTCTTTAAGGGAATTCTGAGGAGAAGGGAACAAAAACACCCGATAAAAAAAATGCGTCATCAGTGCCCGGCACCAATAATTTTAAATAAAACAGCAACTTTAAAAACTGTATTCCAGCAGCAGATTCAGTCCATTCAGCTCAGGTTTAGTTACAGTTTGACCTTGAAAAGGTTTTACTCTTATTTCCAGAAAGAAAAAGCAGAGATCTACTGTAAATTCACATTTTATCACCGTGTTGCAGCTTCAGGAACTAGCGGGTTGTTGTTGGCGTTTAGACCACCAGCTAACCTTTTTAAGCACACATCAGTTCTTTTGTTTCAGCATAAAAATCATTACAGTTGCATGAAGACGGAGAGAAGGGCTTCACCAGAAGACATGCAAAGATGGTGGAGAGTACAGAAAGAAACTCAACACGATAAACTGACAGAATAGACGCGAGTTTCAGGTGGAGCCCGACAGCTTTTTGTCCTAATTATATATGAGAGCCAGTTCCTACATGCCAAACTGTCAGCGGAAACGCTTCCCTCAGTCAGCAAGTTGATCAGGAGATTCTTAGAAAAATTGTTTTAGGATTCGTCATGTTTTAAGCCAGCCGCTATAAAAATAAATAAATAAAGATTGTAATGCAATGTACCAACATAGCATGGAAACACTTTAAAACAGGAACTGGAGCTGAGGTGCTCAGGAGAGAGCTGCTGGCTTCTCCTGGAGACAGACTGGGAGCAGAGCCTAGTGTAGAAACAGAACCGCATACACATTGGTTCTGGGGGGGGGGGGGGGGAATAGCTTGGATCATGCAGAACGTTAGTGCACTGCAAAAAAGGGAACTAAACGTAAATAAGATCTTGAAATGAGTGCATTTGTCTTTGATTTGAGCAGTTAACTATGGTTATCTGCCAATGGAGTGAGTATTTTGACCCCTAAAATAAGAGAATTAAGATATACTGCACATGAAATAAGATGGAGATGAACAGTTCCTATTTTAGTGCAAGAATCTTATTCCATTGGCAGATAATCTTATTCATCTGCTCAAATGCACTCATTTCAATAAGATTTTACCTTTAGTTCCCTTTTTTGCAGTGTGGTTACTGGTTTGTTACCATCACTGAGTCAGTCACTGTTATCGCTGGATAAATAGGCCACTTGCTGCTAAAAAACAAAAACAGCTTTTTATTGGCTACTGCAGATTTGAGACTTCCTGTTAATACGATAAATATACCGAGAACTGCATTATCTACGTTTTGAATCAGTCCCATTAGTGACACAGCAGAAGTTTATCGTTGAAATGTTCATCTGACGAGAATAGGCTCTCTTTAGCTGAAGGAGTAAAACTCTTTCCTCCCCAAATGTGCCTTAGTTCACGTTTTAACTTGATGTAGATAAACACCAGATCTAGGAATTTCAAACAGCCTTTATCTTAATTTCAGAATTTCACTACATTGCAGTTTATGTGACTGTTTTGGGGGGGGGGGGGGGTAAATTTGTTATTCTCACTAATTACAGATTCTTAGTTGAACAGATTATTTGCAATATCTTACTCCCCCCCCCCCCCCTCTTTAAACCAAGCAATATTTAGTCACCTCTTTCACTCCAGAATGTTAACTTTTAAACTCAAACTTGTGATTTGTGTTCTGTTGAGGTTATTTTAAAGATCCTCCAGATTAAAACCGTTTGAAACGACATTACCTTTCTTTTGAGAGGTAAATTTTGCCAACATGCAGAGCCAAGTGGGAATAGACCTTGATGCAGACAGAATTTCCTGGAAAAGCAAAGCTTTGGGGATCTCCGGATCAGTTCTGTGGAGAGGGCCGGATTTTGGACCGCTTACCCCAGTGATCAGCCCCCAGAAACCCGGAACAAGAGGGCTGGATGGACTGATCACGACAGTTTGTGGATGTTGTGCACCTTTAAAATGGTGACAATGTTCAAAACAAACTTGTCCATGTACCCATCACCCCAAATGTAAAGCTATATTTAGAGAAAATAAGCCGAAACAGACTCTCTGGCGGTCATGGAGCTAAAAGAAAAAAAGCAATTGAAAATTAAAAGTGATTTCATCGACTTTCTGCGTTTCTTTGCACAAGCTGAGACTCCAGCGCAGCTAGCGGCTGCAGCTTCATGTCACAAGATTAGCTGGGCTTGTTGAGACAAACAGCAGGTCACCTGACCGCGGTGGGAGGCATTTAAACACCGAAAATAAACGCAAACCTTCTCCGGATGAGGCCTTAACCCGACAGCGGGACCGTTAAAGTGGCGCTAACACGGCTAACCTTGTGGGAAGTTGATGCTAACGCAGTTAGCTCCAACCCCGGTCGTTTTAAACAAACCAGGAAAAAAAAAAAAGATAAACGCCTTTAAAAACAAATAAACTTACCTAACCAGGGCGTCGTTCGTGAACGCTAACGCCGCCAACACTAACACGGCCAGGCTCCTCATTGTGTCAGAACCAGAACCAACAGCAGTGACTGAGCTTGTTGTCGACCAACGGAGCCGACTTTATATCAGCTGACCCGCGCCGAGTCACCGTCACGTGCCTCCTGAACGGCACGGCGGTGACGTCATCAACGGTTCCAGTCAGGCGCTTCCAAAGTGGGGCCCAGGGCCCCTGTAGCGATTTTGTGCGCGCGGCGCCCCCCAAACTGAATTTCAAGAAAAATTTGAAGCAAATGTGTCTGGTACATATGGAAACCTAATAAAACCTTACAATTAAAAAACGTTAGGTTGAACGCAAGGTATTTTACTTTTAAAAACTCTTTATCATAGGACCACATCTATTCAAATGCTGACTACTGTGCATTAAAAGCTTCTTTGAATTTATTTAAAGCTGGGAAAATGCAGCAAGTGTTGTCAATTAAGACTCAAATCCTGTGCTTATATTGCTAGAGCAAAAAAATAATATATTTTCTTCAACTGAGTCTAAGGGAATTTGCAAACTGGGTGACCGTCTTGTAATAAGGCAAATGAGCCAAACCCATTTTTTAAATTCTGGATCTACAATTATTTACACATCCCTTTCCTACAGGAAATCTAATTTGTTGGTTGGACTAACCTATTGAATTGTTCTACTTCTCTCCAACAACATGTTACATTTGGAACAATGGAAATTTTCTATGGCAGGTGTCACCAACATGGGGCCCGTGGGCACCAGGTAGCCCTCAGAACCACATGTGGGGCCCTCAAACCTGTTTAAAAAAAAAAAAAAAAAAAAAAAAAAAAAAACCACACAACCCTCCAGTGAGATGCAAGTAAATGTTATTTTATTCAGTTTCTCTTCCTTTTAAATCATACTTGTAAACATGTTTATATTACATAAAGTTAAGGTGTCATCTGATTCTTCTAGTTCAAAGGTCAGTACAGTTTAAAAGTACCAATGAAGTTGCCGGGATCAAATAGTTCTACGAGTGGTAGGTGTCATTAACCATTTTTTATAAATTCAATTTTATTTATATAGCGCCAATTCATGAAACATGTCATCTCGAGGAACTTTACAAAGTCAAATTAAATCATATTATACAGATTGAGTCATATTATACAGATTGGGCAAACATTTCCTATACAAGGGAACCAGTTGGTTGCATCAAAGTCCCGACAAGCAGCATTCACTCCTGGAGAAGCGTAGAGCCACAGGGAGAGTGGTCTGAATGGTCCATGGCTTTGCAGCAATCCCTCATACTGAGCAAGCATGGAGCGACAGCGGAAAGAAAAACTCCCCATTAACGGGAAGGAAAAACCTCCAGCAGAACCAGAACCGGGCTCAGTATGAACGGTCATCTGCCTCGACCCACTGGGGGTTACAGAAGACAGAGCAGAGACACAACAAGATAGACAAAAAAAAAAAACAAAAAAAAAAAAAAAAAAAAAAAAAGAGCACAGAAGCACACATATTACTATAATAATTTGTCTAGATGAACCCGGACAGAGCACACGCACACAGAGCTAGTGAGAGTTTATTGCAAGTTGTGGGTTGTAGATGACCAAAACCAGAGACAGTTACCAGACGGGAGATGAAGTGTGCAGGAGCTGGCTGACTGGAACGGACCGAAGATGACTGACAGCATCTGGAGGACGGACTGCTGAAAACCCCGTGGTGCAGAATTAAGTGAGTTCCTTGGACACCGGGGCAACAGTAAATCCAAAACTGAGCTTCACAGAGTTCCTTGGACTCAGACGCTGCAGTAAATCCCACAGGGCAGCAGAGAGGAATCCTGAAGCGCTGGGCTGCTGCGGAACCAGGACTGCAGACTAGGGGACAACGAAGACAAAGGAGCAAAATCCAGCAGTGCAGCAGAACAGGCACTTATCTTGGCAGACGAGAATCAAGCCGTGACGGCCGAGAACTGGACTTGACAGGCTTGGTGTAGAATTGACTGAAGACAAGCAACAAGGAACAAACTGGGGTGAGTTTTATAGCCAGGTGAGCAGGTGGAGCCAGTCCATGGTTAATTGCAGCCTGACAGGTGTGCCTAATCAGGGCTGCACTGGAGGAGAAGGAGCCAGAGCTATTCTGTTTGCAGTGCAATGGGTAGAGGAAATAAGACCTCTGAGAGTGATTATTTGTTCAGATTCATCTTCATCACTAATCAGTTTACAGAGAAGTCACTCAGACAGTAGACCAGATATTTTGATAGAAATCCCGCAAACATTAATTCAATTCAATTTTATTTATATAGCGCCAATTCATGAAACATGTCATCTCAAGGCACTTTACAAAGTTAAGTTCAATCATATTATACAGATTGGGTCAGATTTATACAGATTGGTCAAATGATGGGCATTATACAGAATTCAAATGATGGGCATTACAGTCAAAATGACATTATTTTTGTGGGTACCAGCACATATGGGAGTTAAAGGAAATGAAATAGCAGATAAGGCTGGAAAGGAGGCTACAACAAGAAAAGACATCGATGTGTCAGTTAAAATTAGTAAGATGGAAATAAAGAGCATTATTAAACAGAAGATGAAGGAAAGGTGGCAAAAGCATTCGGAGGAAGAGAGGAAAGGACGATGGTTTTACATAATTCAGAGGAGAGTGTGAGAAATGAGATGTGCAGGGAGGAACAGAAGAGAAGAAACGATTATATCAAGACTTAGATTTGGGCACACAGGATTAAACAGTACGTTATTCAAAATAGGTAAACATAGCACTGACAGATGTGAATACTGTGAGCAACAACAGACAGTCGAACACGTTATGGTACACTGTAAGAAGTATAAAAGAGAAAGGAGGGAAATGGTTCAAAATCTAAAAATGGAAAAAATACACTTTGATTTAATAGAAATAGAAAAAACTCAAGAGATAAGTGTTATGTAATTGTTTTTCATTATCTTAGATTAATTAATGTAATTGAGAGGATCTGAATCTTATTTTGGTTTTGTTGATTTTGTGTTGTTGATTTGGTTGTGACTTGTTTTGTTTAGTATAAATAAGTAGTAGCCATTTTGATCCACACTCCATACCAGTTGGTGGCGGTAATGCACCATTTCGTTGCGTGCCAACCTCCTAAAAATTCCATAAAGAAGAAGAAGAAGGAGCCAGGAAATGCTCAGGGTGCAGCCAGCCAGGCAATAATAATAATAATAATAATAATTATTATTATTATTATTATTATATTGTCAACAATTTCAATGCGCTCCAGTTCAAACTGAAAAGGTTTAATGTAACTCATTGCTGTTTTGATTGGACGGAGCTAGCGCTAGGACGCAGTATACGTCATTTACGCAGAATGCATTGCAGCGTAAACAACATGGCGACGTGTGACCATATTTTATTAAAATTTATAAAAACTAAACATCTTACAGTGATTTTACTGTGTTTTTACATCTAAAATAGATGTTCCTCAAATAAAGTCTATTGTTACAACTCATCGTGGATCCCTTGTTGACATTTTTATATGTAGCCAAATGTTTGTCTAAATGTCAGCGAAATATTTAAAGATTTATTAAAATTTCCAACTATTTTAATATTTCATTAAATGTTTAGATATACATAATGGCAAAAAAAGTTACCTTGAAAAAAACACAACTATCTAAATGCCAGAAAATAGTGCTGTTAACTTTTAGGTGCATAGCTCCATAAATGGTGCCCCGTAAAACACTAAACTCCCTAAAGCACTTAGAAATGTAAAAACTTATTTTACTTATTGTATAATTTTTAATCTTCGTAGATTAAAGGTAATACTGAAATACTTGGTGAAATTATAGCATCACCCATAGGAGCACAGTGAAACAAATCAATGCAGAAATCACAAGATATTATTGATGATATATTTTTTTAATCATTTATGATCATATATGAGCAAATAGGTCATTTGGTGCAAGAAAAGTGGTTTCTTAAATTAACATTTCATCATTAAACATTTTATCTAAAGCATTGGGGTTGAATTTCTTGGCTAAGAGGTAAATCATCATCCAGCACAGCTGTAGCTGCTGCCTTGTAATACTGAGGACTCAACAGTGAGTGGCTGCCTCGTCCTACAGATCCTCCGTCTGGGTACGGTTAAAACTGTGCCTGAAATCTCCTCTGGGTTTCAAGGATAAGCTGTTTTTTTTACACGCTCTTTCTCCATGTCTGTCATAAATTTGCCATAAAGCAACAGCAGATATAAAAAAGACAACCAGTTGTTTACAAGAATGATAGCAGTTATGTCATTAGAGGATAGTTGTGAAGAAAAATATTTGACTTTGACATCTAAAAACGTATGGTATGTGTTTGTATTTAACCCCTTTTACTAAAGTACACCTAAATAAAATTTGGTGCAAGTTGATTTCATGCACCTAATTAGCAAATAGAGTCCTTCTGTGTGTAATTTTATCTCATTATGAATGCAGCTGTTCTGCTTCTGGCCTCAGAGGCCTCAGAGGCCCTTAAAGGGGACCTATTATGCTTCCTTTTAAACATTTAGGATAGGTCTATGGGCTATGCAAAACATGGTCATAACATTTTTTGCACAAAATCATCCTCAGATGATGAGATTTCACCTCCCCAGTTTCTAGCTCACTGTGCCCCCCAACTCAATGGGGGGCACTCGCGTGGGAATGGTTGCAAATATAAAGTATACACAATAGTACAACATTACATCTTTGAACCTGAGTCAGACCCAGAAGCTGGAGAAGTGGAGCCTCCTGCACATCCAGCATTGATGCAGCAACAGTTTCTGAATGGTGAGTAAGTAGCCTTTTCCTACAGGGCCGCCTTAGAATTCAAAAGCTACCATAAAAGCCACATTCCTGCAGTGTTAAACTATCCTGTCATGCCGTTTCAACTGCCTTTAAACATCTGTCTGTGGGTGTTATGTTTTTAAAAAGTATTGGTTGGTGTAAGATACTTCTAGGAGGCATTTTGGTTGTTTTAGATCAGAAGAATCGGTGAAAACGTTAAAACACCAATGCCGCTAGTATCCCAACTGGGATTTTCGATGCAAATTAGCATCATGCTGACCGTTAGTTTTCTGTCTTTTCAGCTGTAGTTAAGTGCAAGGAAATTATACGCCCATTTTTTATGACATGTAGTAATGCCAATGTAAAGTTTTGTAGCAGGACAACCACCCTAAACATACAAACAGAGATACAAAGGATGGTTTTGGTAAAGGAATATTCATATCTAAGAATGGTCTAGTCAAAGTCTAGACTGAAATCCAACTGAGAATTTGAGGAAACAGCTGAAGATTGATCACAGATGTTCACAGATTCTCTCCATCCAATCTGACCCAGTCTGCTCTATGAGCAACGTTTCCAAGGTAAAGCATGGAGGTGGACGCATCATGGTGTGGGACAGAGAACATTGTCAAAGTTGATGAGTGGTCAGGAATCCATAGGCCCACCACACCTTAGAGTTTTAGGTTTGCCACTTTACAATCATTACTACAAAACCATGCACTACATTAAGTTTGTCTGTCACATCATATCTAATAAAATAGATTGATATATGTGCTTGTAATGTGGCATGATGTGCAAAATTTTATTTTATTCCTTTTTTAAGGCACATAATTACTGCTTTTAATATACTGTCCAACAGGGACAAAAGGGAAAAAAGGGCAAGCTGTAAAGTGTGACTCATCAAAGAGGTTTAGGGCGGTGTGACAGTGACTTGCATTCGTTTTGCATAATAATGAAAGCTTTCACAGTGACACCAGACCGCAGGATTGCACAAAAGTACAAATCATGTGAACAAAACTGCTCTCAGAGCAGTAAAAAGTGTTGACGTGACAGCCTGAAAAATCATGAGAATATCAGGTGGAGACAAAACTGGAACATGAATCTCAAGCTAGAGCCAACAACCAGGAACGCGACTCATATTTAACACTGCTGAGGAGAACCGAGTGACAGTTTTTAGCTTATTAATGGATCTTTTAACCAACTAACTAAGTCCCTATGCTGTTTGGCTGGAAATCCTGATCAATTAATTTACTGAAGAATATCTGAGTCACACTGGAGACGGGACGTGATTAATCTAACAGTAAAACTTTGGCCTCACAAACAGAATGTGACAAACGCAAATTCTTTAATTTGGTCAAACCTTGGGAACAGGTTTCCTTAAACTATCGTCAATAATGAGCAAACTCATTAAAGACGGCCCCTTCAGCAGAGCAGCAGCTGCTGTGCTCCAATTAGGAGAGACCTGCGTTATGTGGCTTCTTACATGGACGACCCACAAGCACAACAAAAGACCACAGAAACTTTGCCACAGTTATGATAAAACAGCAAAAATATGAGCCCTTCTATGGTCAAATAAAACTAAATAAATGTTTCCCAATATCATCTTAACAGAGCCTGTGATAAAAGTAAATATGTTGCATAAATTGTATCCGTTTTCACTTATTTTTAGACAAGAAAATGTGCAAATGTACACAAAGTAAAGTGACAGGCCAAGAATCTAAAAATGGTTGAATTTGCATGTAATTTGGTACCCAGACCAGTGATTGATCGATTGATCAATCACTCGATCAATCAATTATTTAGCCCTTTTCAAATCCACAACATCTGTGACAATATAAAAGGAAAAAAAAAAAAACAGGTTAAAAACAAAATGGATAAAAACAATCCAGATAGGACCAGAAGTGCTACCACATTTTTAAGGCCCCTAAAAACCGAACATTGATTAATCCAATAAGACAGTGATATACTAATTAGCTGACATGAAATGGGACTGGAGGAAGTTTAAAGCTTGGGATTACATGCGTCTTCCATGTGGACAATGGCCCAAACCGTGCTATGAAATAAGCAACAAAACTGGTTTCAGGACAACAGTGTCGATGTTTCTGTCACATTCGTTAAGGTGTTTGAGTTTTTGGGTTTCTTTACATTTTAGTTTTTTCCTGTTTGCTATTTTTGCAGCCGCCATCAAGGGCAACTCTCATATATTTTCAGTTCATGGTTCTGTTTCACAGTTAAATTATTCATAAATTCTTTACAAGGTTTAAAAAAACCCTGTGAAGAGGGGAACCTATTTTTTGCTTCCATCTGGTGATTGCATGTTGTTTCTATGGGGACATTATTCTGGCGCACTTGAAGAGAGAGACGCGCGTTCTGCAGCTTGCAACCCTGCTGTCTGTAAGATCTGAATAAGAAACGTCAAGTCATCCATAGGTTTTTGAAAAGTGAAGTCTTTTGAGATTATGCGGCCAAAGAGGTTTGTATTTTGTCTTTTATTTGCTTTATGCTTCACAAAATGTCATTTTGAATGTATTTAAAAAAAATTTCTAAAAGACTGTCACGATATGAGGGTGTTTCTAATTTTTTTGTGTGTGTCGTGTTTCTGTCAGTTCTGACGCTAGTGCGGTAGTGCAATCATACGGTGTCGCCCAATAAAGGCCTGTTAAAATGAATTACCATCTAACATAGAAAGTACTCCTGGATCAATGTGAGCTTCTGTGCTTTCTGTGTCTCTGCTCTGTCTTCTCTAAGCCCCAGTGGGTCGAGGCAGATGAGCGTTCACACTGAGCCTGGTTCTGGTTCTGCTGGAGGTTCTCCTCCCTGTTAAAGGGGAGTTTTCCTCTCCACTGTCGCTTCATGCATGCTCAGTATGAGGGATTGCTGCAAAGCCATCAACAATGCAGACGACTGTCCACTGTGGCTCTACACTCAGGATTTGATTGAATTTTACTTTTTAAAGAGCCTTGAGATGACATGTGTTGTGAATTGGTGTTATATAAATAGAATTTCATTGAATTGAACAATTTGAGCCTTTTCTTGAATTCGAAGGGAGGAGTCATTTTCTTGTTGCTAACATTTTAGTTACTGTTTTCTCATCCCCTGATTTCTCCCACCTGTTTCTTCCTCACTTTTCTCCTCACCTCGTTCTGTATTTAGACTCCCTGGTTCTCATTACCGGGGCTGGAGGGCTTGAGACCGGTCTCAAGACCAATTTTGTGCCCTGAGAAAATAAATCGAGTCCGGTTTGAGACTCTATAGTTTTGGTCAATAATTTGAAAATTTAACTCCCTTTGATCTTCACCCAAAGAGAAGCAACAAACAAAATGTGCCTGAAAAGCAAAAGCAACAGAAGAGAACCTATCGGCACGCAGCCGTCTCAGAAAAAAAACATTGTTATTGTTCCTGATCGTGAATTCTTGTTGCACTTAAATGTTTCAAAGCACCAGAGTGGATTACTGCATTTGATCATCAAAGTTAAAAGAGCTCATTTGTAAGTCCATGTGAGAGCAGAGCCCAATGTAGGCTTCTCAGTAAAAAAATTTTTTGTTTATGACCTTGAATTCTTGGTGCACTTTAACGTTTACAGAACCAGACTGGTATCGGGTGCCATTTGTAAAGTTCCAATCAAAATTTGACAGCAATCTTTTTGGGTATTTTAGTCTGTCATAAGAGAAAAAAAACACAGGGATTAATTTTTCAATCCTATTTTCACCATCTCATTCATGCACATATAAATGTCACGGTTCCAAACTAAACATTTACTTTGTAAACTAAATATTTAGTTTGGAAATTAAATCTTTAGTTTGGAAGATAAATATTTAGTTCTGAGCTAAATATTTAGCTTGTAACCCAGCTTTCAAATAAAATATTTACTGTGCAAGCTAAATATTTTGCTCTGAACAAAATATTTAGGTCTGTGCTAAATATTTACAAACTAAATATTAAGTTTTCAAACTTGGTCTGGCCTTGGTCTCGGAAGAACAGGCCTTGCCTTGACTTCACCATTGCTCATTACTCATCACTGGTTTCTTCCTTTGACTTTGTGTTGCTCCACCACATTTCTTCCGATGTTCTTCCTCGTGGTTTGTGTTCCTGCCCTGTTCCTCGTTCCTTATTTTATTATTAAAATCTTGCAGTTAGCAGCTTGTCTGCGTTTGGGTCCTTCCTCAATCAAAACATGACAGTTTTGGCTCTGGCAAAGATCTGCTCTCAGTCAGAGGATTTTTTTCACCAAATTAATGAAGTTTTTACAACAAAATGACCTAACAAACAAAAACAGGCTGATTGTGGCTTGTTGGTTAATGGATTTGACAAACTGTAAAAGTTTTTAAAAGGATGGAGGTATCTTAAGCTTTGAGTTTAGCATAAAACATAATCCAGACGCTGCATCCTGCCTTTTTAAATATTTTTTTTATAATGAAACATCATTTAACAGTTAAAATCAAAAATATATCACTGATTACTCCGAAGGAAGTCCAGGTTGTTTGAATTTCTGAGTAATTTCCTGTTTTGTCAGTGTGATTTTATTAAATGTTTACTTGCAGGTTTTTAGATTAAAAACGCAGCAACTCTGCAGGCATCCCTCTGACTCGTTTCATTTAGTACAACAAGCTCGTCATTGAAAATAAATGAACCTTTTAGTGATGAATGAGCCCTGAGTAGGAGAGGGAACCATGCCAAGATGTTGATTTTTGAAGGATGCACCGTTGTGGGTTTTGAATATTTGATGAAAGAAAACAAGCAGCGGAGAATCACCTCATGATTGAGTCCCTTCACGTTCAGAAAACCCACAAATCTGACTGCATCTTTTCATCAAGAGTTCATTTGCTCTCTATCCTGAGTTCAGACTGCATGACATGGACCAAAAGTACATGAAGTTCCCTTTTAAAGTATTAATCATGTGGTGGAAAAAGCTGATAGAGATGAGAGAACAGATAGACGGATGAGAAAAGACAAAGATAACGTTCAAGCTTCAAACCAAAGGTTTAAAAAGAGAAAACGACGTGTTGTCTGGCAGTGAAGGTCCAAGTGTTTCTCTGTGGTGTGGGTCAGAATCCAAAGTGGTTATCGCTCATCTTCACCTTAAGACTCCTCCTGAAGTAACACAGCAGGACGCCTGCAGCTCTAATCACCGGTGCGTTCAATCTCAAGTGTTCAGAGAAACAACCAAAAAATACTGTTTGTAAGTCCAGGAGAAAAACCCAGACATCCCCAGTGACATCCTCCAGTTCCTTCTGGGAAATAAAACAGATCTATAGTCCAAAACTATCTATGTGCTGAGGTGGTCTCCATTTAAATAAGAGAGTTTGCAGCATTTAGAGGAAAGTTTGCCTTTATTTATGTATTTTTACATAAACTACAACCAGAGCAAATAGCCTTGCAACTCGGTTTGCTCTGCAGATTTTAGTAGCCAAACAAGAGTGGGGTACTGGTTGATTGCATAACTAATATCCCAGGAATAGAAATCAAAAATCATCTTTTGTTGTTTATTAAAGGGTAACTCACCCCCAAATAATTTTTTTTTGCCGATGAACAGTTAACATGGTTGTCTTATAGTACAGTACTGTCTACATATCCTGGTTATTGTTTTGACAAATTTATGCATTTTAGTCAAAATCCTGCTTTTATGTCAAAAACTGTCTATGGTTATTGCAGTAAATTATTTAATTGTATTCATACTGAACCATACACTTTGACCATATAGATGAAATCCTACCTTATGAAGTTCATAAAGCTATTTCCAAATTGTCTAACAATAAAGCCACTGGGTTGGATGGAGTCTCAGCAGAGCATTTAAAGTATGCAAGTGCAAGGCTAGCTCCTCTACTTTCCATTTGTTTTACAGCCTTTTTTATACATGGTCTTTTACCTGACTCTATTTTAAGTGTCCTGTTAGTACCCGTCATCAAAGATAAAACTGGTAAAATTGGCAGTTCTGATAATTACCGTCCGATAGCGCTGGCCAGTATAGTTTCAAAAATTATCGAATTAATCCTGCTGGACAGGATTTTAGAGGTTATTTTAGAGGTGGCCTATAATGATGCTTTGCGGGTACTTTTGAAACGGCCAAGATGGACTAGTGCGAGTGAGATGTTTGTCACAGCAAGAGTCAATACCCTACAAGCTGTTTTACAAAAGTTAATGCATAAGTTTATCTGTAGGTTAAATGCATCTGGCAATGATAATATCTTGTCACTTACTGACACCACATGTAATGCAATCTGATACCAGTCTAAGCTGTGGAGACACTGGTAATTCTGTCTTCTTAAAGCACCTATTTAATTGATAATGGTACTTGTATTGTGTTTTTATTCTTATCCATTTTTTTATTTTATTTATGTATTTATTGGACCAATGGTGGTCTTGCATTGAATTTTGCATCTGTATTGCTATGGGTTAAAAGTTTTTGCCGCTGTGGGGTATAAAAACCCAACTCCGTCCGTAGCAAGCACTGTTGCACTTGTCAGAGCCTGGCAACTTTACGTGAAAGCACCAATTGTTCTGCAGTTACTGTCTTGAGAGAGCAACGATGCTGCCGGGAGCCCCTTCCTACTTCCCTCAGCGCTGTCTCACAGGCACAGTAGCTGCTGCTTCGTCCTGAAAGCCGCCTGCAGTCAGAGCTAAGAGAGCAGAGAGGAGATCACCTCCACTCCATTTCCACATTGCAAATAAACCTTGCATGCTTAAAGGTGTCGGTGATCCCACCTTGGATTACAAAGCGGGATATAAATAAGATAATGTATAACTGGACCCATCCTGTCCTCCACTGCGTCTGCAGCACCGGCTTTGAGTCAGCGGCTCAAACCGATCAGGCTCTGGGCCGTTAGGCTCCACAAAGCCTCCCTCAACCTCCGGTGACGAGGGGGGTGAGAAATCCTCCACCTCAAAAGACTGAACCGTGGCATAACTACCAGCTAACAACTCTGTTCAATCTCCATGATTCTAAATAGCAAATCAAGCTAGCTGCTGCTGCTTCCCCCATAGTTTATGATTAGTATCACTGGATTGAGTTATCTGAGATAACTGCGCGTTCATGCATTTGTTTAAAAGGGGAAATGTATGATAGTAGAAACAATGATCAGCAACGCTGCTATTGGCTGTTCAGCATGGCCAAAGAACGCCCACAGTTTTTCTCCCAATTAGAAAAAGAGCTTTTAATGGAAGGTTATGCTGAATTTGAGTCATTAATTAAAACGACAGGGAACACCTCAAAGTCTGCTAAAGCCAGGAGAGAGGGCTGGCAAAAAGTAGCAGACAGATTAAATGCGTAAATACTGTCCATGTTAGATGTTTCTATCACTTTCTACAGTATGTATTTTTGCATTTTAATAATTTCATATTTACTTTGTTATTTTATGTCAGAGCCTCCACGGGACCCACTAGAACATGGGGAAAAAAGTGAAGTACAAGAATATTCTACAAAATGGTAGCCTTTAATTATTATACTGTATTTTAAAAAGAAACTTCTTCCTCTTTTTTAAAAGCAACTGTTAAATGATGTATTTGTCTGTTTATAACAGCCTATAAGAAGGCTGAAAAAAACGGGTTCTTTTTACTTTTGTTGCATGAGGCATGTTTCACCCTTTTTTCCCCAAAATGACACAGGGTGCCATCCGTTCGTTATATAAACGGCATCTTCAACAAAAAAAATGTATTTTGTCCGGAAAAAAACACAAATTAAGAGGAGAAATTGAACTCCACAACTTGAAAAAGAGAAAAATTGCACTAGAGATTGAGTTGCTTCAAAAGGACCTTCAGAGTAAGTTCTAATACACCATTTGACAGTAGTATTGCTGACTTTACATAACTATCTCTTATTGCAGGCAAAAGATGACTTGCTGGCTTTTCTTTATAAAGAATTGTTTAAATAAAAAGACAGGAACTAAGCATTATTTGTTTCGTCTTTTATTAAACATTAAAAAATGGTGTTCCACAATTCTGTCCCGTCCTCTACCACTAGGTGGTCCAAGTGCACTGGCTGGACAGACCTCCCTATCTCAATTCAATTCAATTCAATTCAATTCAATTCAATTTTATTTATATAGCGCCAAATCATGAAACATGTCATCTCAAGGCACTTTACAAAATCAAGTTCAATCATATTATACAGATTGGGTCAGATTATACAGATTGGTCAAAATGTCCTATATAAGGAAACCAGTTGATTGCATCAAAGTCTTGACAAGCAGCATTCACTCCTGGGGAACCGTAGAGCCACAGGGAGAGTCGTCTGCATTGTACATGGTTTTGCTGCAATCCCTCATACTGAGCAAGCATGAAGCGACAGTGGGAAGAAAAACCACCCATTAACGGGAAAAAAAACCTCCGGCAGAACCGGGCTCAGTATGAACGGTCATCTGCCTCGACCGACTGGGGTTACAGAAGACAGAGCAGAGACACAACAAGAGAGACAAAAAAGCACAGAAGCACACATTGATCTAGTAATCTGTTCTACATTAGATGGTAGTAACGGGTGAGCCGTCTTCTCTGGATGATGTCAAAGTTAACAGAACGCCAGACCAGGTGTACCTACTATGAAGAAAAAGAGAGAGAGCAAAAAGTTAAAAGCTGAAATGACGACAGTCATTTCAATGTAATACAATACAAAACTGGAGAACCGTAGAATGAAGAACAGTAGAAATCAGTAGAGTGAGAAAATTAGACCCTGATGTCCTCCAGTAGCCTAAGCCTATAGCAGCATAACTATAGAGGTAGCTCAGGGTAACATGAGCCACTCTAACTATAAGCTTTGTCAAAAAGGAATGTTTTAAGATTAGTCTTAAAAATAGATAGGGTGTCTGCCTCACGGACCAAAACTGGGAGTTGGTTCCACAGGAGAGGAGCCTGATAGCTAAAGGATCTGCCTCCCATTCTACTTTTAGAGACTCTAGGAACCACCAGCAGACCTGCAGTCTGAGAGCGAAGTGCTCTGTTAGGAACATACGGAGTAATCAGAGCTCTGATATATGATGGAGCTTGATTATTAAGGGCTTTATACGTTAGAAGAAGAATTTTAAATTCTATTCTTGATTTAACAGGAAGCCAATGAAGGGAAGCTAAAATTGGAGAAATATGATCCCTCTTGTTGATTTTCATCAGAACTCTTGCCGCAGCATTTTGGATCAGCTGAAGACTTCGAACTGCATTTTGTGGACTTCCTGATAGTAAAGAATTACAATAGTCCAGCCTTGAAGTAACAAATGCATGCACTAGTTTTTCAGCATCACCCCTGGACAGAATGTTTCTAATTTTGGCGATATTCCGGAGGTGAAAAAAGGAAACTCTGGAAACCTGTTTAATATGGGATTTAAATGACATGTCTTGGTCAAAAATAACACCAAGGTTTTTTACTTTATTACCAGAGGCCAAGTTAATGCCATCCAGATTCAGTGATTGATTAAGAAGTTTATTTTTTGAGGACTCTGGCCCAAAGATTACAACTTCTGTCTTGTCAGAATTTAAATGCAGGAAATTTAAAGTCATCCAGCTTTTGATGTCATCAAGACATGACTGCAGTCGAAGTAACTGATTGGATTCATCAGGATTTATGGATAAATATAGCTGAGTGTCATCAGCATAACAGTGGAAATTAATCCCATGCTGTCTGATAATTTTGCCAACCGGAAGCATATATATAGTAAATAGAATTGGTCCAAGGACTGAACCCTGTGGTACTCCACAGGTGACCCTAGAGTTTGAAGAAGATTTATTATTAACATGAACAAACTGGAATCTGTCCGACAGATAAGACATCTCCTCCATTTATACAGCTGCAATCTAATCCTGTTTACATGAAATAAGCCTGCTCGCGAGCAGGTTTAAGTTTGCGCACATGTTGCTATGACAGCAGTCCGGAATGAGTTTCGAAGAACCAAACGATCCAAGATCATGCCAAATCGTCAACAATCAAATCCAGCTAACTGAGTTAGCGACGTACGAAGAACGGACCCCTGGTCTTACTTCTTTCTTCTGCGGCCTTCCTCTTTTTCTCATAAACATGAACGCGGTTTGCTTCTTGTGACTCTCAGTCATTGTCAAACTATACAGTGAGAGCAGCGGAGCTACAATAGACAGCTAACACTGAAGCTAGCCGCTAAGCTAACTGCTAAGCTAACTGGATACATAAACACTAGAAGTGCGCATGTGCAACCAGCAAGAGGAAACTAATAATAATAATAATAATAATAATAACAATAACAACAAGAATAATAATACATTTTATTTATAATGCACTTTACATTTCAAATAAAATCTCAAAGTGCTAGTAAGGTACAAGTGAGCACACTGGTGTTACGTGAGCGCGTCAGAATGATTGGCTTGTGAGACAACCAGTAGCTTAGATGTTCCCCCTGAAACTTGAAGCTAAAAGAAGATCGTCCACTATATCTGTGTGTCCTTACTCAGACCATGTGGATTAAAGAAAATTTTTAATTGAGTACAGACACATGGATGGTACCAAACATCCTGTAGCTCCTCTTTGTGCCTGAAAATGTTGGCCACAAACTCTCAGAGCAAACCGACCAGAACCTACATCCTGTCAGCCCAGTCTGTGTCAAAAACAGCAACATAAACGTTACAATGATAGATGGACGAGCGGATTGTGGTTATTTACTGGTCCATCTACGTTCCGACCCCAACCTACGATCATGAGATAAGGATGGAGACAGAAAGAACCGGGTGCCAGATTCAAACAGCTGAAACGAGCTTCCTCTGGAAGGCGGCTGCACTCAGCCTTAGAGAAAGTGTAAGGAGCTCTGTTATGGTCTGTTCAGGTGGTTTGGGCATCTGATCATGGAGCCTCCTGGATGGGAGGGAGGTCCCACTGGCCGGAGGAAACCGGAGAATACCCAGAAATCACTGCAGGGACTATATATCCCATCTGGCCTAGGACCGCCTCAGATCCACCAGAAATGGCTGGAGGAGGTCACTTGAAGAGGGATGTCTGGGTTTCTCTCCTGGACCTGTTGCCACTGCAGCCCGATCTGCTTATCAACCTGATAAGCAGAAGAGTATCGATGAATTTGAGGATAGTTATTCAATAAATGTAATCTTTGCATTTGCTTCCAGATATAAATCAACAGGACCTTACTTTACAAAAGCAAAAGCAAAGTGAAGCAGTGAGATGATCAGGGGACAGCCAGACCCAAACCCATAATATACCTTTAACGACTCTGTCCCCATGGATCTGTCCTCGTGTAAACTCTTGGTATTAGTCGACAGTTTATATGTGCTACTCGTTTCGTTAGGCGCTCACAAATGAAAGAAGATGCCTGGAAGGCAGTTCAGGTGGACTGATTTGCACAGAACCATTGAGAAGGGTGTGAGTAATTCTGTATTAAATTATAATCAGCACAATAGGGGGAAAGGTTTGGCTGATTAAAAACCTTCAGCACTGACTGTTTATGAAGCGACAGAAAAGACCGGGAGGGTTTCCGGACAAACGGCTGTGATTTTTCTTCATTTATGAATTTATGAGCTATGACAGGATGGTGTTTTGTTGTAATCTTTAGGCATCTGTGTACATTTTCAGATCTTACTTTATTCTAAGTCACAGAATGTCCATTTCCATTTGGTTAGTTTTCCTATAAATAAATCAATGATAAGAAATGGAAACAATCAAATTTCCCAACATGGCTGATTGTCTCCTCTCTTGTTTCTGTTTGAAAGTTAATCTGTGGCTCTTCTAATTGGTTTCTCCATTTTATATTTTTTTTCATTTTCATTATATAGATATTGCAGCACCTGCTTCCATCCAGAAAGGACACCATAAACGTTTGCAATACTGACAGCTCTGTGGACATTCTCTGGTGAAGGAGTCCATTGTTATGCGCAGCTATTATTTATTTCAAATACATGGTACAGCTGGCAGGTCTGAAAGAGGCTGAAATACCTCTAGTGTTCTCCGTCCCCACAGTAAGTACCCCTGGCTCCGTGCTTCTGTGTCCTGTTCCAGTCCTCTCAGCCCCCAACTCTCCATGGAAGGGAGCTGCTCATATCAAGCCTGGTTCTGGTTCTGTTCCCAAAAAAAATCAAAAACCCAATCGCACATCTTAACAAAATTAATCATCATTAATTTATAACCTCTGCAGTTATAAATTAATTTCTCAGAAATAAAGGTAAAGGGAAAATTAACTGTGCTTGGAAGCTCTTTTCATATTATCTCAGTTGTTTTTTTTTGTTTTTTTAAATGAATGTTTATCTAGCTAGCTATCTCTCTCTCTATATATATATAGATAATTACTGGTTATGCTCTAATAAACCAATAATGTGGTTGTCATGAGTTTCTTTAAACATTTCACAACCTTGAAAACCACCAGATAAGGTTAACTGCTGGACCCAAACAAAACAAATCAACAGTTTGCTTATTAAAATGTAAAAAAAAAAAAAATGTATTTGAATGATTGAAAAGTAAAGAAAGCTTAAGGGGTGATTTGTACAGGAATGTAGAAAAGTCCTTTTTCCTCTTCCAGATTTCATCTGTTTTTTTTCTTTTTTGTCTAATATAAATGTTTCACATCATTAAATCAATTGTTAAATCAGACAAAGAAAACCTGGGTAAATACAAGAAGTAACTTCTGCCCAAACCAACCAGACCCAATGTGAAAAAGTAATCAGCCCCTCGTTAAGTCATGAATTAACTGAGATTTGCCGCTTGCTTTTCTTTCAGCTTCAGCAGCCAAACAGAACACGTAAGTAGAACCTGCCTGACAACACGAAGTAGGCGAAAAGACCTAACAAGGCAACACATCGTGTCAGGATCTAAAGATGTAGATACAAAATGCTGCTTTCAAAGGAGGATTTATTTCTTAGGATGAAAAAAACCCTAAATCCAAACAATGATTGATGATTTCATGAATTAGCCCAGACCATCACACTGCCACCACCCTGTTTGACTGACAGCATGATGATTATTTCTTCCTGAAATGCTGACTGTTGGTATCGGCCACAGCTACCGAGGGACTCTGAACAGAAATAAAACAGATAGAAATGGTTTGATTTTAAAAGAGAAAACGCACAATTGTCTACATATTTGAGCCTACAATGCTGTATTATTGTGTTTAATCTCAGTTAAGATGCTTTATGCTTTGCGGTCTCTGACTTCTGGGATATCACAGATTCTGAATTCAAAACGAATTCCTCCTGAGTTGCATAGAAATTCAACCCCCATCACTGTGACTGTGATACGTGACAGACAGTGACCCGTCGGCAGTCCTTCCTCCTGATTTCATCATGCAGAGGCAGAAAAATCAAACTTGTCCGTTTGTTCTTTCATCTGAGAAGTTGGTGAAGGCTTTGTTCTCGTTTTTCTTTGAGATAAAGGTGCTTTTATTCGCTCATGTTCATCAACTGTGAAGGCCCAGAATAACGTGAGCTTCCATGATTTCAGTTTTTTTTCTGCAACTTCAAAGATACGACAGCAAAGTGTGAAGAATTAGAGCTAATTGGTCCCTGTGCCCAACACATCCGACCCATGAGCAGGGAGATTTGCAGCACAAGATTGTGAATTTTGAAATGTTCAGTTAAGATTCGTCTTGTGTGAAGACGTCAAAATGCTGCGGCTGACAAAAGACTAAAAAAAGATGCATTAAGTTTCTCACAAAAACTCCCACCTGCATCTTGTCTGGCGCCTGATGGTCTCAGTTTGACCAACGTTGTCATATAAAGTCTCTCCATCTATCGTCTAAACCTGCTAGTCCCTGCAGGGAGCAAGGAGTAGCACCACGGCAGTCATGACTGGAAAGGAAGCCAGAGTGCCCAGAGAGAACCCACACAAGCACAGGGAGAACGTGCAAATTCCTGCCTGGACGGGATTCAAACGCGGGATCTTCCTGCTGCAATGCAACACAACTGCACCACAATGCAGGCAAGAAAGCACGGCGAGGAGAACGGTCGCAGAGGATCGCAGAGACGAGATAAGAAATAAAACAAAAAAGCAGAGTGAACGCTCTGAGAGCTACACATAGGTGGATGCTGAAAACCCACATCTTGTTTCCATGGTGACTAAATGAAGAGGGATTCTTACTCTGATGACCCCCCCCCCCCCCCCCCCATTTGAAACCAGTTGAATTTGCTACAGCTAACAGGTAATTGTCCCTGAAAAGCCTGGGAAGTGAACCTTTTAGCTCTGAAGGCAAATATAAATAGTCAACACTAGACATATTCAGTTGTTTATGCTCCTATCAATTACTCAAACAATTAAAGCCAATACTCCAATGTACGGTGTATTTTGGATCGTGCCACACGCCTGTAGTTTTAGAGGAGACAGGCTCATTCTCCTGTGAATTCGAGTCCGAATCACGGCACTTTAATCAGGCGTCACGTCTTTGTGCCACACGAAGTGGAAAATTAGGTCCCAGATGCAAATCCAATGAAAGCAGACGTGTAAGAAAGATCAACCTTACTGTAGGAGAAGCAGTTTATGGATGGAGAGATTTAGAAAAGCAAAAAAAATGTCCATATGTGGAAATAAGAAAACTGTTAAGTACAACAATAAGAGCCAGTTTGGGGGGGGGGGGGGCAAGAGAAGAAACTGAGTAAAACTAGAAAACTTATGGCAAAAAAGTGGTTTTCAAAAATGCATTTTTCTCTATCTTATGTATTTCACTTTATCCGATTTCTCTATGTTTCTGTCAGGAGACAGGAAACTATATTGCCTAAGGTTTCCTTAAACCCAGCAGGAGAAGGTAGATGTTTTTCTGCTGGAGCTTTAAAGGACAACACGCCACCAAGAAAAAGGCAAGAAAAAGCAAAGCTGTATACATGTAGGAAACGGACAACCTAAGGACCTCAGGGAATAAACTCGTGATTACAGGAACTCCTTAAAGTTTAACAGGATCCTCCCTTCCCAGCTGTTAGAGCATCTACTGCTGGTGAAGATTCTCAGAGCATCTACTCTTTGTCAGGATTTGTCTATGATTAACCCAGAACCACACACATGGGACTGAAATTGAGAGTCTTTATTGAATGATAGATGGGATGGTGGATGATGAAACCAGAGAAGCAGGACTGCACGGGAACAGGGGTGCAGATGAGAGCAGGAGCTGACGGGCCGGAGAGTTCTTGGAGACAGAGCACAGTAGCTGGATCCACAGCACGGCAGAGAGTGAGCCAGAGCAGAGCCACAATGGGATTAGTAACGTGGCTGGGTGAATACTTGCAGGTCAGAGTCTCAACAGGATAAGTAGCTTTCCTGAGGTTCAGAGGGGACACAGGTTAGATCCAGCAGCAGGCAGAGACAACAAGGAAAAACCAGGGCAGGAAACAAACAGCTAGCAGGAGCAAAAACTGGCAGACAAGTGGAGTACTGAAGTCTGATGACGAACCGGCAGAGGAGTGACAACAGAGGGATGCTTAAGTAGGGAGGCTGGCAGGTGAAATGAGTCTGACTGATTAATTACCAACAGGTGTGACTGACTGCAGAGGGAGTGAAGGGAAAGCTAAGTGAGGGGGAGGAGGAGCTGAAAACTAACAGAAAATAAAGTCAAATCATAACTTAAACCCTAACAAGGAGAAAAAACTGAAAACTAATAGTAAACAAAAGCTAAGTCAAAACTAAACTCTGACACTCTTATGGAGAAGTTTAGGAACGTGTTCATCCAGATGAGCATTTGTGAGATCAGACACTGATGTTGGACTCACCCAAAGGTGTTCTGGCAGTTTAAGGTCAAGACTAGGTATGGGCTGGTTACCGGTTTCTAAACCACAGAAAATCTACAGTTTCTGCAATGTTTTTCTTTTTTCAATGTCTAGTCAGTTTTAGAGGAGCAACGGCAACTTAACCCCTTCCCCCCGTGCATCTTTGTAAAGTGGCTCAGGGTCCATGATGGCGGAGGGAGGTGAGTGACCCACAGCTTGGAGGAAGAAGGTTGCCCTACGTGCAGAACAGGCTGGCAGACTGCAGCAGCCAGAGGAGGCAACAGACTTAACCTGATGGCTCGTCTACAGCAACACCACCCATCGCTGGGTGGTGTTGCTGTTTTATCAACATAGCTTAATTGCATTAGGTGCCAGAAATCCTAAGCATGAACATAAACACTAAAGGAGGGGGGGGGGTCCTTGCAGGAGAGGGACATTTCTGTACGCCTGTGATCTAAAAACAGCTTCCCCTTTTCTTTCATTATTTTTAAGTGCCGACATTTTAAATCAACTCATTCAGAGCTGTAATGATAATAAGGTTGTCATACTGTCAGAATCTAATACCGGCCCATGTCTAGTCAGGACTAAGTTCTTTCACATCGAACCTGCTAGTCCACGTCTTTTTTGCTTGGCAGTGATTCTGGAACAGCAAGAAATCTTTCCCTAACTGGTCATACCAAGCTGGTACCATGAAATGAGTCCAAAATGTCTCGTTATGCTGAATCTTTAAGAGTTCCTTTCACTGGAACTAGTGGGGGAAGTCCAACTCCATTAATTAGTAATGATATCAGTGCATCAACCCTCCAGACCACTCAGGTCTTCTGGCTCCAGCCTGCTCTGCAGAAACAGAACCAGACATGGAGAAGCAGCATTTAGTTCCTATGCTCCACTGATCTGGAACAAACTTCCAGAAAACTGTTAAAGTGCTTAAAGAGTTCCGTTAAATCAAGATTAAAAACACATTTGTTTAGGACTGCCTTTGACTGTTCTAGTTAAACCGTTTTATTTAAACATCATTAGTTCAACTTTGTAGTCCACCTGTTTTTAATATTTGCTTTTAGTTTCTATTTTCCCATGTTCTATTTTGTTTCTACATTTTATTCTAACTTGCTTTTATTCTGTTTTATTTTCCTATATTTTAATCATGTGAAGCACTTTGTGTTGTCTTTGTACTGAAATGTGCTGAGTTTTACGGAAGACCAAAACGCAGACAGGAGAACTGCTGGCGCATTGCAACAAAGGAATTTAAAACAGAAACAGAAAACTTACAAAAGACATGGAGAGCAGGATATGGAGCACACGAACCAGCAATAAAAAAAATGAAAACCAGGGAGCTTAAAAACAGAGGAAGTGAGAGCCAGGTGAGTCTAATCAGGGGAATGTTGAACCGCTGGGAGAGAAGACTGAGTGGGAGAGTAGGGTGGAGTGGGTTATGGGGGCTAACATGAGATACTGAACCAAACAACACAGAGAACGGAAGAATAAGGGACAGGGAATAAACTATATATGGCAAGACCTTACTAACATTAATACACAACAAGAAAATGAGCAGATCAACACAAAAAGGAAAACCAAACACGATACGCTGGTGGATTATGACACTAAGACCTGACTGAAGAAGGCATTTGCTGGCTGAACATGCTGCAAAGCTAACATCCTATCACGGTTACACGTTGGAGTTTTCTGAGGTCCCGACAAAGACCTGTTCTGTCGCTAATGTTTGTAGAGGAAGTCTGCATGCCTAGCGTCTGGATTTTATACACCTGTGGACAAAGAAGGACAAATACAGTTGCTCCTGACCTGACCAGCTCTTCACCTTTTGTCCCTCCGCCATAGAAATCCTTATAATGCGCTTTGCACTGCATTTTTACTCTCCCTTTTTAATCTCACATTTTTCTTTCTGCACAAACGTTTGTCTCAACCCCAGTTTTCTCGCTGCTTGTGTGTGGGATGATGATCATTAAAGGCGAGTGAATTTCTCGGTATCAACAGAGCAATAACATCTGAGGCCAGCGGAAGTGCCATTTGGTCCCGGAGGAGGCAGGTTACGCAGAGCCGTGCAGCCCGATCATCTCACCTTGCAGCCGGATCTCAGCTGCGTTTTGTTTTCTTCTAATGAGGTCGTGATTTCTCTGACGGCATCCATTACAGCTCTGAAGAATAGCCTTAAATTGAAAATTGTATTAAATCTCTGCCGACTTGCTTGCTGCATGGTGAAACATGAGGCTGTGGCATCACACTGAAAAACGTATTAAAATAGTTGCATTTATTGTGCGTAATGCTTCATTATCAACGACCTTTCATTTTCTGGCAGTGACATTCAGATGCATCTATGGCTGTTTTGAGACCTTTTTTTTCCTTCCCTGGAAAAGCAGATATGATTTATTGAATTAAAATGTAATCTTCATCCATTTATTTACTTCATCCAGTTCTATTTTCAGAGTTGGGTTGCTGGACTCTTTCCCAGAGTGCAAAGAATGGGGAAGTAGAGACAGCCTGTAATTTATAATGTCAAGTCTGGACCTAAACAAATAAGTGCACTGATAGATGTTATGGTCTGAAAGCCTGTATATGTATCAGAATGTATCTGGTAATGTCAGACATAATAACGTCATCAGTCTCAGCTGCAGACCAAGACTTTGACTTTGAAACATAAACAGGGACTAGAATAATCTACTCGACTAAAAGGGTTTAAGATGATATTTTCAAAGTAATAACATAAAATAGTAGGTACAAAAGTTCTTTCATCCATTCTTTCCTTCCAGATCCTTCCTCCCAGCAGCTGCGAGACTTTTCAACCATCGCTGCTACCAGCAAACTCAATAAGTGTTCACATCCCTGCTGTTTACTGCATGTTTGTCATTTTTGTAAATATTGTAAATAATCTGTTGCTTTTTTTTATACTAAAAATACATACACGTTTAGCACGTTTCTTAAAGTCCCCCTTATCAGTTGTAGACTCCTTGAATTTGACCATGTTATTTTTAACAACTAATAACTGTCCTGTATCCTATTCTCCTAGTCTAATTTTTTTTGAGTTGAATTTTTACCTTTGTGTTTATCTGCATGCTTACATTTATGTTTGACTTTTCTGCGAGGATATGTGACTTTTTTCCCCCCTGAGTGATAATAAAAGTTATTTCTGTTTTATTCTGTGCTCTGTTTTTGATACTCCGTGTTAATTTTAGTTCAGATGTAATGGGACCCAAACCAGAAAAGTCCACTTTGTCTCAGTCGTCTGAATATTTTCCCAGAAGTCTCGGGGATCTTCAAGATGTTCTTTTCTGTAAATGTGAGACGGACCTTTGCATTATTTTGGGTCATTGGTGGTTTTGGCCTTTGAACTCTCCCATTAAGGCAATTTGTGCTCAGTCTGTCTTTCTTATTGTTGAATTGTGAATTCTGACCTTAACTGAGGCAAGTGAGGCCTGCTGAGCTTTAGATGTTGTTCTGGGACCTCCTGGATGAGTTCTGGCTTCGTGGTGCACACAAAAGGACTAAACCAAGATTATGTAAAGACCATCCATGTTCTGGCTGATAGCAACAATAATCCACTAATTATCAGACAGCATGGGATTAATTTCTACTGTTATGCTGATGACACTCAGCTATATTGATCCATAAATCCAATCAATGGGGTACCGCGCGCGAGCTATTTTTAGAAACACAACGTCACGATGACGTCACATCACGTGGTACGCAGTGGGGCAAACTCCGGAAACCCGCCGCTGTTTTGCTGTAAAAGAGACGTGCGTTAGCCTTGGTTTTACTCGGTAAACGACTGCTTTTTCCAAATCTAAGACCATGGTTTTTAAACATTGTTGCTATGGAACGTGCAACAGCGACTCGAGTTACGCTGATCGGCCGCATATGAAGGATGTTTTCTTCAAGACTGCCAAGGAGAAATGTGTGCGCTTGGTACACCGGGGCGGTCGGCCTACACAACAGTTCAACCCGGAAAAAGTTACCAAATTCAAGTACATATGTAGCAAGCATTTTGTCGGAGGAAAGGGCCCAACCGAAGAACATCCTGACCCAATTCCAGCGACATCAAGTCAAGGTAAGAGTATTTTGGTGGCCGACATGTTAATAAAGTAGCGCCTGCTACCATGATAGCATATAGGCTATCATGGTAGCAGGCGCTAACATGATAGCCTGCTACCAGGATAGCTTACTCAAAAACATTTCAAATGAGACAAACATTAAACATATACCCATTCCTGGACGGTGATTACAAACAACAACAAAAAAAACGTCCGACGCTGCCATGATCGCCGCGCAGGGAAAAAAAACAAAGCTTACCGTTCATCAACTCGGCCAGTTTTCCAGTCTTTTTAAGCCCTCGAACCTCAAGCCATCGTTTGAGCTGAAGGTTGGTGTGTTCTTCGACAGTGCGACCAGTAAACCGTGTGCCTGGGACATCGTCTTGGGAAAGTTTAACGGCTGTAAAGTCGGTCATATCGCTGGTTCTGTTGCGCTTGTAATAGCTGGGTTATCCGTGCGTTCTCTCCTGTGTGCCCTACCTAAGCGGCAAAAGGGGCGTTGCTCTTGAGACGGTGACGTCACGTGCGCGGTACCGCATTACTTAGACTCTTGATGACATCAAAATTTGGATGACTTTAAATTTCCTGCTTTTAAATTCTGACAAGAGAGAAGTTGTAATCTTTGGACCAGAGTCTGTAATGATCAGAGGCAGGGGACCCAGAATTCAGTCAGACCAGCAGAGGATTCTTTAAAAAGAAGGATTTTAATAACAGAAATCAAAAACAGAGACAAAATCCAAAAAAAACTGTTGTAGCAAAAATGGCAGAAAAACAAACAGTCCAGTTGTACAGGCAGGGCAGGAACAGACAGAACAGGATGGCTCAGGTTACTGGAGACAAAGGGGGTCAAAAATCCAAAAGCAAATCAAAAACAGCATCTTGCAGGAGGAGACTCACCCATAACTCAACAAGACGACCTGGCACTGATGTCTGGTCTCAACTGTTTATATGGAGGTGGAAGCAGGTGAAACCGGTGAGAGGTGATTGCAAGAGGGGTGGAGTTAGGCAGGTGTGCAGAGTAAGTAATTAGACCAGACATCAGTGCAGAAGATCAAAACAAGACCAGATCAGAAACCAAACTTAAAACAATAACTGTAAAAGAAACCTCAAAACTCACACTAAGACACAAACCAAAACTAAGACAGAACTCCAACTATGACAGAACCTAAAACCCAAATAAACCAAAAAGCAGGGAAAAGCTAACTTTAACCAAGTCATAAACAGGAACCAAGACAGAATATTAGAGTCCTCAAAAAATAAACTTCTTCTCCAGAATATCGCCAAAATTAGAAATATTCTGTCCAGGAGTGATGCTGAAAAACTAGTCCATGCATTTGTTACTTCAAGGCTTTCTCTAACTCTGCTGAGTTCTCCTACTGTTCTCCAGTCTGCATTGTTTGTTGTTATTTCAGCTTTTAACTTTCTGTTCTCTGTCATTTTTCTCTTCATAGTAGGTACACCTGGTCTGACGTTCTGTTAGCTGTGACATCATCAGGGGAGGCAGATCATCCTCTATTACCATCTAACATAGAAAGTACTCCTGGATCAATGTGAGCTTCTGAGCTTTCTGTGTCTCTGCTCTGTCTTCTCTAAGCCCCAGTGGGTCGAGGCAGATGGGCGTTCACACTGAGCCTGGTTCTGGTTCTGCTGGAGGTTCTCCTCCCTGTTAAAGGGGAGTTTTCCTCTCCACTGTCGCTTCATGCATGCTCAGTATGAGGGATTGCTGCAAAGCCATCAACAATGCAGACGACTGTCCACTGTGGCTCTACGCTCTTTCAGGAGGAGTGAATGCTGCTTGGAGAGACTTGATGCAACCTGCTGGGTTTCCTTAGAGAGGAAACTTTTTGATCAATCTGGAGGATCTGATGGAGTCTGACTTTAAAAAGAGCCTTGAGATGACATGTGTCATGAATTGGCGCTACATGAATAAAACTGAACTAAATGTTCAATGTGTTTGTAGATGTGAGTGGATGGATCAGACCTGGGTAAATCTGCTGAGGTTGCTCAGAGCTAATTTTAGCTCATCAACATCGTCTTTCCTCACATCTGCATCACACACACCTGCCCGACCAATTAATGTTCCTGCGAATTGGTTTTAAAGGAAGTCAGACAACGTGCTGCCTCATTAAATGAGACTGGGAGTCAGTCATAATTACTGTTGTTATTACTTAACGGGGATTAATGCGGTTGAACTCAAAGATGAAGATGTTTTGGTGCTGAGGAGATTAATGCTGAGCAATTGGTCTACTTTTGCTGTTGATGTGCTGAAAGGATGACCCTTGTGTTCAGAGTACACTCAGAAGTTAAAGTGCACGTCTGTGTTAAACTATTTGTTTTTTTCCATCAGAGACCATGTAAACTGTCGATTCTAAACTTTATGTGAAAAACTGACCATAAAGAAATATGAAAACATGTTTATGCTGTTGTTTTCCTATTCTGACAACTCACATCTTTGTTATATTCAATTATTCATCAAGGACAGGAGAAAACGCTCAAAATGAGCTTAAAATTGCTTTTATAAAACATTTGATGACCACACAGCTGTACAGTGATGTCAACACATCCCATCAAGTAGCAGTCAAGTGATTGTTGTTTGTTTTTCTGCCGTTTTAATTTGGCCCAGGCTTTAGAGGCATTTTTGGAAGACACATTGAAATGCAAATGCTTATTGTTCTCATGCCAAACAAATTTTTTTTTTATGAGGAGGGAGGCACAACTGTTTACACCATACCAAAGCACGTTATCTTCTGTGTGTGATCATTATTGGGTGCAGCTGGTACTGTCTCTTTGACGGCACCTATTGGATTGTCCAATACTCTCAGCAAACCTTTTTGTTTGCTGAGACAGAAATTAAGCTACTTGTGCCTCAAGAACAACAAGTACTGTACATATGGTGCTTTCAAGGTGAGGCCATCAATCGTTGGGGACGGTGGTGGTGCCATTGGGCTGTGGGGCCGTTTGGCGTCAAGTGGTACTGGTGCAATGCACAAAAGTGGATGGACTAATGAAATAAATTCACCAACTTTACCCAGAACAACAAATTTATTTGCTTGTTTCCACATCCTACAAGCCCCACAAGAAGTCAGCCATTTTGACCTTGAATTAAAAGCTTAAAATGCTATGAAGAGTTTTTAGGCTTGTGGCCATCAAATAAAGCTGCAATTTTAAAATTAGACATGCTTTATCTCAATAAACTCCTTAATTCTTAAGCCTCAGTCTGGGTACCTTGAAAACCTCTGTTGTCATATTTGGTATGTTGAGAGTAGGGCCTAAATGCATACAGCCCCTTAGGATGAGCATAGTGAAGGTTTGATATTATAACAGACAGAAAACTTGCAGATTTTAGAGAAGGAGGACAGGGCATGGAGCACCGGCAGAGTACCGGGGGAACCAGTAATGAACAGAGACAATAAGAGTGCTAATATACAGAGGAAATGGGTGGAGAATGACATTGGATTGAGGTGAACTTTTTAGGGGGATAAGAAACAGCCGTGGATGAGAGCAAAACAGTGAAACCGAGGAAAGGTGAATAATTTAACACGAAGGGAACTAAACTAAACACAAAGGAAGTCTACAAACCAAGGGTGGTAATGTATTAACACTGATCCAGAGGATAAACCAAAATACCTAGAGAACAGAACACCGGATACAAGTAAGAAATTAAATCTGAAGCACAAACAAATGCGGCAAGACCACTCTAACAAAAAATAACACAGAGAAATTAACCACATAATAAATATGTGGGTACTCCTCCCACAGTCTATAGAGCCGGTTAATTCATCCCTAAAGAGGGAGTGCATGGTCGTTTGTCCTGTGTGTCTCTGCTTTGCCCTGGGATGCATATGTGACCTGTCCAAGGTGTACCCCCTACTTGAACAATGACTGCTTTAGAAAGGCATCGGACCATGCAAGGAGAAGCTGGTATAGACAATAAATGGTTGGATGAATGGATGGATAGATGGACACACACAATATTGGGCCTGGAACAAGAATTCATTAGCTTCATGATTGTCCTTAACACGTGGAAAAGTCAACATACGCTCTTCGCCAATCATTCACCACTCGACTGAAAGTGGTTTTCGTTTCCTTTCATCCACTTCATGGCCAAAGTGGTATTTCGCTTGATCCACGCATGTCTCGGTTATCTTTGTGAATTTTGCTCTCTGAGCAACAGCTCCTCCCTGTCCTGGAAAACGAGCGGCGATGGCCGGGTCTACATGGAGCTGCCATTACCCGCTCCCTCCAGGAAGTACCTACCTTTACCGTGCCGACCCTGACCAGTAAACAACACAACGAGCGGTGACGTGAGGCAGAGTGTAATCATTTCAGCTCAGAGTTGAGATGAAGGGGCTCTTTTAGCACCTAGTCTGCACAGCAGCTGCTGTAGGGCGAACCCCACATGGGCAGAGGTGGCATTGCTTCCAGGTTGGGAAAAATCGCAGCAGACAACAACTAATATTCCATTACATATAAATACACCATAGTGTCAAAGTAAATATTTCTTCATATATATGCCTATAGCTGACTTTGGAAGACTAAAAAAAAGCATGATGGAGAACCTTGAACACAGGTTGCAGAATGTGTTGTCCTGTAACTGCAGTTTCTTCAGCTCCGTAATCAAAACTTGAAGGAACATGAAGGATTTCACCTTTCTGTAAGGAGAATGGGTTTGTTGGTAAAAAGCCTTTTTTAGATGTACACTCTTGAAATCCCCACTTGGGTTGTCTAGCAACCCTTTACGCTCTGACACAGATTAAATGGACCACAATTTTGAAGTGATTTTCAAAATGCATGTTTTGGCCATTGGATCAAAGTGTCATTTTTGCTTTTATGTCCGCGCTCATAAATGTGGACACTGTTCCCGTGGGTCTAAATGACCCTACACGGAGCACGCCGAGCAGCGGCCTGCTCCACGAGAATCAAAACATTTCTGACCCTGACGGTGATCCTCCAAATCCACTTTCACTGCAGCTTTTTCATTTTCACGGTGATGCAACTTTACGAGCCGCTGGCATCTCTGCACCTGAAATCTGAATCAATTTCTATGAAAATGTGAGAAGATATTTTTCCAGATTATTCTGGAGGAAAGTAGGGAGACTGTCTCGCTCGCCGCCCCTCAACAGAAGAGGATTTCACTCTGATTGTCCCTCTAAATATAAATGTGCTTTATTCAGGGCTGCCCTGCTTGCTTATTATTGAGGAAATTGTGCCTCTGTGGGGCATTTCTGTTTTGCTATTTCCAAGTGTGATGAGGAGGCACACAAACAGACTGTATCAGAGCAACGTGTTGGAGCTTCCTGTATTTCTAAAAGACTATCCACTGTAATTGGCATCCCTTGATTGGAAGAAACAACCTTTAAAAAATACTTTTTTTGTAGCAGCATAATGTTCCACTCAGAAATGTTGAGAGATCAAAGCTTTAATTCAAGTTTATGTCTTCAGCAGGCTAGAACAAACCCAAATCAAGGGAAATCTGTTTTTAGTAAATTCACTTTATAAGTTTTGATACAAGAAGGTCCTGGGTTCAAATCCCAAGCTGGGCTCTTTCTTTGCATGTTCTCCCTGTGCATGCATGGGTTCTCTCTGGGTACTCTGGCTTCCTCCCACAGTCCAAAAACATGATTGTTAGGTTCATTAGTTTCTCTAGATTGCTTGTGGTGTGAATGCGGACATGGATGGTTGTGTGTCCTGTTATATAAACACAACATGAAACTCTTCAAACTGGGAAGGACAAGAGAGCAAATCCTTTAAATAAGGCAGAAGGACAGTGGTTTTCATAAATCAACCAACAGCATGAAATTAGTAGTGACCCAAACTTGGGGACTTTCACAGTCAGAGCAACAATTAAAAGGCTTAAAACAGCTGGACCGTCATGGTCTAAAGAGGTAAGGTAAGTTTATTTATATAGACATTCAAAGAGTGACACAATATAGGCTCACCAAGTCTCCATAAACACCATTAGATGCTGTTTACATGCTGAGGAAAAGCTCTTTTTTCTTACCATCACCAACATAAACACACAGAATTTGTGAGGTTGGGAGTCATGATCCCAGGGTGTTTGTGTTTTGATTTTTTTTTCTGGCTCATATCATCTTTAGTTATTTATCCTTTTGTATATTTAGTATTTAGTTAGTAGATTCTGTTTGTTTTTCATGTTCTTCTCTGTCTGCTCCTGTTAATTGTCTCTAAGTTAATCAGTGGAACCCATTCACCTGTGTCTCCTCGTTTAACCTTTAATCTGCACCTGTTCTCTACTCTTCTTTAATATTTGCATTTAGTTTCTGGTTTCACGTTTTATTTTGTTTCCACATTTTATTCCAACTTGCTTTTATTCTGTTTTGTTTTCCTATATTTTAATCATGTAAAGCACATATTGCATTGTCTTTGTACTGAAATGTGCTATACAAAAACAAATAAATTTGCCTTGCCTTGCCTCTTAATCCCTCTGTTCTTTTGTTTTTGCCTCCATGCCCCATTCACCTAATCCCGGTCTTGTAAGTTTATTATTCTTATCATTACAACCTTAAAATTCATCATGCTGTGTCTGAGTGTTTGCTTGAACTTTGGTCCTGAGCAACAATTCTTGAAACCGGTGGGAAGAGACACAAATTAAGATTTAACGATTCCAGCGGAGCGACGGATGGATGTTTGGGAAAGCCCACTGTTAACCACAGTTGAGGATGTATGATGCTGTGGGCTTGGCCCCTTGTTAGAATGCATTAGTTTCACAAACTCTTTCAATCACCAAGGCTTTTTAAATTAAATAAAAAAACTAGTGAGCTCAGCCAGAAAGCTAAATCGTCAATTGGTTCTCCAGCAGGACAATAAACCAGAATCAACACAGAAATGATTCAGCAGAGGAAAAATACCAAAGGATTCAGGACTCTGGACCCTCAAGAAAGAATGAGTGGAGAGGAATGGGCAAATATATGTCTTTATGGTCCAAATACTGTGAAATGTTAAGATCAGGTGTCGTCCTCCTGGTTAAAGGAAATTCTACAAAGTATTAACAGCAGGACGCCAAGAACTGGGACATCTGCTAATTTATAGAAATCTGTTGTTTCCTGACATGGGATTCTGTTCTCCACTAAATCCATCCATCCATCCATCGTCTTCCGCTTATCCGGGGTCGGGTCGCGGGGGTAGCAGCTTCAGCCTATCGCTCCTCACCCTATCTCTAAGGGAGAGCCCAGACACACTACGGAGAAAACTCATTTCGGCCGCTTGTATCCGGGATCTCGTTCTTTCGGTCACGACCCAAAGCTCATGACCATAGATGAGGGTAGGAACGTAGATCGACCGGTAAATCGAGAGCTTCGCTTTTTGGCTCAGCTCTCTCTTCACCACAACGGTTCGGTACAGCTAAATAAATAAATATGTAAATTAAAGGTTGGATTTCTACATTATTCAGCATGACATTATGCTGCAGGAGTACTGATAGAATCACGTATTTTAAGGCTTTTTGCAGCTATCTACCAAGTGTGGCTGAAAGGTGGAGAGGGCTGCAGGTCCATTTCTTTAAAACATTTGCTTTCAGTACGTCTAGAAATAAATAGAAACTGGTCATTTGGAAAAACCATTTCCCAAACTGCTGCGAAGGGATCTCTGTCCAACACAGACGAATTAGAGAAAACTCAACAGATCGCTGCCTTCATTAAAGAGAAGATTTCTCAGTGATGAAAATGTATCCTCAAGCTCGTCCCATCAAGAGCTCTGGGGGAAAGATACACGAAACCTTCTGCATCTTCATCGCTGAGACGGTACAAAAGCTCAAAAAGCAGAAGCTGGAAACTGACGCAGTCATCAGTGAGGCTCAGAAAAGGAGATATTTTTTATTTGCTGAATCACAAGCAGAACTAAAACTGCTGCAAAAGTAATAGAAGAGATCAGATCTGTGACCTCTCAGGGGTTAAAAACAGAAAATGGTAAAACTGAGGTTTTTAAGGTTTAGGAACCGGATCAGATGGCACAGGGTCAGCAACAACAAAGCTTTACACGTCCGTCAGTCGACTATTCTTGGTCAGAACAACATTATGGTCTCTGCATAGGCTGCAATAATGTCTAAATGTCCCTTTATACACAGTTTTCTGTCATCATGTGAGACTGATTTAGGCCCAAACACACTGGGGAAAGTTGCCCTGCCAAGAATCAGCAGTTAAACTATTACTCAAACCTCTTAAGATTGCTCAATACTCAAACTTCCACCCTCATTAAAAACAGGAAACCTACGGTTCCCCAGGAGTGAATGCTGCTTGTCGGGACTTTGATGCAATCAACTGGTTTCCTTATATAGGAACATTTTTGACCAATCTCTATAATCTGACCCAATCTGTATAATATGATTGAACTTAACTTTGTAAAGTGCCTTGAGATGACATGTTTCATGAATTGGCGCTATATAAATAAAATTGAATTGAATTGAATTAACCGCTCCGCCACGGGCGTGTCTGCCGCGGACGCACCCCGGAAAATCCGGTCGGGAGAAGGGCGGAAACATGGTTTCCACCAACAAAAGTCTTCAGAGCCGTTCTCTGATGTTCTTTTAATGAAACAATATTAGGTAGATTGGACAACACGGAAGAAATAGCAGCATCAATGTTAACGCTTGCTTCCTCGATGCGAGCCGCCATTGTTGTTGGAATCTCACGGTCGCTTCTCCACTACGTCACATCCATAAAACTCCCGCCCTGCGTCCTGATTGGCCAGACCATAAAATTGGTTGGAGAAATCACTCTCTATGGGAGATGTCCCAGATGTATGTGAGTGAAGCTAGGCGGAGCGACATACATCTGGCGAGAGTCAGGTTAACCGAACGCAGGAGGCAGGCATGAGCTACAGTGGGCGGGACTTCCTAACAGCTCGGCTGTTGAGTTTCTGGTGAGGCATGAACAGTGAGAGCAGAAACGAAGATTGTTCTTGACACTTTGAGAACCAGAACGAATTTCTAAGTATTCACGGTGTATTTAACAAGCCTAAAGAGAAAAAGAAGAGAATAATTACTGTTTCAACAGCAGAAGCAATGGCAGAAGAGTAGTAGTTGTAATACCATTAGCAATATTAATAGAAGTTGTAAGACTAATCTTAAAACTTTCCTTTGTGACCAGTGGCGTGCACAGACATTTTGGGGGGCAGGTGCTCAGGAGGGGGTGGAGGGCACTTTTTAGCGCACGTGGAACACTTAATTATAAAAAAAATAATAATAAAATACACACGCATGTTGAATGAAATTTGACTTTTATTTGTAACATTCTCTAAATGTGAGTTTTCAATGGAAAAAAGTCACACCATCACCAACAGAACAGACTAAAGCGTACTACTTTAAAGCAACATCCTCCTTGGTGCCATGTCTTTAAAGATGTTGATGACCTCGCTGTGGTTTACCTCAATGTCTTTTTCAATGGCAAGCAGAAGAAGGTCAGAGAGCCTTTCTTCTCCACACAGGCTTCTTAGTTTAGTTTTGATGATTTTCAGCTTGGAAAATGATCTTTCAACTGAAGCTGTCGTCACTGGTAATGTTGCATATATTTGGATCATTTTGACACAGGCAGGAAAGATCAGCTGGCCATTGTTTTCCCTCAGTATTGAACATATTTCTTATAGGTTCTTTGAAGTAAAGCTGGAGTGGAAGACCTTTAGTTCTGTCTTAAGCTGCTCCTCATCTTCTCCATAGAAGATGCAGGCGACCGCGCGAGTTCACGTGACAAAGGAAGAGAGATAGGCTGGTCGGGTGTGCGCAAGGAGGTGGCTCATTTCGGGGCATTGTTTCAGTTGTTTTTAATGGCTCAGGTTTTCAAAAGATAATTTCAAAACCGACCTCAGTAAGATCTTAATAATATTCAGGGCAGTCAAACTTTTTTTTACAGTAGCAGGCTACACACTATCAGGTAGGAGGGTGCACTTTATATATATATATATATATATATATATATATATATATATATATATATATATATATATATATATATATATATATATATATATACTTCAGACTGAACAGTGGCTCTGTGACTACTGTAACAAACAAATAGCAATAGTGTAGTCGGTGTTGCCAAATTAGACAGGTTTCCAACCAATAAGGCTTTTGAACACATTGAGCTGGAAAAAAAATAGCTTATGGGCAGATTGTAAAAAATTTCGTAAGCTTTTCATAACATTTGTTGGGCTTTTAGAAAGAATGACTAACAAAATATATCAAAATAGTCATTATTTATTTTTTAAATATGTTGAATCTGTCGATCTGACATCGTCAATGAAAATTAGTTATAATGAATAATATTGATTGTTATAATAAAACAAGAAAAGAATAATGGTTAATCAAGTGTTTGGTCAATGTAAACGCCCAAGAGGGGTTGAGTTCTACTTATCAACTTAAAAATATTTCATAACTGCGTGTAAGAGAAATGTTTAATTGAGCTATACTGAGAGAAATTAAGTTCATATTAAAGGTAGATTAACAACTCATGTTGGGAAGCTATTTATAATTTATTTTTTCTGGGTGAAATATCCTGATTGTTAAAGAGATCTTGTGTGTTATTTGGTTGTCTGATTGTACATTTTGTTTGGAGCCCATATGCGCAGTTTTTTTTTCTTTGCTTCAGCTCAATTGTGTGCTAATGGAATGTTATGTGTTTAATAGTTCTTTTCTTTTAACATGAGAGAGTTTGAGATTTGGCCTTGTTTTTTCTTTTAAGTTGGGCAGGTTTTTTGCTGGTTTGGGTTACTGGAAACTAACAGTGACTTAGGGTAACCTGTAGTGCTGTGTCTTAACTCAAAAGTCCAGCATAAGCTACACGCTAATAAACATGAGCGCTGGTGTAAGGCTGAACACTGACTGAAGTAACAATTCTGACTAGAACAGGTTCTGTAATTACAGCAGCTATGAGAACAAGGATCAGAACAAAGCAGAGTTCCCTTCTACCTGCAAGTAACTCAAATCTCTTCAGTTTGGCAGTTTTAGTGCTTGGTTCTGCTCCTTGTGCTGCTAGCTGTCCCCTAGCTAACCCTGCTAGCTGTCCTAGCTCACCCTGCTAGCTGTCCCCTAGCTAACCCTGCTAGCTGTCCCAGCTCACCCTGCTAGCTGTCCCCTAGCTAACCCTCCTAGCGTGAATGTTTACTCCAGTTTAGACTTCAGCGCTGACATTTCAAACATATATTAATAACGCTCCTTCCAGCTCGCTCTCTGCTTTGTTGTCACTTCTTTTAATTGTTTGGTAATCAGACCAAATTTCCATCCCGCTCTACCGACACCAACGGTGACCACAGCCGAACTGCAGCGGAGACTGAAGGCTATGACTCAGTGTCCCGCCCCTCTCCAGCTGTGATTGGCTAGCATGTTGCCTTCAGTCGTTGATTTGATTGGTTAAATTGTATGATTGACACATCAAAGATAGTACTAAAAGGAGGATGGCCACTCCGAGGTAAAAAAAGAAAAAAAAAGAAAAAGACGGCTTCCAGTCCAGGGTCTGCTCCGCGCTCACCCAGAAGGCACAAATATCGCTCCATTATATAATCAGGGAAATGTTGACCGGCTACTTTTGACTGCCCTGAATATTAATTAAAAAAAATAATTAAAAAAAACGAGTTTCAAAAGGGCATTTTCGTTGATAAAGGGCAAACTTCCTAGTGCTTTAGCACCACCTAGTGTCTATGTATGCACGCCCCTGTTTGTGACAAAGCTTATAGTCAGAGTGGCTCATGTTACCGTGAGCTACCTCTATAGCTATGCTGCTATAGGCTTAGGCTACTGGAGGACATCAGGGCCTATTTCTCTCACTCTGCTGAGTTCTCCTACTGCTCTTGTAATGTTCTGGTTTTTGTTTATTATTTGGTTAAGTTAGCTCTTTCCTGCCTTGGGGTTTATCTGTGTTTTTGTTTTAGGTTTTGGAGTCCTGTTTATTGTTTGTTATCTGGTCTCTGTATTTGTTCTGTTTTTAGTTCTGTGCTTTGTTTAGTTTCATTATTATCCTCGGTCTTAGGTTTATTCTTCAGTTCATGTCAGCTCTGTAATTGCTTCCACCTGCCTATGATTAGTTTCACTCCGCTCACCTGTTTGACCGTTTATTTAAACCTCACTCAGTCCTCAGCTACCTGTTGGTTCGTCACACCTTATCTCCCATTCGTCCACGCATGCATTCCCTGTTTTGGTAAGAGCTCCCATCACCTTGATTCTGTTTTGATCACCTGTTCTGCCCAGTTCTGTTTGCCTTTTACCTGTCAAGAGGGCCTGGATGTCCGCCTTACCAGTTGTTGGAATCTGTTCTGTTTACCTGCCTTATTCCCACTCCTCACCAGGGGTCCGTTCTTCGTACGTTGCTTAAAACATCCAAGATCAAATGACACATCCAAGATAATATCATCGGGCTAATCATGATCCGGCTAATTGGGTTCTTCGAACACACCTGCTGTTTACGATTAGTATGGCTGGATTGAGTTATCTGAGACAACCGCGCGTACATGCGTTTGTTTAAAAGGGGAAATGTGTCGATAGTAGAAACAATGATCAGCAACGCTGCTATTGGCTGTTCAGCGTGGCCAAAGAACGCCCACAGTTTTTCTCCCAAGCAGAACACGAGCTTTTAATGGAAGGTTATGCCGAATTTGAGTCATTAATTAAAACAACAGGTAACACCTCAAAGTCTGTTAAAGCCAGGAGAGAGGGCTGGCAAAAAGTAGCAGACAAATTAAATGTGTAAGTGCTGTCCATGTTAAATGTTTCTATCACTTTCTACAGTATGTATTTTTGCATTTTAATAATTTCATATTTACTTTGTTATTTTATGTCAGAACCTCCACTGGAGCCACTAGAACATGGGGAAAAAAGTGAAGTACAAGAATATTCTACAAAATGGTAGCCTTTAATTATTATACTTTATTTTAAAAAGCCACTTGTTATGGCAACAGATCCAATATCGTTGTCATTCCTTAGACACTGGAAGTAAAGGACGCGTGCAAAATGTGAATTTTAACTAAAAATTCTTTATCTAGAAGTTTTTCCTTTTCCAAGTCATCCACAGTTTACACGGTAAAACTGTATTGCTCCGTGGCTAGATAATCCATCCATAGTTTTTTCTGATACAATATACGGCTCGACAGGAAGCAAGCCTTTCAAAGTAAAACTAAACTTCACAATAAAATGGCCTGAACAAATCTTCTTACTGAATATGATAAAAATAAAAAGCAAACCATCATACAAATAACTTAAATATTTTCTATTTATGGCTCCAACACCACTTTTTCCTCTTTAAAAGCCACTGTTAAATGATGTGTTTCTCTGTTCATAACAGCCACCAAGAAAAATCTCTCTACAATTACACTGTCGCGCTGCGCTAAAAGATCGTGTCTATTGCACAATACGCGATTAATTCAAAATGTTCTGCAAATTATTCTTGCACCTTCCGCAACAGGTTGCTGTCGTAACAATGGACATGGCTACGGCAGACTTCCCTATCTCCTCCGCTCATAAAGCTGCGATCTAATCCTGTTTACATGAAATAAGCCTGCTCGCGAGCAGGTTTAAGTTTGCGCACATGTTGCTATGACAACAAGTCCAGGATGAGTTTCCAAGAACCAAACAATCCAAGATCATGCCAAATCGTCAACAATCAAATCCAGCTAACTGAGTTAGCGACGTACGAAGAACGGACCCCAGCCCTTCAATAAATCCAGTTAAAGCATTGCAGTGTTTGGTTGAATACCGGGTTCATCTCCAGGTCATTACAGTTCTCCAATTTGCATTGTTTGTTGTTATTTCATCTTTTAACTTTTTGTTCTCTGTCATTTTTCTCTTCATAGAAGGTACACCTGGTCTGGCGTTCTGTTAGCTGTGACATCATCAGGGGAGGCAGATCATCCTCTATTACCATCTAACATAGAAAGTACTCCTGGGTCAATGTGAGCTTCTGAGCTTTCTGTGTCTCTGCTCTGTCTTCTCTAAGCCCCAGTGGGTCGAGGCAGATGAGCGTTCACACTGAGCCTGGTTCTGGTTCTGCTGGAGGTTCTCCTCCCTGTTAAAGGGGAGTTTTCCTCTCCACTGTCGCTTCATGCATGCTCAGTATGAGGGATTGCTGCAAAGCCATCAACAATGCAGACGACTGTCCACTGTGGCTCTACGCTCTTTCAGGAGGAGTGAATGCTGCTTGGAGAGACTTGATGCAACCTGCTGGGTTTCCTTAGAGAGGAAACTTTCTGACCAACCTGGAGGATCTGATGGAGTCTGACTTAATAAAGAGCCTTGAGGTGATATGTTGTGAATTGGTGCTATATAAATAAAATTGAATGGAAATGAATTGAATAATCATACATAAAATATCATTAATACTCTTCACACTACAATAACACATCATTATTAAGAAGATGCAGGTTAAATTCCAGTGAATGGAGGGAATTGTGCCACCTGCTGACACAAAATGGAATAAACTGGGGCCAATCAAGTTTTTTTTTATCTCAGTTTAGCCACAAACCACTTCTTTATGGCAGTGGTCGGACGCGTTGCCGCTCGTAAGACACATCACGATAATCTGTTGCGAAGTTGTTGTTTTTTTATCAAGGATAAACATCCATATCAGAAAAGTATGTTCAAAACATCACAAAGGCAAGCTGGATGTGGTTGGATATTTATTCACCCTGATTCTCCTCTGATCTTTTCAGCCTGTTGAGTAAAGGTTTGACTGTAAACATGTTTGGTCATCCTTTGTTATCTCCAGCAGATGATGATTGGACTAAAATACGAAAAGCCATTGAGTTAAAAACTAATCTGCCTCCTTCAGGTCCGTTAGCTGCTGTCAGACAAAACGAGGCCGCTCTGCCGGGCCCTCTGATTGTTAAATTAGTCGGATAATGGGTGGAAGGGGATTTTTTGCTAAGCCTTATTAAGGAGTTCACAGCTTTACATTAATGAAAAGTGAGGGAATAATTTGGGGATGGATTAACTGTGTGTATTTAATTTGAAAGTATCTGAAAGCAGCGTTACTACTCTGAACACTGCAAAAATACGGCAACCAAAATATGGGGAATAATTACATGATTAAAGGCGAAAAAAAAAGTTAATTCAGCTGTTCGGCCTGTAAGAAAATTACAACGGATTCAACTTCTTGGAAAA
The DNA here is from genome assembly GCA_037039145.1 of Fundulus diaphanus. Taxonomy (NCBI): domain Eukaryota; kingdom Metazoa; phylum Chordata; class Actinopteri; order Cyprinodontiformes; family Fundulidae; genus Fundulus; species Fundulus diaphanus. The sequence goes on from CM073122.1 coordinate 4,600,861, forward strand.
AGAAAAGGAGAAAACGGTGCAGGTTTCAGGAAAGTGGGAAGTTTCTACGAAAACTGGGCAAATAGTGAGAATACGTTTTAATTACATGAACATTATAAAAATTAATTACATATAAAAACGAGTAGCAGCCCCTGTTTCTGTCAAGAGATGTTTGATAATAATATTTCCCTTCATTCCCACAGAGGGGAAATCTGTCTGCGTTTAGTCCGTCCGTTAGGGAGCAGAGTGCTGCCACACTGAGTGGCCCCTCGGGAACAATCTGGGGTCAAGGGTCTTGCTTAAGGACAGAGTTTCAAACTGCCAACCTTTGGGGCTTCTCCAGGATGAAAACATCCAGTCCTCTAACCACCATGCCCCCACTCCCATGCCTCGCTTAAAAATGAGAAAATCACTTAGAACTAAAAGGATTAAATCAACATAAAAAGCAAATTATTCACTGAATTAGTGGATTTCAAAAGAATTTATCCCTAAATTTTCGTAACATCAAACTTCATCACTTTTTCCTTGGAACCACCTTTTGTTGCACTTGGAGCTGCAGGTCTTTCAGGGTCCGTTTCTTGCAGCTTTGCACATCTAAAGACAAAATGTTCCCGGCGTCTTTGCAGAAGGAGAGAGGTTATAAATGGAAATTCTTAAGCTTTAGCACAGATTCTCCATTGGATTTAGGTCTGGCCTTTAACTAGGCCATTCTAGCACATAAATACGCTGCGATCTAAACCATCCCAATGTAGCTCTGGATCATGGGGTAGCTAGTAATGGGTTAATTTTAATTTCAAATATAAAGACTGCTCAACACAGTCATTAATTAACCTAATTAATGACTGTGTTGAGCAATTCTTATATATTTTTTTACCTTAGACAAGATCGTGTAAGGGAGGTTACCGTAAATCAGTAAAGCGGTAAACTTGTGGGATAACTGGGAGTTCAAAAATGGAGAAGTTTCTCGTTCGGCCAGCAACTCCTGTCTGTCATGTAGCAGCTGCTAAGCTACAGCAACGAAAAGATTCTGGTGCCGCCAATGCTCTGGGTCAGGGGTCTGCAACCTGTGGCTCTTTGGACCTTCCACAATAATGATAATAAATGCAAGTTTTAGCATTTTTTTCCTGGAATAATTGCTTTTAATTTTCACAACAGAATGATGCTAAAAATGGCAGTAATATTTCATTTTAAATCAATAATTTTTCATTATATTGGAAACTGATTTTTTTACATCATTATCCACAAATATCAACATCCCATCCATCCTCTTTTTTAAACCTCAAAATAGACATAAAGGGCGTTTCTTTAACGATTACAACATATTTCCTACAGTAGATCTTTATCACAAATTATAACTTGTCTTTTTACAAAAGGCCAGGCAACATTTGCGGCTCTGAACGAGTTTAATTCAACTGGACTGTAGGAAAAATGGCTCTTTGGACTAAAGGTTGCAGGCCCCTGGTCTGGGTGTATATTTAGGGAGGCTGTCCTGCTGGAATGTGAATCTCAAATCTTCTGCGGGTTTTCCTCCAGGATCCTTCCATGTTTAACTTCAATCATCCTCCTTTCGACTCTGACCAGCTTCCCCATCCCTGCGGAAGAAAAGCATCGCCGCAGCATGATGCAGCCATCGTTGTGCTTCACGGTGAGGAAAGTGTGTTGAAGGTGACGAGAACGTGTCAGTTTTCTTTCAATCAAGGCCAGACTTGCAGTTCCCATGAGTCTCTCTGCTGTTTCTCTGATGAAAGGCTCTCCTGTCAGTTTGGGACCGCAGATGTCTGCAGATGTTTTTAAGAGAAAAATGTCAGATATTCTCAGCCTTGCGTAGTGAATTATTCTAAAAACAGTACGAATACGAGTTTACGGCTGATTATAAGATCAGATGTCTGGGCCAGAGGGTTTTTTTGTTTGCTGTCAATGGATGCCGGCGTGAAAGCAACGTGTGTAAAGATGTGTGGAGGATGCGATTCCATGGCAACAGAGTCAAGTGCTGACAGCGAGGCTTTGCAGCAGATTCTTTCAACCTTTAAAAACTGTACAAACCAAGTCTGTGTTTTTTTTTTTTTTAAATGCAAGGCCACTCCGCATCTCCTTCCTTCATTCTCACTGTCAGATCTCTAATCCTGTTGAGCTGCTTTTCTATCATTTTGGTTTTTCTCCCGGATCTCATCTCTCCCCCCCGGCCATCCACCCCCATTTCCAGAGCAGAGAGACGGGAGGAGCACGGCAGCGGAGGGCCCTCGCCGCCCCGAACCTCTGACAGATGAGGAGGTGGAGGTTTAGCATGGCCAGGAGCCAGACTTTCTCTCTCCCAAATCCGTCAGCGATGGAAGTGGGCTGCTGTGGCTTCGAAATATATCACAAGCAAGAGGCAAAAAAACTAATATTTCTGACTCCAAACTCCCTGAGCAAAAACATTAGAAACATGCAAGCTTTTAAATTCCTAAGAATAATTTATAAAAAATCAAGCAAATTGGTTCACATTCAGGTAGTCACTGCAGGATTATCTCTTCTTTCCTGGACCTAATCTTCTAAATGGCGCCAGTTACAATAAAGTGCAGCAATTTGTCTTTATTTATCACAGCTACTTCATCCGATGGAGACAAGTCGCCTAATCTAAACAAAAACCCTCCGCAGCATCTGTGTGATGCAAGCTAAAAGGGATTCATTCATGAAACGCTGCAAAGAAAACAGCCATAAAAAAACTTTAAATCTTAGGGTTTAGTGTATTTTATCTGTACTTCGGTGCATTCTGATGTTTCCCTGTTGCTTCATCGGCATTTAGTAAATTAAGGTGTTGATAGATGAGCAGCATGGAGTTTTTTTTAACTTTGAATGATTTTACAACCACGTAAAAAGCAGATCAACCACATTTTAAAACCCTGGAGGTTCTTTTTAGCATCTGTGTGCAGATGAAGCAAATTAAAATCCATGTATTTCTTTAGAACTGAACAAAAACATGCATTTTAGATGTAAGATCATACATCTAAAAGATCAAAGTGAGCTCATTGCGCAGACCCCCACAGACACAAGGCAGTTTCTGTGATTTCCTGTTCCATCATCATGCCTTTTTCTGCCTGTTTTACATTTTTATTTGCAGTTTTGTGTCGGTTTGATGACGACCGTCTCGGTTTATTGTTGTTTGACGGACTCCGCTTTGCTCTCCATCTCATCGGATCATGTCTTTGCTCCACGTTTGCCTCACCAGTGGCAACATACTGAGCATGGCTCACGCCATGACATGTCGAACTCAGTGGCAATTGTGTAATAAAAAAGTCAATTAGTTCTGGCAGGGATACTTGTGACTTATTTAATCACTTTTTCACATTGGGCCATGTAAGGTTTGGCTTCCCCCCCCCCTTAATAATAATAAAACTTCTTTTAAAAACTGCATTTTGTGTTTAAATGTGTTGTCTTTGACTAATATTTACATTTTGTTTGACGTTGCGAAACATTTAAGTGTGACAGACCTGCAGGAAGGGGGCCAACACTTTTTCTCACCGCCGTATCTGGCTCCTCTGTTTTGCTTTTTCTCAGTAAATATTCACGCGCCTGTTTTTGAGGAACGATCTCAGGTTTCTGTTTTTCACAATCCTGAGATTAAGAGGAAACATCTGTCGCTAAACGTGTATGTCATGACTAATCAATGGTAACGGGCTGAAACAGACACCACAGAAGGTTTTTAAGGTGAAGTCAGCGACATCTCAGCATCAATTGGCAATAATGTCGACAGCAATCAGTCAAGATAAAAGACCGACATGCTGTCCTCCATCTGACACAAAACTCAGTTGTTCTGCTCGCCTCTTTTCTCAAATTGTCCTTTTTTGGCAGCCTGGTTCTCTTTCCGTGGGGAGAGACGTGACTTTGTTTGTCTGGCTGTCGGATCGCTCTTTAGCTGAGGTCTGGAATGTGGTTGTGGGTGATTTCTGTTACTCAAAGTCCCAGCAAACGATGCAAAGTGGTAGAGGAACATTAAAGGAGACATATTATGTTTTTTAGTTCTTCCTTTTCACATTGTGGTCTGTATAAAGTGGAACTGCAATGATTTGGTCTGAATTCCTCGTTAATCTAGCGCAACTCGTTTTGGTGCCGTCTCTTTAAGAGGAGGGTCTTCAAACCCCGCCTCACTCCAGGTCGCAGAGAGTTCCACCCTGTTTGGACATTTTTGGAGCATGCTGGGTGACAGTGTAATGAGCAACCCAACATTTTGACTTCAGCTTTAAAATCGCTCCAAGACATGAAAATGAAATGAAATTTTGCTAAATTGGCAAACCAGAAGACATAATTGTTCAAACAAATGTGACAGAGAAAGGAGAAAACTGAACGGCTGCTGAACGCAGCACCTGGACAGATTACTTAAAAATGTTCTGCACTCCTGGAGACTCCAAGGACGCAAAAAAATGTATTTAAGGGCTATAACAAGTGGATTTTACATGATATGTACCTCTGGGGAGTAGTGCCCTATGATTAGAGCACCGTGCATCTAGGAGAGGCTGCAAAGTTCTGGGTTCGAATCCCACAGATTGCCACTCTGGGTCCCTGAGCAAGTGCCAAAATGCAGATGACAAATTTCATTGGAAGATATGTTGCAATGACAAATAAAGATGATCATTATTATTATTGTTATTATTAAGCATGTAACAATCTGTCCATTTTGGACTAAAAGTCAGGTTTTTCATGTCCATATTTCTGATTTTAAAGCGAGCCACTGATTCTTCCAGCTCACCGGTGGTGTAACTTTGTCAGACGAATGTTTCTTTTCCTCTCTGCCTACCGGATTCGATGGACAGCACACCGAGTGCCTCGTTAAGGCAGATGAGACCCGCTGGAACCAAAAGCTGTCTTAAAACAATCGTCGTGAAGTCAGTAGTGGTGAGGTCTGGGTCCGGACCTTGGTCGGCCAATTAGTGACTTCTGCGCTTCTGTAACACCTTTTAAAAGGGACCGTAGGAGCCTCAGAGAACATCCATTATAATTACGAAATCAGCCTCTAAACCCATTTATTCCAGGTTTAATTTCATTATGGTATGAATTAATTAATTAGAAATGTAAAACAGTAACGTTTGCCACTGTGTCTCCCTCCTTATCAGCTCCACCTCACCTCTCAGTATCACACTGAATTAATCTCATTTTTGTTTTTCTTATGGTAGAATGAGCAGTCAGGCTCTCGTGTCTTTACAAATGACTCTCTCTCTCTCTCAGAACATCATATATAAAACAAAATCGACACTTCTTTCATGGTTGCTCTTGGTTTCTTATGGGTCTGTGGGAAAATAAGTATATCTGTCATGTTTTAGGGGAACAGCACAGCTGAAATCTTTATAGCACATTGTAAGGCCTGTTTTTCTACAGTGACCACGAGAAATAAGCAAAACAGGCAGAAAATCAAGGGCAGTCACACTTATTAGGTTCTCAAAGTTTATGTATGGATTCGAGTTCTTCAGTGTGACACTGAAACAACTTGAAATCAATATCTTGCAGCATTTACAATGCAGAGCCTATTAAAAAAAAGATGGGTAAATTTCCAAGCTTGTGTCTTGGTTGCTGCTGCGACTCACTACCATGTTGTCACAGTTGTTTGCTAGCCACAAACATCTGGACCTCCAGTATGTGTCAGTTACACATCAAGAAGGGACTGTCTGCTGGATTATAGCTAACTTTTTATAGTCCACGGAACAACTCTGGTAATAAAGTCTGTTTTTATTGTTTATATATTAGTCCAATTAAATTTTATTTATATCGCACCAATTCACATCACATCACCTCAAGGCTCTTTCTAAAGTCAGACTCCATCAAATCCTCCAGGTTGGTCAGAAAGTTTCCTCTCTAAGGAAACCCAGCAGGTTGCATCAAGTCTCTCCAAGCAGCATTCACTCCTCCTGAAAGAGCGTAGAGCCACAGTTGACAGTCGTCTGCATTGTTGATGGCTTTGCAGCAATCCCTCATACTGAGCATGCATGAAGCGACAGTGGAGAGGAAAACTCCCCTTTAACAGGGAGGAGAACCTCCAGCAGAACCAGAACCAGGCTCAGTGTGTGAACGCTCATCTGCCTCGACCCACTGGGGCTTAGAGAAGACAGAGCAGAGACACAGAAACGTTGCAGAGTGAAGGACAGAGTAGAGAGATAGACAGATTCCCTTACCAATAAAATTCTGTTATAAACATGTGTGTCTATATATCTAAGTCTGCCAGAAAACTGACAAACTCAGAGGCTAAATCCTCTTGAGGTGCCTTGATATTGGGGCCGGCCCACCAATGTTTGTTTTAAATAACGAACCTCTGAAATCGCAGTGCGCATGCCCAACACGCTCTCAGTAGACAGCGGTGGGGCACAAATCCCACGCCCCCAAGCTCAGATCGTCCAATCAAAACGCTGGAAATACAGACGTTACGTTTATGTTCTGAAGTTCGGAAAGCGTGCGACCATCTGAGCGAGGCAAGGCAAATTAATTTGTATAGCACATTTCAGTACAAGGACAATGCAAAGTGCTTTGCATGATTAAAATATAGGAAAATAAAACAGAATAAAAGTAAGTAAAAAAAAACTGTTGGAATAAAATTTAGGAAAATGTAAACAAAATAAAACATAAAAAATGGAAACTAAAAGCAAATATTAATCTAGTGTTGGTTGTCCTTGCTAGCTCACAGAAGGATTGATGTGAATCTTTTCTGTTTAATAAATGAACACTATCAGTGAGCCTAATTATATATATATTTATATATATATATAAAATATAATTACATTTAGATTATATAAAATGGATTTACTAGTGTTAGTTTATTCTAATTTATCTGTTTAATTTAACATTGATCAAAGTCAAGTATGCATCACAAAAAAATCAGTTGCTGCTTATAGGCGTTGAGTTTTTGTGTCCCACTTAACTTATCATGCCAGATAAGTTAAGTGGGACATGCTATCTAAGTACCAATCATAGATTTAATTGCGAACATTACCTCTCCTAAGTTCATCCTGAACTTTATGTCTGTGTTTAATCTTGGCCATCTTTATTTTCTTTTTCACTAACGTTTGAGCATTCGTATATAGATTCATGTCCCCCAGTTTAAAAGGCAACTTTTTCTCACTTAAGGACGCGACTGACACGCTGAACATGAGAACGTTTGTGTTGTTGGTGCTTTGTTGAGCTAAAAAACCGTGTGGTTCAGATCATATTTGAGCCGGTTTTTCTTACACGGGGTGCTCTTTGATTTGAGCGTTCAGTGTGGGCTTTAAAGGTGGCTCTGAAGGCTCTTCACTGTGCTTTGCTGGTTGTCAGGTTGAATTCACAGCTATTAGACACTGACCCAGTTTCACTGTATCAAAATATCTGCAGAAACTTCCTTAATCCACGTCTTTGCTCAAACAGTTTGCTAGAGGAATCAACATGGTCTTTTACTTTTTTTTGTTATATTTTCCCTATTTTTCATTTAAATTTCTAAACAGCCACATGGTGGGAAAATATTTTTGCCTCATCTCACCGTCTGCGACTCTACTGTGCCACTAACGCCAGACAGATTAGCATGTGGGAATGTGCCTGAGAAAGACAAGAGGAAATATGTGGAAGCTGCAGATATTGTGTCCTGTTCCCACCTCGGTCCTGCTTTTATCTGTGATACCTTTGCAGTTTGCATTTGTCTCTGGGTTGTGTTCAAAGCTGTACTTTTTGTAGATGCTTGAGAAGTCAGCAGGGAGTTTCTCCTCATCCGTCAGTGGGGAGAAACAACTCCCACAGACGCTCACAGCGCTGCTCGGTGTGGAAGACAGAGTGGGCTCTCGCTGGCTTTCCATATAAACTGATGTTTACATTAATCAGCTCAGACGCTCGTTTCCAGTCTGGCTGAACGTAAACAGAATTAGCTGCCCCGAGCAGCCATTTGGTTAACTTCATTAGAGATTTGCATCTTGCAGACTCATCCTGCATATTCATTCACACTCGTTCTACACGAGTGGGAGGATGTCGTCCGCTCTCTGTTTGTCAGAGTATGTTGAGGTGGGCGAGTCAAGCCAAACACAAAATACAGACTTTCCTTACTTACAAAAATACTTTCTTAACACAGATTCAGTTTAAGAAGAAAATAAAATTAGTAGAACCTATAGATGAACCATCTTTGATTACATTCAGTCAAACAAAAACGAACCATCATGTTTGATCAGTTTCTAACTGTACATGTGCCGTTCTAATTCTTTTACCAAACTGTAAAAAAGGATGTTAACCCTCCAGACAGATTTGTTAGAAAGTTTCCTCTCTAAGGAAACCCAGCAGGTTGCATCAAGTCTCTCCAAGCAGCATTCACTCCTCCTGAAAGAGCGTAGAGCCACAGTGGACAGTCGTCTGCATTGTTGATGGCTTTGCAGCAATCCCTCATACTGAGCATGCATGAAGCGACAGTGGAGAGGAAAACTCCCCTTTAACAGGGAGGAGAACCTCCAGCAGAACCAGAACCAGGTTCAGTGTGAACGTTCATCTGCCTCGACCCACTGGGGCTTAGAGAAGACAGAGCAGAGACACAGAAAGCACAGAAGCTCACATTGATCCAGGAGTACTTTCTATGTTAGATGGTAATAGAGGATGATCTGCCTCCCCTGATGATGTCACAGCTAACAGAACGCCAGACCAGGTGTACCTTCTATGAAGAGAAAAATGACAGAAGAAAAAGTTAAAAGCTAAAATAACAACAAACAATGCAGATTGGAGAGCAGTAGGAGAACTCAGCAGAGTGAGAGAAATAGGCCCTGATGTCCTCCAGCAGCCTAAGCCTATAGCAGCATAACTATAGAGGTAGCTCAGGGTAACATGAGCCACTCTAGTTATAAGCTTTGTCAGAAAGGAAAGTTTTAAGATTAGTCTTAAAAGTAGACGGGGTGTCTGCCTCACGGACCAAAACTGGGAGTTGGTTCCACAGGAGAGGAGCCTGATAGCTAAAGGATCTGCCTCCCATTCTACTTTTAGAGACTCTAGGAACCACCAGCAGACCTGCAGTCTGAGAGCGAAATTCTCCAGCATGTACTTGGTTTTTACTGGGAAGGAAAGAAACAAGTTAAGCCAGTCCCGTCAATGTCATGATCCTGGGATGTGTGTTTGGGTGAGACCTCTTTCAAAATAGAGGATCTTGGCTGGAAGGTGTGGCTTCACACCTGTCTGCAATCTCCTCATTAGTCTGCTGGGGATATTAGGAGCTGCAGGACTCCTCGCCTGATGAACAGGGGTCCGTTCTTCGTACGTCGCTAACTCAGTTAGCTGGATTTGACTGTTGATGATTTGGCGTGATCTTGGATCGTTTGGTTCTTCGAAACTCTTCCTGGACTTGCTGTCATAGCAACATGTGCGCAAACTTAAGCCTGCTCGCGAGCAGGCTTATTTCATGTAAACAGGATTAGATCACAGCTTTATAAGCGGAGGAGATAGGGAGGTCTGTCCAGCCAGTGCACTTGGACCACCTAGTGGCAGAGGACGGGACAGAATTGTGGAACACCATTTTTTAATGTTTAATAAAAGACGAAACAAATAATGCTTAGTTCCTGATGTTTTATTTAAACACTTTTTTATAAAGAAAAGACAGCAAGTCATATTTTGCCTGCAATAAGAGATAGTTATGTAAAGTCAGCAATACTACTGTCAAATGGTGTATTAGAACTTACTCTGAAGGTCCTTTTGAAGCAAGTCGATCTCTAGTGCAATTTTTCTCTTTTTCAAGTTGTGGAGTTCAATTTCTCCTCTTAATTTGTGTTTTTTCAGGTCAAAATACTATTTTTTTTGTTGAAGAAACCGTTTATATAGGGAACGGATGGCACCCTGTGTTATTTTGCGAAAGAAAAAGAAAGGGTGAAACATGCCTCATGCAACAAAAGTAAAAATAACCTGTTTTTTTTTCAGCCTTTTTCTTGGTGGCTGTTATAAACAGACAAATACATCATTTAACAGTGGCTTTTAAAAAAGAGGAAGAAGATGCTTTTTAAAATACAGTATAATAATTAAAGGCTACCATTTTGTAGAATATTCTTGTACTTCACTTTTTCCCCATATTCTAATTGGTCCTGTGGAGGCTCTGACATAAAAGAAGAAAGTAAATATGAAATTATTAAAATGCAAAAATACATACTGTAGAAAGTGATAGAAACATCTAACATGGACAGCACTTACACATTTAATTTGTCTGCTACTTTTTGCCAGCCCTCTCTCCTGGCTTTAGCAGACTTTGAGGTGTTCCCTGTCGTTTTAATTAATGACTCAAATTCAGCATAACCTTCCATTAAAAGCTCTTGTTCTGCTTGTGAGAAAAACTGTGGGCGTTCTTTGGCCATGCTGAACATCCAATAGCAGCGTTGCTGATCAATGTTTCTACTATCGATACATTTCCCCTTTTAAACAAACGCATGAACGCGCAGTTATCTCAGATAACTCAATCCAGCGATACTAATCCTAAACAACAGGTGTGTTCGAAGAACCCAATTAGCCGGATCATGATTAGCCGGATGAAATTATCTTGGATGCCTCATTTGATCTCGGATGTTTTAAGCAACGTACGAAGAACGGACCCCAAGCCTCCGTGTTGATCAATTTGTTGATTTTTAGCTGTTTCTCGCTAAGACAAGGAAGGCGATCCTGTGACGTGTGACCAGTTCATTTCTGCTCAGCTTGCTCTATACCTACCCTCTACGTACCCAAAAAATGCTTGTTTGGAGTGTGTTAAACCAAATTAGACTCATTACATTACATGATGGTTTCATGGTATATTCCAGATGCAGAGGGGATTGTAGCATCTCAGTCTACGTTTTTTTTCCAGTTTGTGAAGGTTTGCAGACCTTTGTCTCTGTACAGCTCACTAACAAGTCTTTGTCAAATGACCCTAGAAAGCTAATCCGCCAGCATTTTTCAGGATCAGCAGCAAACAGACTTCATGTTTAGTAATATATGGAAGCTGCTGGAAAATAAAATGTATATGGAAATGAACCAGCGCCGGGGATAGAAGGACAATGTTGTAAACATTCAGCAAACATGCGGCAGAAATTATAATTATTCCATGTTTTCTGGAAATGTGCTGCCTTCCCAGAGAAGCGCCTGGAGAGGCGGTTTGAGCTCAGAGAAAACGGAAAGAAAACCTTGTTCTGTCCTGAGAGAATAAAAAAAACAACACAACATTTCTGCTGTCCTACTGGCGTGTGAATGGCAGAAATTAATATTTGATAATTTAGTAATCTTCTGCTCTCCAGTGCTGATCTGTTTGATTCTCTCAGATTCTTTTGCTTCCTGCTGTTTTCTGTATTTGCTGAGCTGCAAAGATGCTGTTTCTACCCTGTTAACTGAACAAAACAAGAAGTATTTTTAAATAAATATTTTAGCTCAGTTAAAAATACTGCTGTGCTATTCACCAGCTCTGTATATGAATTTCTCTTCATTCAATATTTTTAATTACATTGAGTTCCTCTTCATTCCTTCTGATTGCGCCTGCAGGGGCAATCAGAAGGAATTGTCTTGTTGCTGAAAAATGCTACACAAATAAATTTACTTTGCATGAGAGAACCTGAAATTAATCACAATGAAAAAAAAAAAATAAGGTAACTATCAAAACCCAAAGACCCTTGGCTCATTACTCATATCTGATTAATATGATGCGATACAATGTGCTTTATTGATCCCAGAATAGGGAAATTATTGGGTAGCTGCAGCATAAGATACAGAATACACTGTGACAAGCTCAACATAACTATAAATAAATATAATCTAAAAGTATAGACACATATTTAGATCCTAAATAAGTTGAAGATCAAAAGTAAAATCCATTAAAATGTGATTATTTGAAACGTATTTACTTTAAGGCAACAGCTAAAGCAAACTGCTTCCTTTGTTGACATCATCAGAATGGGAGGCAGATCCTTTAGCTATCAGGCTCCTCTCCTGTGGAACCAACTCCCAGTTTTGGTCCGTGAGGCAGACACCCTGTCTACTTTTAAGACTAAGCTTAAAACTTTCCTTTTTGACAAAGCTTATAGTTAGAGTGGCTCATGTTACCCTGAGCTACCTCTATAGTTATGCTGTGATAGGCCTAGGCTGCTGGAGGACATCAGGGTCTATTTCTCTCACTCTGCTGAGTTCTCCTACTGTTCTCCAATTTACATTGTTTGTTGTTATTTCAGCTTTTAACTTTTTGTTCTCTGTCATTTTTCTCTTCATAGAAGGTACACCTGGTCTGGCGTTCTGTTAGCTGTGACATCATCAGGGGAGGCAGATCATCCTCTATTACCATCTAACATAGAAAGTACTCCTGGATCAATGTGAGCTTCTGAGCTTTCTGTGTCTCTGCTCTGTCTTCTCTAAGCCCCAGTGGGTCGAGGCAGATGAGCGTTCACACTGAGCCTGGTTCTGGTTCTGCTGGAGGTTCTCCTCCCTGTTAAAGGGGAGTTTTCCTCTCCACTGTCGCTTCATGCATGCTCAGTATGAGGGATTGCTGCAAAGCCATCAACAATGCAGACGACTGTCCACTGTGGCTCTACGCTCTTTCAGGAGGAGTGAATGCTGCTTGGAGAGACTTGATGCAACCTGCTGGGTTTCCTTAGAGAGGAAACTTTCTGACCAACCTGGAGGATCTGATGGAATCTGACTTTGGAAAGAGCCTTGAGATCACGTGTTGTGAATTGGTGCTATATAAATAAAAATGAATTGAATCTAATCATGAAAAAAATCAATGAAGATATCAGGAAACGAATCTGAACCTCCAATAGTCTGGTTCCTCTTTGAGTACAATTCCCAGATGCCTGAAGGCGCCACATTCATCTGTTCTCATCATAAAAGGACGATTTCAAGCCTGAGAAAACCCTCCTAGCTGTGAAGTACGGGGGAGGCTGCATCATGATGTGGGAGTGTTTTTCTGCAGGAGGGAGTGGTGCACTTCACAGAAGAAGAATAGGACCAGTTTATTCTTTCATCAAGGCCCCGCCAACTACCAGACATCTGGATCGACAGGCTTTAAATTCTTTATTTCTGTCTAATTTCTTTAAATCGCTTTCTTCGACTTGTTTTATTTTTATTGCACTTCACCAAAACAAATTCCCCCTGAGATTTATATCGACTAGCGTCCTCGCCACCTGAGGTGAGACTTTTCACTCGGTAACATATGTGAAATAAGAGTAAACGAAGTTAGCAGGAGGGCGGCTGCAAGGGTTTGATGGTGTTGTTAGAGACTCCATCCATCCACTACTATCTACCTCAATTTATTTCAAGGTCATCTTTAACTTCTTCTTTTACACAGCAGTCGTTTTAAAGCATGCCCTCTCACATCATCTAGTGAATGATTTATATTCATGCTTTCTTCAAGTAGCTCTCTGTGCAGACAGAGGAAATCACGAGATAAACGGATCCCAGCACCAGTGATGAAGGATTTACGTTAGTTTAACAACACAACGTGACTGAAGGTTTTCCCAGCAACAACATTTCTGAGGTTACATTAAGTCTGTGATAAACACGACTCTTTTTCCTCAGTTTAACTCCACTTCACACCGGACTGCTCAGAGCTGCGGAGCTCAGCGGGCGCTAATGGCTTCTGAGTTTGACTGTCAGAGGAAATAAAAAAAGGGGGAAATCAAATTAAGCTTCCTGCTTCTCCTGCACTAAATGTCAGAAAGGTGCAATGACAGCTGATCGACACGTTCAAAGCTGTCGGTTTCATAGCTGCTTTTTACCCCGAGCTAAAGCAAGGTTTGACTGTATTTGCAGGAAAAAGATACACTCCTTTAAAAAAAATAAAGTTTCCTTTCTGAGAGTATGAGATCGAGCCAGGTAAACTTGTGAACTATTATCTGGTCGGTTCGGTAGGAGAGACGGTTTTGAATCAGTGCTGACTGTTCTGGTTTTAATCAAATTAACTAAAGGGGCAACAATGATTCAACCCCAGAAACTTGAAATGGTTCTGCAGATGGAAGCCACATACATTTTTCCTCACCTGATTTTTTTTGCTGCTTTTAAGTACTTTAGCATTTGACCAGGGTCAGAGTCACTACTGGTAGCAGGAGGCGATACCTGGACCCTACAGAGGCTGCACAGGGCAGTCCATCTCCACCAGGATGGTGGTCTCAGATTCAAGCGGACCAAAAAAGAAGCAAAATGAGGCTTTTCAGAATATTTATTTCCTTTCCCTTTCCTAAAAGTCTAAGTTTTATTAATATCGCTTTCCTGGACAAAGCCTATGATGAGGCATCGACCGTGCAGTTAACGCTATTTTGCTTTCCATAGAAAGTACTCCTGGTGCAATGATTCTGCAGGTTTTTGTATCTTTTCTCCAGTCACAACAGATGGGTGTTCATGCTGAGTCTCATTCTTCTCCTTCAGATATATATTTTTTTACAGTTAAACATGAGTTGTTTCTCAAACTCAGACTCTGAAATATTTTAATAATCCCAGAGGGAAATTACAGTTCCAGTACAATCATCCATCACATACATCACAAACATTTCTGGGGAACGATTTGACTGAGGCATTGCTGTCAAGGACCCCACCTGACGCGGTTACCATAGGGCGCTGCCTTTAACTCTGTTGAAAGATAACAGCCACATATTGGGGAGGGAGATGAAAAAAAGGCATATTTCACACTTTATCCTTTTCCAGGATACAGTTTGAGACATCAAAAAGACCTCCACTGTTGCCACGTCTTTGCTGAGGAGCAGAGATTGCAGCAAAATCAATAGCCGGACATCCTTAGATACACGTCTTTAGTTTTGGTATTAAAAGGAGAATTTGACTGCACTGCATTTTAACCTGTATTGAACTCGACTTAATGAGATCTATTCAATTCAATTCAATTCAATGTTATTTATATAGCGCCAAATCATGAAACATGTCATCTCAAGGCACTTTACAAAATCAAGTTCAATCATATTATACAGATTGGGTCAGATTATACAGATTGGTCAAAATGTCCTATATAAGGAAACCAGTTGATTGCATCAAAGTCCCGACAAGCAGCATTCACTCCTGGAGAACCGTAGAGCCACAGGGAGAGTCGTCTGCATTGTACATGGCTTTGCTGCAATCCCTCATACTGAGCAAGCATGAAGCGACAGTGGGAAGAAAAACCACCCATTAACGGGAAAAAAAACCTCCGGCAGAACCGGGCTCAGTATGAACGGTCATCTGCCTCGACCGACTGGGGTTACAGAAGACAGAGCAGAGACACAACAAGAGAGACAAAAACGCACAGAAGCACACATTGATCCAGTAATCTGTTCTACATTAGATGGTAGTAACGGGTGAGCCGTCTTCTCTGGATGATGTCAAAGTTAACAGAACGCCAGACCAGGTGTACCTACTATGAAGAAAAAGAGAGAGAGCAAAAAGTTAAAAGCTGAAATGACGACAGCACTGAGATCTAACAGGACAAGTACAGACACAAGTCCATTATCTGAGGCCATGAGAATATCATTGGTGACCTTCACCAGAGCTGTTTCAGTGCTATGATGAGCTCTGAAGCCTGACTGAAACTCCTCAAGTAGGTCATTACTTTGTAAATGTTCACAAAGTTGATTAGCAACTACTTTCTCAAGAATTTTAGATAAGAAAAGAATCTGACTCTGATTATATGACTGGGTTGTTATTTGGCCTAAAATTGGCTGCTATGGGTTTAATTTGGCTCGATATGTGCTGTGAAGTGCCTAAATCCTGAAAACATAAACACGAAGACGATCCCACCCTCAGGACGGGGAGCACTCAAGCTGATCCAGAAGGACTCGGGTGATTCTGGACCCCAATCCTTGTTCTGCTGAGACTCGCTGGAAAAGCAGCGGTGATGAGAGAAATCCTCTGAGTGCAGCAGCACCTGCTGATTTTATCCCAGCTGAAGAGGAGCACTTCACGGAGATGACATCTGCCTCCACCCGAGGCTGAAGTTTACAGCTCAGCCGCTGAGTGCTGAGTGGTGGAGCCGAGGCGGTGGTGGGGTTCATCCACTCACAGGTCAGACGGGGCTGACGGCATCGCGCCGCTGCAGGATGTGTTTTTCCACTGATGCCTGATGGAAAACTAAACACAGATCTGACCTCAGTGGTACAGAACGGCAACATAAAACCTGCACAGCCATTTTGAGAAGCAGAAACGGTGCAAAACAGGCTGATTGGAGTCACTAATGCACTGATGAGACGTGAACTGTTAATCCATACCTGCATTTGCTCTTTTTCTGTAGAAAAAGATGAACTCAACATATCAAGTTGAGTCCATTTGCTCCTGAACCGTCTATTTCCTCTTCTAAACTGGACTGAACTTTAATTATCTCACATTCATCTTTGCTAATGACTATTCTCAGCCTCTCTACTTAGTCTGATACATTCATGCAATCGCACTGTATTTTCATCATCTGTAAAGCTGCCTGTCGTTTTTGACTTGAACATTTATATCTTACTGGATAGTCACTTAATCTTAATAATGATTCTGGGTTCTCGGTGGGCTCATGAAGCAGGGTCACCTGTGGAGTTCCCCCTGAGCAATGTTTCATTAGATCAGAAGTGGAAGTGTGCTTATTTCACTTCCTGCTCATGCGCTAAATTATTCTGTTTGTGACTTGCAGCTGCTGTTTGGCACACACCCAACCACCGTCTGTGAAGAACTGCATCAGTAGGGAAACCTAAGAGCCCCCGGGCCGGACTCCAGCACCTCGTCTCCATCGTTCCACCTGGCAGGACCAGCGTCATTGTGCTCCTCGTTGTGGTCTTTGAGCCTTCAGACTAACGAGCTGCCAGTTTTGGAAATAGCCTCGTTCATGCTGTGACACGCGGAGCCCGGCGGAGCTTCTCGGAGCCGAAAATGTGTTCATTTAACCCTCAGTGTTGGAAAATAACAAACCAGGAAAAGTCTCGGAAACGTTTCCTTTTTGTTAATTTAATGGAATAATGGTTAAAATAGCCAGAAGTGGTGAAGCAGAAAGGATTTCTAGATAGATGCTCATTTAGAACCAGATAGTTACATACCCTGCATATAAAGACACATAAAGGTTTTAGCTGTCTGACTTTTCCGGTTGTAGGTTAGTTAAGAGAAGAGAGAAACAGGTTTTAGTTCAGTTCAATTCAATTGAAGTTTATATATATAGGGCCAATTTATGTAACATGTCATCTCAAGGAATTTAAAAAAGTCAAATTCAATCAGATCCTCCAGGCTGGTCAGAAAGTTTCCTCTCTAAGGAAACCCAGCAGGTTGCATCAAGTCTCTCCAAGCAGCATTCACTCCTCCTGAAAGAGCGTAGAGCCACAGTGGACAGTCGTCTGCATTGTTGATGGCTTTGCAGCAATCCCTCATACTGAGCAAGCATGAAGTGACAGTGGAGAGGAAAACTCCCCTTTAACAGGGAGGAGAACCTCCAGCAGAACCAGAACCAGGCTCAGTGTGAACATCTGCCTCGACCCACTGGGGCTTAGAGAAGACAGAGCAGAGACACAGGAAGCACAGAAGCTCACATTGATCCAGGAGTACTTTCTATGTTAGATGGTAATAGAGGATGATCTGCCTCCCCTGATGATGTCACAGCTAACAGAACGCCAGACCAGGTGTACCTTCTATGAAGAGAAAAATGACAGAGAACAAAATGTTAAAAGTTGAAATGACAAACAATGCAGATTGGAGAGCAGTAGGAGAACTCAGCAGAGTGAGAGAA
This sequence comes from Fundulus diaphanus, assembly GCA_037039145.1. NCBI lineage: Eukaryota > Metazoa > Chordata > Actinopteri > Cyprinodontiformes > Fundulidae > Fundulus > Fundulus diaphanus. The sequence goes on from CM073122.1 coordinate 4,618,469, forward strand.
ATAGACCCTGATGTCCTCCAGTAGCCTAAGCCTATAGCAGCATAACTATAGAGGTAGCTCAGGGTAACATGAGCCACTCTAACTAGAAGCTTTGTCACAAAGAAAAGTTGGAGTTCTTCAAATTCAAAAGTTAACATACACGACTAGTACTACGCCTTTAAAGGCCAGATGATGAAAGATACAATTTTCCTAAATTTCTCTCTTCATATCCCTTGAAGTAAGTTATTAGTTGCACCATCATCGGTTGCTTGCTGACCCAGACTGAGGATCAGGAAACCTTTCCGGGTGTTTTGAGGTAAATTGCTGACAGGGTTTAACACATTTTCAGGGTATTCTAATTTTCTGGGGCATTGGATTTTGAGTTTTCATCATCTGTAAGCCAAAATGGCAGGAAATGAAGTGTGGAAGTGTTTCAGTGTTCATGTAATGTAAACAAAATAAAACTTAAAGCAAATATTAATCTAGTGTTGGTTAACCTTTCTGGCTCACAGAAGGACTGATGTGAATCTTTTCTGTTCAATAAATGAACAATATCAGTGAGCCTTTATTTGTAATTTTATATATAATAATTAAATTACATTTAGCTCATATAAAATAAATGGAAGTAGCATTGTGTCAGATTCTGGATGTAAAAAAATGTGGAGTCATTATTTTCAGCCAGAAGTCCATTTTTGTCCTGTGTTTCCTGAGTCAGTGTGATTTATTGTCTTCAACTGAGGCGTGTCAGTCAGCAGACGTGTTCGTATCAAGAAACAAACTGAGGTGCATCTGCTTTTCAAGCCCTGAAATTCACTGAAGATTGGATTTACGAGCTTGGTGTGATCTGTACATGATGAGGAGAACCACCAGGAACAATAAACAGCCCCGCTGGAAGCATTTCATGCATCTGAAATGGTCTTCATCGTTAGTTCACCAAGTTCCCATGGAGGCTCAACATTTTATGATTCAGGGTTCGGTTATTCCGCTTCACAGAGCTTCACAGCGTTTACAGGAATAATCTGAACAGTGTGGCATGTTTAGTACACGGCCGACATTTTTTCAGAGACTCAAGAAAAATGTCAACAACGGAGGGAAATAAGAGCGCACAACTCTAAAAAGAAGAGAGGGGGAGAGGGTGCACGGGGAGAGGGTGCACGGTTCATAAATAACACAAGAAATCATGAAAACCAGCATTCCCAGGTTCTTCATAAGTGTAATCACGTTTCGGCTACCTCCCGTCATCAGCTCATCACAGAACCAAGACAAGCAATGTCTATATAGAGAATGAAGAGCATCTAAGCCAATCAAAAGCAGGCTGAGAAAAACAGTTCAAATAAGGAACATCTCTGTAAAGCACTGTACATTTGTGTTTTTGTATGGAATATTTTGTATCCTATTGTTTGAGTGCTATTGATTGAATTGACAGTGCTTTGCACAGTTGTTCCGTATTTGAACATATTGCTTAGCCTGCTTCTGATTGGCTTAGATCAGGGCTGTCAAACTCATTTCTACATTTGGCCACTTTGACATCATGAAGTCATTAAAAGGGCCGGTTGCACGTGTATAGATGATACTTTTAATTTCATAATTTCATTTCAGTTCACATTGAAATATAAAAAAAATGCACAGTAACATAAAAGTAGCACCTTTAGGCCCAATTTATAGTTTATTTGCAAAAAAAAGTAGATGTTGGGGTGAGTCACACTTTAAACTCATCATTCTGCATAATTTTCTCTCTTTTTGGACATTTCTGGGTTGTTTTAATGTGTTGTGGGAAAACTGACATGTAGTGGCAGGATGCTGTTACTACACAGTTAAAAAAAAAAAATCAACATTTGCTACAGGAGGCACAGTTTTAGCCACTTGATGCACTTTATGACATGACATGCCTTTTATTAGCTCTTGAGGGCCCGATAAATTGCCTTGATGTGCCGGACTCGGCCCGCGGACCTTGAGTTTAACACATGCTCTCCATCATATAGACGTTTGTTTGTCTTTGTTCTGTAATGAGCTGATGACAGGAAGTAGCCGAAACGCGTTTAAATTTATGGAGTACCTGGAAATGCTGGTTTTCATGATATTTTTGTCTAAACAAATGTCAAAAATTTCCTGTTTTTCAGTGCCGTTCAGTCCATCTTCTGAAAATGTACAGCTGCAGACCTACCAATGTAATGATCAGAGGCAGGGGACCCAGAATTCAGCCAGACCAGCAGAGGTTTCTTTAAAAAGAAGGATTTTAATAACAGAAATCAAAACAGAGACAAAATCCAAAAAAACCTGTTGTAACAAAAATGGCAGAAAAACAAACAGTCTAGTTGTGCAAGCAGGGCACGAACAGACAGGACAGGATGGCTCAGGTTACTGGAGACAAAGGGGGTCAAAAATCCAAAAGCAAAAAAACAGAATCTTGCAGAAGGAGACTCACCCATAACTCAACAAGACGACCTGGCACTGATGTCTGGTCTCAACTGTTTATATGGAGGTGGAAGCAGGTGAAACCGGTCAGAGATGATTGCAACAGGGGTGGAGTTAGGCAGGTGTGCAGAGTAAGTAATTAGACCAGACATCAGTGCAGAAGATCAAAACAAGAAATAAACCAGAAACCAAAGCTAAAAAGCTGACAGGACAAGTGGACAGAAACTATAAACTTACTGAATAAACAAAATCACTCTAAAGTAAAAACCTAAAACAGAAAATAAAGCTAAGACTAAGACAGATGACAAAACAAGATAAACTAAGAGTCAATAAAAACCCAGACAGGACACAAACTCAAAGCAAGCAGAACACCTAAAGCAGGAGAGGAAAATGACTCAAAAATAAAACCAGAACAGAAACCAGAATATTACAACCAAGGCATTGACGGCCACTTAAAAACTGACAGGCTGGACAAGAAGGACGTTAATCTGATTTTAGAGAATCTGTTGACCGAACAACCTTTAGTCGTCCTCCACTCTGGTCTTTAGAGAAGAGTGGAGAGAAGAGAAGACATACCTAAAGAAAGACTGTTTGCAGACAGTCACAAGACATGTGGGGGGAAAAGGAAACGTATGGAAGAAGGTTCTCTAATCAAAACGCTGTGTGGTGATAAACTAAAACCATGCATGATGAACACACCATCATGGTAGTTTTCAGCGGGTACAGGGGCTCAATATCCTGTTGGAACACCCAACCTGTGCCCAGGTTTCTATTGTCAGACCATCAGAGGGAAGATTTTTGGAAAGGATGTTCAATGAATGGAAGAAATAACCAGTCAAGCCTTCACTATGTTAGGGTGGTTGAACACTATCGCAAAGTTAACATCTCAGCCTCAACAGAGAAGGTGTAGAACAAAGAAGAAGCTCCTTCCCAAAGAGCTGCACCTTCAGGCGCGACCGAATGTCTTCTGGAGAGAAATGTTACGTCAGCTGGGACAAAGACAGACACGACAACGACCAGAAGAGCAGTCAGAATGTCGAGCATGGCGGTGGCAGCATCATGCTGAGGGGCTGTTTCACCGCCAGTAAACGGAGCCAAGGAGATGGAGGACTACCTCCATCTGGAGATCTGGACTCAAACACCCATCAAAGCTGGTTCTGAAAAAGCAGAAGACAAACACTGAGCTTTGGGAATGATCTTCCTAAACCTCAGACATGCCCCCCCTCTTTGCAACGTCATAAACTATGCTGAAAATCCACCTCTGTGCCAGGAAACGGATCTGACGAGAGGAGTCCGGTCAGACTGGAGCCACAAGCTTGATGATGATCACAAAAATGAATCATCTCTAGAGAAATGTTAGTAAATACTGGGTACATATTCCAGTTTGTGCTTTTATTTTTGATGTATTAAGGAACAAATCTCAAGTTGTTCACCCACTAAACGGTTTAAAAAAGTAATTAAAGTCAAATATTACTTTGATTTTTGTGATGACCGGGCGGATCTGGTCCGACTCTGATCTTCTGGAAATGTTCAGGTACTGATATAAAAAAACGAGCGTAAAACAGGAAGTAAAACCTAAAGGATAAACTCTAAAATCTCTTCTGCACATCTACAGAACTACAGATCACTATTTTAACAAATAAAAAGTCTGCCTGAATTCACACAAGTTCACCTAAATGACAGCCAGATAAGTGTTTGTAAAACTTTGCGTTGCATAGTAACCAGAAAATATTTGGGATTTATCGCTCTCGACACAGCTGCAGACACTTACGGTGGGTTTGAAAAGATATGAAGCTCCAAACCTCGGTTATCATCTCTGAACTACCTGATCTCGCTCTGCACAACCTGCTCCACAATCTGCATGAATTGATTAACCCCTCCGCGGCGCTTTCCCACCTCTCCAGTGCTCTCCAGAAACAGAAGTGATGCAACTTTTGAGTCGTACGGCCTGTTTTTTTTTTTGTTCATCCTGAGCTTCAAAAGAGAATTATCCACTGCTGTACGCGTCTCTGCTTGGTTGTATTTACCCAGACGCCACGCTCTGGAGGAGTTTTTGTCTTTTTCTCGCTCTGTCTCCGTTTTTCTTCTGCTGTCGCTCTCTTCCATTTTTGCTGGAGCCGAGCCCTTCTGTTAGCTGCACATGAATTTTTAATGTTTTTGCCCTCGAGCTGGCGGTGTCAACAGAACGTTGTTTCAGCATGAAAAACCTGAAACTTCCGTTGTGCCTGCTCCTCTGACGGTCAGTTGCTGCTTTTGTTTAATCACTTTCAGTTGAGAAAGTTGGTTTATAGGAACAATTTGTAATTTTATACAGAGCTTAGTTGTTTTATCTCAGCTCCCTATGGCTTTTCTCTGGTTTATGTCAATATACGGATAACAGATCCAGTCGGGCTGCTTGCTGCAGACTTCCATATGGTCTCTGGGTACCAGGTTTGCTGCCCTGCGGCAATTTTTGCCTAATTAAGATTCAGACACAATTCGGTTCGGCACAATTCAAGATGTAACGTGGGATTGCTGTTACATGAAAAAAGCAGAGACCGTTCTTTGTTAGTGTTAGTGTTTCAATCGTCTTCTGATGGAAGAGAAAAGAGATTGTTTGTTAGATCAGGGAGAAGCTGAAGGACAGAGTTCCTACACATTTTTCATGGCAAAAATACAGACTTTTCCAGGTGAATGATGGATAGATGAATAAACAGACAGAGTGAGGGACGGGCGGACAAATGGATGGATCTCCAATTTCATTGGCTTCCTGTTAAATCAAGATTAGAATTTAAAATTCTTCTTCTAACGTATAAAGCCCTTAATAATCAAGCTCCATCATATATCAGAGCTCTGATTACTCCGTATGTTCCTAACAGAGCACTTCGCTCTCAGACTGCAGGTCTGCTGGTGGTTCCTAGAGTCTCTAAAAGTAGAATGGGAGGCAGATCCTTTAGTTATCAGGCTCCTCTCCTGTGGAACCAACTCCCAGTTTTGGTCCGTGAGGCAGACACCCTGTCTACTTTTAAGACTAATCTTAAAACTTTCCTTTTTGACAAAGCTTATAGTTAGAGTGGCTCATGTTACCCTGAGCTATCTCTATAGTTATGCTGCTATAGGCTTAGGCTACTGGAGGACATCAGGGTCTATTTCTCTCACTGCTGAGTTCTCCTACTGCTCTCCAGTTTGCATTGTTTGTTGTTATTTCAGGTTTTAACTTTTTGTTCTCTGTCATTTTTCTCTTCATAGAAGGTACACCTGGTCTGGCGTTCTGTTAGCTGTGTCATCATCAGGGGAGGCAGATCATCCTCTATTACCATCTAACATAGAAAGTACTCCTGGATCAATGTGAGCTTCTGTGCTTTCTGTGTCTCTGCTCTGTCTTCTCTAAGCCCCAGTGGGTCGAGGCAGATGAGCGTTCACACTGAGCCTGGTTCTGGTTCTGCTGGAGGTTCTCCTCCCTGTTAAAGGGGAGTTTTCCTCTCCACTGTTGCTTCATGCATGCTCAGTATGAGGGATTGCTGCAAAGCCATCAACAATGCAGACGACTGTCCACTGTGGCTCTACGCTCTTTCAGGAGGAGTGAATGCTGCTTGGAGAGACTTGATGCAACCTGCTGGGTTTCCTTAGAGAGGAAACTTTCTGACCAACCTGGAGGATCTGATTGAATTTGACTTTGGAAAGAGCCTTGAGATGACATGTGTTGTGAATTGGCGCTATATAAATAAACTGGAATTAAATTGAATGGATGGAGGATGTTCCCACTAAAACCTGATGAGCTGGTATTACTGAACTGAAACCCCAGATTTCCCTGATCTGTGGGGGAATTCTGGAATGAAGAAGCGGGACTGCAGCCGTATGACAAGCCCTTTAATGTTGTTTTGACAGCACAGTGGAGAACGGCACTGAAACAGTGCCCACGCTCTAACGCTCCTCCTCTCAGGTCTTTTTATGCGTGTGGAACAGAATCTTCTTGAAGGCCCTGCGGAAGTCCCGGTTAAAAATCGTGTAGATGATGGGATTCAGGCAGCTGTTGCAATATCCGATCCAGAAGAACAGGTCGAAGAGTGTTTCTGGGATGGTGCAGTTCTCTCTGCAGATTGCGTGCAGACTGTACGTGAAGAAGAACGGGAACCAGCAAAGCACGAAGACCCCCATCACCACCGCCAGGACGAAGGTGAAGCGCTTCTCCCTCATCTGCGCCACCTTGTTCTTGGACAGCGACATCTGTCTGTGGCGGATGGGCAGCGGAGATGGCAGCAGGTAGTTCTGGGAGCACTGGTCGGACGAGGCCCAGGATATGGAGGCGCAGGACGGAGGAGGAGGAGGCAGCTTGAGTCTGTTGGCTGCACCGTCAACGTCCTTTCCTTCGTCTGTTTTCGCTCTCCCTGCTCTCCGGGGGAAACGAAGGGACGAGGAAAAGGACTCTTTCACGTCGGGTTCAGAGTTCCTCTCCTCCAGGTCGATGTCGTCCAGCTCTCCTCTTCTGTGGTTGCCGCTGTTGCCGTCCGCGACTGACAAGCTGCGTCGGAGTCCAGGCTGGGGGCTCTCCAGCTCGTACTGGGATTTACCCTTTCTCTGGCAGCTACCGTCACCACCCACGAAGCAGGTCTCTGACTGCGACGGCTGCCTCTCCATCACGTTCTTCGCCACAAACACGGTGGAGGCTCTCTGCTTGGCGACGCGGTAGATCTTACAGTAGACCAGGATCATGATGACGCCAGGGGCGAAGAAGGACACCATGCAGGAGGAGAGGATGTACCACGTCTGGTTGTTGATGAGGCACTCCTGCCTGCTCATCTCGCTCCCATCCTCCGTCTCCACGTCGCCGTCTTTCTGCGTCATGAGGAGCGGCGGGGAGGAGATCACGATAGATATGAGCCACACGATGCTGATCATCACTTTAATCCGTTTGGGCGTCCGTTTGCGGTTGTAGCTGACGGCTTTGGTGACGGACCAGTAGCGGTCGAGGCTGATGGCACAGAGGTGGACGATGGAGGAGGTGCAGAACAGGACGTCCAGGGCCAGATAAAAGGAGCACCAGGTGGAGCCAAAGTACCAGTACCCCATGATCTACAAAAGGCAGAAGACAGCCGTTAGAGTGTGATTTGAGTTTCCTGTCTGAAATTTAGACAAATGTTACACAATTTCTGATGTCGCTGATGGTCTCCGGCCTATCACCGGTCAACACAGAGACACTCAGGACACACAACCATGCACCCCCCACACCTAAGGGCAATTTAGAGAGACCAACTAACCCTAACCTGTTTTTGGACTGTAGGAAGAAGCCGGAGTACCCAGAGAGAACCGGTGCATGCACAGGGAGAACACCGATACCTTTGTACCATGAGATTATTTTGATCCTTTGCAACCTCTCTGCAAAGTCTCGATTTTAGCCGAGGGATGAAAATGAGCAGATGTCAGCAGAAAGACCGCTGGACTTTATTTTACCTTGATTAAATTAGCTGCAACTGATGTGAACTAAACAAGACTGAAGAACTCCTTTATATCAAAAGGTGCCTAACATTAACGTACCTTTTTGCGGCTCTAGTGGCTCGCTGTTTCTGAAAGTAGGCTGACAGGAAGGGGGTAGAAGAGGGGCAGAGACATTCGGCAAAGGACCGCGGGTCGGATTCGAACCGGGGTCGACCGCGTCGAGGACTAAGGCCTCTGTATATGGGTCACGCTACCAGCTGCGCCACATGCGCGCCCCACATTAAGGTACCTTCTTAAGTTTTCATGGGTTTCCACGTATTCGTTTCACTACCTTTTCATTTGAATTATAAAGAATATATGTTTTAAGTTATGTTTGACAAAAAATTATTGTCGTCAATTTCATCTAAAAAATGCATTTTTGCCACTTTATCCCACCAAAGCATAAAGATTCAGTCATCATCTGAATAATTCCTCATTGGCTGCACATTTGTATAGAAAAACTTCCCTCTGTGCTGAAAACACCCCGAAAAGAATTTAAACCAACATCTCATCGACTCCTCTGCAGCGTTCAGTCTTTTCGCAGTGAAATAAAACGAATCAATAGCAGATAAAGCCAGAGAATACCAGTCTTTCATCTTGCAAGTAATTAAGGAGTTCATGTTGAACTGAAGTGTAGTCCTACAACCAAGGACAAGCGATTTCAGATAACTTTGCAAACTTTTCCCTTCGGTTAAGATTGGATTATGATAATTCAATTCAAAAATACTTTATTATTATTATTAAAGGGATATAAATGCTGGTGTTGTTGAGATTCAAAAGGTTTGTTGAGATTCAATTATATTCAAAGTGTTTTAGCTTTTTGGTGCCACTTAAATATGCCAGCTCATCAAACACATTTAAATGTTGGGTAACAATAACCTGAGTAGATTTAAAAAAAGCAGCTTTCAAATGATGATTTCAATCCTTCAGGGGAGAAAAGCTGCTCAAACCAACCTGTCTCCATGGGGAGACGTGAATGAAGACTTAACTGTGATTAAAAAGCGTTGTTTTTTTTAAATCAGAGCTCAGTTCAACGAGCCAAACTCAAGCCTGATAATTACCTGACCTGCAAATATAATGTATGAATTAAGGAACCCTCGACCGACAGCTGAACGACCTCAAAAAGCAACACGTCACCCGAGAAAACTTACAGAAACAGCAGGAAAAACAAGGTTACAAACATCCATCAGTGAGGAAAGGCCTCCTGGAGGAGACATGCAGCAGAAGCAGGGATGAAGCTTCCCAGGAGAGGACAACCTGCCAAAATGACTGAAACAGAGGTCCCAGAAGAACCCACAGCAACACCTGAAGCTCAGCAGGCCTCACATGCCCCATTTAAGGTCAGAGGTCACGTTTCAAACATGACCTCCATGGGTGGATGCAAGGCCAGGATCACCGCTGACCCAAACGGATACAAAGGCCCGTCTCACATTTACCAAAAAAGCGACCTAAAGCTAACAGAATCTCAGAACCTGACAGTTAAGTAGAACAAAAACAGAAGAAATCTGCGATCACCGCAGAAGGAAAAAAAAAATCTGAATCGTTTGGAAACGGGTTCCGGCATCAACAGGATAAAGCTGAGGCGTGTGAAATGTTTGCATTCACGCCTTCCAAGCTCCAGCCATGTTTTCCAGGGAACTGAAAAAAGATCAAAACGTCCGCTTGAACCTGAAAACCCCGTTGGTTAAAGCTGTGATAAAGATGACGATCAGACGTCATCACTTCCACTCAAATTAATATTTAAGAGGGCGACTGAGTCTAAGTTACTGCAGGCTAAATATGGTGCGTTCGATTTGCACCAGGGAACGTCCGTCGATTTAGAGACATAATAAAGACAATACAAATAAGAATTTAAATAATTTAGTTAGAAAGTGATGCAGGCACAGTAATCTGTGAAAAGAACCAGTATTTAAGGTGTGCCTGTAGATATATTGTATGGTGTTTGCAGTAGAAACGAGGTTGTATTCAAAACGTTGAACACATGGTTAAATAAACTTCTTTTCTCGAGTGTTTTGTTCAAAATATTCAAGCATAAGTAAGATTTTTCCATCAAATTAGACTCATATTGTTCTTGATTTAAATATCTTCGGGTTGGAAAGTTTGCTGCTTTTTTCATCTGTGCTTGTCTTTATACGCTCTTCATACAACGAGTCCCCTCATTATAATTCCATCAGTCCATCAACTGGGAAGCAGTTAATTATGAGATGATTAAGAAACCAGATGAAAAAAAAACAACCAAGAAGGATCCGGACAACAAAGCTGGCAGTAGCACGAAAGAAGAAAAACACTGTATTAATTGCTCCCTGGAGAGACGAGGAAAAACAACCGAGACATGTGAGAATAAGTGTAAGCCTCCGATCGATTGCAAGTATTACCGGCCGGTGAAAAGAAGCCGGCTGTTACTGATGGGGTGAGAGGGGGGGGCCACGGACGTCACCAGCTCCACGTCGAGAAAAAGGGCAAGAAGAAACCTCTTCAAGTATGTTAGAAATATGAACGTTTTCACCGTGTCTGAGTTGCAGGGCTTATTCTTGTGGGGAGGGTGAATTTCAGTAATATTTAGTAATAATTCAGTCATAGCAGGTTAAATCAGCCCCGGAAGCCCAGGATTCGTAATAATTGTCTGCATTTTTACTTCGATTTGTCTCAGTGTCAAACCTGAACCCCAGCTGTGGTGATTCACAGTAAACCTCCATCTCATTATGGACTTTAAAATCTGTGAGCACATAAAAACACCATTTTGCTTGTTTTTTACAATGTGATGAAGTCAGAATTTAAAAAGAAATGCTCAGGAATGTGACTGTTAGGGTAGTGGGCAAAAGCCTCCCTAAGAGGACAGGGAGACATAGCAGCTGTTGGCATGAAAAAAACGATGATTTATCTCAACCCTGTAGGACTTGTTCATGTTCAAAAGCAAAAAAATTGCCCTGATCCAGTTGATAAAAAGCTTTATGAACAACATTTATGTTGCCCAGTTTGGCCTGAGGGCAACATCGCAGTATTTATTACCGAGTTTCAGACCCTCAAAGATATTTTAAAAGCAGACAAATAACCATAGTATACAAAAATGTAATTACGGCCAGGTCTGGAGAATCAAGAAATCACAGAAACAGAACCTGTTTGACAGCATGAAGTCGGTTAAAGGATCTCAAACAGCAACTCGTCGTGCCCAGATCAAAAGGAATAAAAAACAAATAAGAAACAAAGTCATTGACATTAGTCTGTAAAAAGTTACAGAGACATATATGAGGCTTTGAGACTCCACAGAACCACAGTGAGAACCATTATCCACAAATAGAGAAAAATGGAAGAGTGGGAAACGTTCACAGGATTGATCGGCCGACCAAAATTAATCCAGGAGCTCGTCAACGACTCATAGAGGGAAGAAAGAGGGCTTTAAGAAACTAAATATGGGCAATATGATGCAATAAATGCATATATACCAACAAAACCAGCATCTTTGTCATTATTTGTTACCAAAATCAAATTTTAGTGGGACACCGACATAGATTTCACACATGCTGACACAAGACAACAGTTTTTTTTACATGAAATCGGGTTGATTGCACTGAACACTTCATATGAAGCTTAAAGTGTGAAAATAGTCCTTAACATACAATAAGACTCATTTTTGTGCCAAAAAGACAGATAGCAGTCCCTTTAGAGATGATTTAGATCACTGTGCAGTTGCATGAGTGTATGGCACAAATGCTCCGTCGTATGAGACAGTCATGCATGCACATAGTAATATATTATACAACAGATTTAGATCTTCAAGTTGCAGAACTGTACAGCTTGCATGGATGTCTAAACAGATGTGTCAGAGAAACTGAGATATATATATATATATATATATATATATATATATATATATATATATATATATATATATATATATATATATATATACACACCCTGCTATGAGTTTTAAACACAGCACGATAGTCAATATCAGTAAACTTAATTTACCAAGTTTGAGGGTACATACAAGAAATTTGACTTCAGATTCCAATGTTCGCATCTTTTAAAAAACAGGCGATCAAGTAACAGTAAGCAGACAGTAACTGCAATCTGTGACAGAAAAGATATTTTTACCTTTGTCCCCTGAAAAAGTTCTTTTCTGTCACAGAATATTGTTGGTGTTCTGCTTCCTGTTACTTGCCTGTTTGAAAGACTAAACAAACAAACAATGAAACACTCAATTCTTAAAAAGAAAACAAATCACAACCCATCATGTTTTTTTTCAAAAATATTTTTTTAAAAATATATTTAAATTAAATTCTATGATTATGTAAACGCTGTGTCATGGCTGAAGGTTTTGAGCCGAACTCAAGGGCAGACATTAAAGTGTCAGGGAGCTCATTAATAACAAAAATGGAGACTTACAAAATGATGTGGCACAAGGAGAACAGGACATAAAGCCGACGTGACGGAGAACCGGAGGACATGGCAGTTGAACAATGAGAAATTGGACTAAAAGCAGCTCTTAGTGATGTAATTTTAGGAAAAAAAATCGAGTTAAAACAAATTTCTAGTATTTTACCTCAGTAATATAAAAGTTTTTCACAAAGCATCTTAGGCCTTAAGAGAGCTCCTAAAGTGAAAAGATTTTAGGAGTAGTGAGGAGGAGTTAGGCAGGAAGATGGAGGAAACAGAGAGAGCTGATTGGCTTATCCACCACCTAAACAGTGGAGGAAAAAACTGCTATAACAATCATATAACTATTAATATACAGACAAGATAAACTTTATCATCACCATAGGGGGGAAATTAATTTGTTGACAGGTTAAAGGTGTGGCTCTGATGTAACTTTTGGGGATAAAGAAATAATGTAAATAAATGAAAAAGGGGGGAAAAAGCACAAAGAATATAGTACAGAGGAAATTCTAATATTATTTACAGACTGTGAAATCCCCTCAATAATAAACATTTTAAAAGAATTGGAAAAAGTCACAGAAAAACAAATACTATTATACAGTGTGGCAAACATAGTCAACCACGCGTTGGAATAATCTCCCGCTCTCTCTATGTTCCCTTAACTCTGTGGATGCTTTTAGGAGCAAACTTACAACGTAACTTTTTCGCAAAGCTTTTTAACAACAACAGTGTGTCTGCTGTTCTTCTGTGGCTATTATATTTAACTCCACCTCTGTAGTGACGGTTTTAGTGGTGTTTTTTATTTTCCTCTGATGTTTTACTGTTTTATCTTATTGTCTAATTGTGCACTTTGGTAAAGCACTTTGTGACCCTCAGTATCTGTGAAAGGTGCTATATAAACAAACTTTTACTTACTTACTTACTTACAACCAGCTTAACCATGCCTTGCAACGGGGTCAACCTCACCTAATCACTAAGATAAAAATTTCTGTCATCTCCTTACTCGGCGTGGCTCTCAGCAGCATCTGAATCACTCTGAAGCTAAGTTAAGATATGAGGACTCTCTGAGGATCTTTGTGATTTGCCCAGGGGCACATCAACATGTGACAAGGTGAAGCTGGAATTGAACCCACAACTTACAACCTATGTGCAAGACAACTACTCGACCCATCAAGCCACAGTATGACAAGGTGGAGTCTGACAAGCTGAACATGCAGAAACTCAGTCGTCTCAGGAAAAGACATAATTTGAATTTCATTAACTACTTTTAAAACATGTTTTTAACTGTAAAATGTCCGGGGGGCGGATGAAGAGTAAAATATTTCTGAGATGCTGTTGGGTTACCCGAAACGGGCTGAACCCGCAAACATTTCATGGCTGAAGGAGAGGAGTCGGGAGAAATTTTCTTCAGACTGACGTCTGATGGTAAAAAACTACGAGAAGCACATCAGTGAACTTTCAACCAAAGAGGGTGAGACTAGCTACAAAGGGGTCCGGTGTCATAACGCGTATTTTAGCTTTCTTTTGTTTAAATGATGATCCTTTTTTGATTCTTGGCTGTTATTAAATCCTTTTTCCAGAGATAACCAATCGGCGAACAACAATTTTTAAAGAAGTGAATATTTGACGAGGTCTCCTATGTTCTCTTTCTGTAAGGTTTCCCATTAAAACCTTTCGCTGCTTCATCTCTGGTCTAACGATCTACGCTCTGACGTTAGCCTGGCAAATCTGGGTCCTGCCTAGAATAAGGCTGGTCTTGGTGATTTTGCTTTAGATATTATGTGACACTATGAAGCGGTACGGAGTAATTTAACATCAAGCAACATGAATTCCAGTTAAATCTACAAGTAGCAGGGGCAGACCTCTCAACTTTTATCAAAAGTTAAGAGTGAGATTATGCTAATTTGGGGGGCGGGGCTTGTTTGGGGCGGGGCTAACTGGACCCTGGAAGAGCCGGTGGAGTCTCAACTCCATCTCATTTTTAGCCCACCAGACACTGAAGTAGACATGTATTACTTTTGTTAAAAAGAGAAAGAGACGTATTAATACCTTATTGTTCAGTTAATGGATTAAAACATAAAAAACACACAATTGTTCAAATAATACTGAATAAAATTAAGTAGTTTTAAGTTATTCACCGAATTATTACACTGTTACACATTAATCTATGGGTTTGTTTATCATTGTAGATCTATAACCTGATTGGTGAATCAGGCTGAGTTTCATCAAGTCTTTATGGTCAACATTTTACCCTCAGCAGCAACACTGAAGCACACAGGTTCACGCTGCGTCTTTATGCACGATCCAGCTGCTGATGTGTCCCTCTTTTCAGCTCAATGCACTTCTAGACTGTTACAGTTTATAACCAGCCCGTTGCCAAAAAATGCATCCCCTGCTGTTTCATAGAAATATACACTTGTAGTTGATGTAACATTTTCTACGTGTTTACACATGTGTTCTGAACTACTAGTGTGAATTTCAGGTGTGTGGGACAATTTTTAGATTAAAAACATAGGGGGATGCGTTTTTTGGCAGCCCCATTGCCAAAAAACGCATCCCCTGCTATCTCAGAGGAGTTGACACTTGTATGACTGTATTCCTGTATATCCATCTGTAATTAAAGGACAAGGGTCAGCAAATGCAAATTCTGCCCTGTAAAACAATGACAGCGCAATTGTCGCTCTATGATCTGAAGCCCCATTTGGAGCTTTTAAACAGGCTTTGAAAAACTTTGATAATTTGCTGCTGTAATATTATAGATTTTTCAGAATAAAAAGCTAGCAGATGTGCATAATCAAAACATAACAGAAATACAATTATAGAGCATTCAGTATTGTAAGAAAGCCCACACTGTTTCTGGATAAATAGATTATTGTATGAGTTAAGTTCTATTCCGTTTTATGCCTCTTTCCTTGTAAGTTTGAAATGTCCCATGCTCCTGAATGCACCATAGCTTTCTGACGCTCACGAATGCATCCCACTGGTCTATGAACGCTGTGTCTGCACGTTTAATCTTCCGCTTAAGAAAAAGCTTTTCAGTTTCAAAACTCACGTCGGCTCTCACGGTTTATTGTTGTGTGTGAATGACAAGAGACCACAACTAATAAATCAGCCGTACCTCGGATAAAAACTTTGGATTTAATGTTGTTCATAACACCTGTACTTTTGTAAACGAATCTGCCAAATACACACAGTTTTTTTCACACTATAAGTACATTTAAACGTTTTTATATAATTAATATAAGAACAAGTCGCTCCGTTGGTCGTATTTTAAAACGTTTTCCGTCGATATTCATTTGTACAGAGCGAGGCGCGCTCCCGCGACAGGGATGCATATCGGCAGGCATGCACTTTTGAGCATAACACCGGCTCACTTTCACCACTGGTTGAGACTAAAATTATTCATAACTCTGATCACTCTTCCTGCTGCAGGAATTACTGATGGCCACAAGTTGTGAAAGAAGCCGAAACAGCTCAGCAGAAGGCGGAGTTTTGTCGTCCGCAGCCCAGATGGGCTTTGTGATTTTTATGCTTGAGAAATGCCATGTTTGCGTGTGAAATGCCATGTGTTGCGTGTGAGTGTGTGAAGTTAGTGAAATGCGTGTGTCACACGGTCAATGCGTGAGAGTTGAGAGCTCTGAGCAGGGGTATTCCTGTGAATACTTTTATAAGAATCTATGACGTATTAGAACAGTACAATTTTCATTATTATTTATAATTGAAGGTCTACAACATTTCATGGCTGTGAAGTGGATAGATAGTGTTAGAAACAGTGTGTTTATGTATATGGTTAGCTTAGCAGCTAGGTTAGAGGTTAGCTTAGCAGCTAGGTTATAGGTTAGCTTAGCAGCTAGGTTAGCGGTTAGCTTAGCAGCTAGGTTAGTGGTTAGCTTAGCAGCTAGGTTAGTGGTTAGCTTCGGTGTTAGCCATTCATTGTAGCTCCACTGCTCTCACCGTAGACTCTGAACATGGAAGCAAGAAGTGAACCACGTTCATGTTGATGAGAAGAAGAGGAAGGCCAGTAGAAAGAAATAAGACCAGAGTGGATTTGAGAGATTTTTTTCACGCAATCCCTCTGAAGAGCGGAAGAGCAAGTTACTCAAAAAGGGATGGGGAAACGTCTGGAAACATTGCCAGCTCTAGCTTTAAGGATGATCTAAACTAGATGTGTCCAACTCTAGTTCTGCAAGAGGTACTTTCCTGCAACTTTTGGATGCATCCCTGCTCCAACATGCCTGATTAAAATGCCTGAATCCCTCATCGGCATTCAGTATTCCACCTCTGCAGGGCCCTGGTGTGCTGGGGGCAGGGATGCATCTCAAAGTCGCAGGATAGTAGATCTACAGGACTGGGCTTGGGCCCCCCCGATCCGTGCCATCAACTAAATTAATGCGTGTGTGACCTTGTTTGGTGAAGGTTTGTTCATGAGTCCAGGGAGCTGGTGGAACCCATTGTGACATAGTGTGGAAACAATCATCTCATTCTGAATGTGGTTAAAACAAAGGAGATGATAGTAGATTTCAGGAGAAGCAGGAATTGGACCAACACCATTACCATCCTGGGAGAAGAAGTGGAGGTGGTGGAGGAGTATAAATACCTCGGTGTTCACCTGGACAACAAACTGGGCTGGAGACGCAACGATGAAGCCGTCTATATGAAGGGACAGAGCAGACTGGACTTCCTGAGGAAGCTTAGGTCCTTCAGGGTTTGCTGCAAGATGCTACAGATCTTCTTTAATTCTGTTGTGGAGAGTCTGATCTCCTCCTAAGATCATCTGTTGGGGTAGCAGCATCAGAGCAACTGATTTAAAAGCTCAACAAGCTGATTAAGAAGGCCGTCTCTGTTCTGGGGACCCTTCTAGAACCTCTGGAGATGACTTTGCATAGAAGGATTCTTCATAAAAATGTAGAACATTATGGAAAACCATGAGCATCCTCTTCATTATCTGCTGTAAGAAAGTGCTACAGGAGATCCGTCCTGCCTGCAGCCAATCCCCATCTGCAATAACTCTTTAAAGGAACCCATAACACGAGTTACACCAGCATTTCATTTTCCTTTAGAATTAGAAAAGTATTTTTTTAAATAAACTGAAAAAGTTACACCTGAATCATTCCTTATGACTATCCAGATGTAACTTCTCTGCAGACTCCACACATCCTGCGCACAAACTGCTTAGACTTTTACTTTCATATACACATTTACCAGAAAAATATTTCTATTTTGCTTTTTTTTCTATATTTCTACTAAAATGTCTAAATTGGGAGCAAAGCGGAACCAGAGTCAAATTCCTTGCTGGCTACTAAAACTGTCTACTTATGAAAATAGATGAACTTTTCCAAACAGCCATTATTGTAGGAAAAAGCTCCATTTGAGTGGAGATTGGGGTAGCCAGGATGTTCAAATGCATCCCAGCAGTCAGTGGGTGAAAGGTCATCAGGTTGCCGGTTCATCAAAAGGTCAACTAAGACAAATGAGACAACCTTGGTACACTATAGGACCCTCGGGCAATTTGGGGTTGTGAATAATGTAACAAGTGTGTGGAAAGCAGTCAAAAGAAAAAAACTACACACAGAAAAGCCTTAGTGAGGAAATGAACCAGCAACCTTCCAACGCAACGGAGTGGGGCTACTGTGGAGCTCGCCGTCTTAAAAAGAAACATAGTTATTGCTATTTTTCTGTATTTTCTTAAAAGTAAATCCTTAAATATGGACTGTATCTATAATGCAAAAGCAATAAAAAATAATTAGCATGTGTTACATCTGTGCAAAGTGACACCTTAACGTTTTGTGCCTCAACAAAAACCCGAGGGAGACGCTGATTTCGTACACGGGTGAGGAACCTCTCCAGGAACTTCAGGGAGCCTCGTATACACAGTATCATGTTTTATTCATCAAAACGTGCCTCGTTTGGACGCCCCAGACTTAAATCTGTTCTGGTAGTCGTCTGCACAAACGGGTGGATGGAAATACGCTCATTGATCTACAGTCCCATGCATGTGGCCCCTGGAGCCTCTCCAGCAGCAGAAACTCATGCATCATGTAAACGTTTCTCCACCTGATTCCAGCAGAAACCGCAGATCATTTCAAATCAATGCTCAAAGCTAATCTAATTTGTTAAATCTTCATTCTATTGTTTCATAATTCATGTTTTATAGTTTACCGTCTTTCATCTAATTATATTTTATTGCCTTGTAGCTGGATTTATCTATCAGACACTTGGATGTATGAATTTGTATTAATAAAAAATTGTTTTTCAGTAAACTTTTCCAAACCCAGGTTAATCTTTTAAAAGGTTTTGCCGATAATTTAACCAATGTCGATTTACAGTCATCTTCAATCAAGGAGAATATGAGTTTCAATGAGGCTCATTTGTCATATTAAACATACATTTTGAAAATGAGCAAGTATTAAACATACTTTTCATAAAGCCCACATTTCTGTATTGAAAATTAATTTTCTATTGGTTTGATGTCATAGTCTGTCTTTTCATTACACGTAAGCAAAAAAAATTATCGTTTTTAACAGAAATAGGGGCTTTAAAATGTCAGTCTGTGAGAAATTCATTTATATAATGTGTTTACCTCAGTTAATTGGGTTACTGAAACAAATTGACTTTTTGATAATATTCTAAATTATCAAGTGTGACTGTTTCAGCAAAATCTTTGCATTTTTGCTTTCATTTATGGCCATTGGATGAGTCACTTGAGTCTCTGTTCCCAGCAGTCAGTCACTGCATTATATAATGGTAAATTAAACACACATTTAATCTCTATATAAGTCACATTGGTGTCTGAATCCTCATATAGGCAACAACTACAGGCAACAGAGAAGGATTTACGGTTTATTGATGCAAGTGGATAAATGAATGTTTCCTCTGGGGTCAGCATCCCAGACGGCACTGAGGAGATTCTCCCTGTTGCTGGTTCACATTTTCCTGCCACACTTTTTCCTTCCACTCAACTTTCTACGGATATGCACTCTGTGAACAACCAGCTCCTTTAGCAATGACCTTTTGTGGCGCCCCCTGACTGGACACATGTCTTCTGAACATGTGTCCAGTCAGCAGAGATCCCCCTGATGGAGTCGCCTACTGATCCAGACTGAGACCCTTTAGGGCAGGGGTGTCAAACTTATTTCTATATCAGCCCGCTTTGGCATCATGGAGTGATAAAAAGGGCCGGTTGCACCTGTATACATGATACTTTTGATTTCAGAATTTCATTCCAGTTCACATAAATAAATAAATAAATCACAGTAACATAAAATTAGCACCCCTAGGCCCAATCTAAGCAGTTTATCTTGAAAACAAAAGTTGATATTGGGGTGAGTTACACTTTAAACTCATCATTCTGCATCACTTCTTCTCTTTTTGGACATTTCTGGGTTGTTTTAATGTGTTGTGGGAAAACTGACATGTAGTGGCAGGATGCTGTTACTACACAGTTATAAAAAAACAACATTCACTACAGGAGGCACAGTTTTAGCCACTTTATACACTTTTAAAGGTCATATGCCTCTACTTTATGACATGATATGCTTTGTTTTGGCTCTTGACGGCCCGATAAATTGCCTTGACGGTCCTGATTTGGCCCGCGAGCCTTGGATTTGACACATGATTTAGAGGCTCAGGAAACCTCTGCAGGAGTTAAACAGCTGATCAGTGTGTAACACCATCAGTTTTCAATATTTACACTTTTTTATGATGTTCTTATTTTCTGAGGCATTGAACTTTGGGTTTTCATTCTCTGTAAGCCATAATAATAAAAATTACAAGAAATAACAGTTTGAAATATGTCACTCTGACTAATCTATATAAGGGTTTCACTTTGTGACATGAGTGACAAAAAATATTGGACGTTTTCTATATTCTAATTTTTTGAGCTGCACATGTATCCGAACCAGCCTGGATTCTCGTTAATGCCAGTTCTGAACAGGTCCTTACATTTAAGACCAGATAAGAAATCCTTTATTGGCCCACAATGGGGAAATTTTGGCGTGATAGTGGCAAAGACAGAGAGTTACACACAGTTTATAGTAGTGGAAAAAAAAAGTTAATCAAATCTAAAGTTAGTTCTAAAGCGGCGAAGTGTGAGCTTTAACAGAAATGCCAAAAATAAAAGCCAGAGCGAATATTGCACAATTATTCATAATATGGCACACTCAGGTAAAAAAATGATGAAATATTCAAGCTAACAGTGAAAGAATAGAGCACCATAAAATAATATGCGGTATGCATGATAGTACAGCAGCATTTTGAAGTAGCCAAGGCATGTGCAAATGTAGCTTAGTATCTACAATTGCATTGTATATTTTTTTGAGCATTTGTTTTCCTGTATCATCTGTTTTGCACTTAAAAATATAGCACCCAAAGGGGGATGAAGCAATTTTGACGTGATTTCATACCAGAGGCCATGAGTGGTGCAGGTCAAGCTTGTGGGGCGTGCAGAAGTCGCAGTGGCCCAACGTTGGAACCCATAGGAACTAATGTTGTCCTGCACAGTTGACTAAACCAGAACCGCCACAAACTACGTCCGCTTCCAACCTCCATTCAGCCTGTCAGACTGTGTAGTGTGGCTGTTATCCAACCTGATGCTCCAGTAACTGCCTGGTAACTCCTGGTGCTTTCCTCCCAGAGTGAAACCTCTACATACCCATCACTCATCTGCATGCGTGCCAAATTACATTCAAAGCGGGTCGCTCCCTCTGGATGCCCGACTGTTTCTGGCAGGGAGCGTTTTTGCACCAAAGGGAAATCCTGATCCCAGTTTCATTACATGCAGAGTTCTCCAAGCCACATCAGAACCTGTTAGTCCAATAACTTCTACAGCTTCGGTTCTGCCGTCAGATCTGGTTGAAACTATTTCCATTCCTCAATTATGAGCTTAAAATGAAAGCAAAAAAAATAAAAAATACAAATTACAAACCAATAGCAATACACAAAATTGTCCAGAACTCTGACAACAGATAAATCTTTTTTGCTTTACGGTGATTTTGTTTTTAAAAGACAAATAATGAGGAAAATCCGCTGTTGCTTGTCTTTCACGCGACCGTACCCGCGTTATGTTTTCCAAACGGTAGTGAAGAGTCAGCAGATGTTTGATGAGATATCTAAGACTCCAGTATCCTTGGTTAAAAGTGTGTATTCAGGACAGCCAGCTGTTAGTTCCCATGAAGCAGCGGTACCCAGGTCCAGCCCTGCAGAGATAACCCTGCTGCTTTCAGATGCATCCACTGTCCAACGCGCCTGAATCAAATGCTTGTGTTGTTACCAGGCCTCTGCAGGGCTGTCAGGGCAGGGATGCATCTAAAAGCTGCAGGAAAGTCGCTCCCCAGGGCAACCCTGCTGTAAGGGAACTAAAACTCTCAAAGATGGCGTTTTTTTTGCTGTTTGGATGGAAATGTTTTGATTTGCTCCACCGAGTAAAAGTTTGCAGGATGTTCGATTGTAGAGCTGGAAGTTGGTTTTGCTAGTATTGTCTATCATTTTTTTTCTACCTCTGATTATAGTGCCTTAAAAAGTGTTCATGCCCTTGAACTCATTCACATTTTGTCACATTGCCACTTTAAGTTTTTTTGTTTTTTTATTGAGGTCCATGTGACAGACCAACACACAGGAAAGGATTGTCGTTTTCAGTGTCTTACTTTACCAAATATAAATCTGAAATGTGTGGCATACATTAGTGCTCATGTCATTTTACGCCAAAAAACAATCCAGCGCAACCAACTGCCTCCAGAGTCCCTTATTTACTCCACCTGTGAATAAATTACGCTCAGTATAAACGTAACTATCAGAGAACAATAGCCTGACGCTAGGAGGAACTCTGGAGAAGCTGCAGAGATTGTCGGCTCAGGTGGGTGAATCTGTTGATTGGATAACAGTCAAGCACACCTTTTACGGAAGAACGTCAGGAAGAAAGCCGTTTTTAGAGCAAAGCGACAGGAAGTCCTGTTTCCAGTTTGCTACCAAACACGTTGGAGACACGGCAAACACTTGAAGAAGCTGTTCTGGTCAGAGGAGACAAAAACTTGATCTGCATGCAGCGTCCTGTGTGACGGAAAACTAATGCCGCTCATCGTCCTGAAGGGACCATTCTCAAGGTGGAAACATGGCGGTGGCAGCATCATGCTGTGGGGATGCTTTTCTCCAGTGGGGACCAGGAAAATGGTCAGAGCTGATGGGGAGACACGAGGAGCTAAAAGCAGGAAAATGACCTCGTAACATTACATTAAACAAAGTGAAGTGTTTTTTGTTTCAGTGCTGAATTGTGCCCGATTTCAAAGGCCGTTAACACTTTTGTAAACCACTGTGAGCCTTTAAGAAAGGTGGGATGTTGTTGAGAGCAATCTGTGAGTCCTCACCTCATTGGCCAGGGAGAAGGGGATGACCAGCGTAGCCACCAGGATGTCGGCCGAGGCAAGAGACACCAGGAAGAGGTTCTGAGGGGCCCTCAGGGCCCGGCTGGTGAACACGGCCACCACGACCAGCACGTTTCCCACCACAGTTCCCAGGATGATGACCGCGACCACCAGCACGATGCACAACGAGGCCGCCTGCGAGTGGGGGGGAAGGGGAGGGGATTTCGCCAGTGAAGACGACGTCTGGTTGACGCCGTCTGCAGATGAGTTTGGTGGTAAAGTGGATGTGAATGTGGCCCCGACAGCCGTGGAATCGTCTGAGAAGTCCATCCTGGCGTCACAATCCTCTTACGTTCAACCTCCAGTTCACTTGATGCAGGAAAAGGGAAGATGACTGAAGGAATAAAGTCTAAAATGCAAAAACTAAAAATGAAACGTGTCTCCAGTTTCGTCCTGCAGCTTTTAGATGTTTGACTTCAAAATGTGTTCTTCATCTCATCGCAGGATGAACATCACACTCGTACTCATGTCTTCGCTGCACAACAGCCTCTGTCAATATGTCAATACGAGCTGCTCGATGCCGATCATCAGGTCGAACAGCAATCTGTCAATGATTTAAACATTCCCTGCATTCATACCTTAAAAAAAATTAAAAAAAACTATCACATCCATTCAAGTTGGAGCCCGGAGAATGACATAAAGTGCTGCAGACATGAGACTGGCCCAGATATTTCCAACGAGAAGCAAAAAGGAGGCAGAAAAAAGCCAAGCGTATGGCTACATGCTCTATTTGGAGCCAGGACAGGAACCCTATTTGGGATGCATGGTGCCCTCATGCTGCTGCGCTCCGAGGGAGATCAACACAGCAGGAGAAGTGGAGGAGAAATGATGAAAAAAGGCTGAACGAGAAGATGAAAAATCAAATAAAGATGTGATTTTTTTTTAAAAAGAAAAAAGAAAAAGAGATGAGAGGACACGTCCTCACTTTGGTGCAAGTTGTTGCCGAGTGGAGTGACACTGCTGCTGCTGCTGCTGCTGCCTCCGCTGTTCACCGAATCTCTACTGCTGGAACCGAGAGGAGGAGGAGGAGGAGGAAGAGGAGGAGGAGGAGGAGGAGGAGGAGGAGAGACTAACAGGAGGAGAGATGAAAGGAAAGAGGGATCTGTTAAGAGGAGAGGGAGCGAGCGCTAGATCTTTGAAGGAGAAGAAGCAGGCAAGAGGGATTTGAGAGTGGAGGGAAAAAGGGCTGGGAAAGAAGGAGGAGGTGGAAGACGGCAAATGAATTGAGAAATGAGAGGAGAAAGAGTGGGAGGATGTGAAGAGAAAGAGAGAAGGCTGAGGAATGAAGGGACAATGAAGACTGGAGGGGAAGAGGAGAGGAAAGCTGAAATGAGATGATTGGAGTTTCAGGAAAAAGAGGATGAGGGAAACAAGACGGCATGACGGGGATAAAAACCAGAAGAGGAGATTATAAGAGGTTCAAGGAAGGGGTCAGAGAAACGGAGAGAGGACGAACAATGACAGGAAAAAACAGAGAGAGGAGAGGTCTGAAGGAGTGATGGAGCGATGAATGAGAACAGAGAAGGAGGAGAGGAGAATAGCATGCACCAAGAAAAGGGATGGAAAGAAAGGGACGAATGAGGACAGGAAGAAGGACGAGGAGGGGAAAAAGATCCAGCATAGAAACAAAAAAATGACAGAAATTTGATGAGAATGGGAAGAACGTCGGAGAGGAAAGTTGAAAAAGAGCAAAAGAGCAGGGGTTGAAGGAATGAAGTGAAGCTCCACGTTCACTTCGACTTTCCAGTGCTCCTCAATCAATTCCCATTTATCCCGAGGTGAGCGGGCCGAGTGTGAGGAGCCTTTATTTAATCGCTCTCTGACGCCCTTA
Organism: Fundulus diaphanus; assembly: GCA_037039145.1. Classification (NCBI taxonomy): domain Eukaryota; kingdom Metazoa; phylum Chordata; class Actinopteri; order Cyprinodontiformes; family Fundulidae; genus Fundulus; species Fundulus diaphanus. Next base: position 4,642,940 of record CM073122.1, read on the forward strand.
ACTCAGCCGGCAGTGTGGTTCCTCCTGGACCTGAAGGCACCTTGCAGGTCGGTGATCCCCCGGTGCCGCCCACCTGTGGGCACACTAAACAGCGGACCAGTCGATGCACACAGGTTGTTATTTCTCACTCCTGCTGACGGGTTGGATCAGCATCAACAGGTCTCTCGCTGGAAAACTGAAACGTTATCCCCAACGAATATGTGGAAGTTCGAATGAAAGCAGGCAAGGATGTGGGCGAAGGGAAACTAAAGAGTCGGGAAGAGATTTGTGTGACATAACTTCCATAAAAGTCCAGTCGGTTTATGCTAAACTGAAGGATGATCAGCTCCAAGATCACATTTACAGATTGGATACAACACAGTTCCCTCCATCCATCTGGGTTGTCTGGATAGAAGAAGGTGCAACCTAACCAGACGGCAGAACTTTGTGACTCCTTTGGACGTGGGAAGCAGCAAAGAGGAGGCTAGTCTCAGCCACTTCCTGTCTGGTAACTCATCTTGTCGGCCCACCGAAGAGTTGTTTGAAAAGTTTGTTAATGGTAATGTACAATGGGATGATTCTTCTAGGTTTACCGAGGAGATCCAAGATAGTAACCTTGCCTGCGGTATTTGTGCGTTTCACAAACATACAGGAATCTAACTTGAACCGCTCCGGCTTCAGCCATTTGTGTCCGAACCAAAAACGGTTCGGGCCAATCACCTTGCAGTATTGAGGTTTAAGGCGGGACATACCGTTGTGATGAAAGCAAGAGCTGCTGAGCCCACAGCCGTACCAACATAAACATGGCAGCGCAGGAGAACGCACACATAGCTGCTGCTATCACACCTGATTTGTTAAAATCCACAATTTCTTCTTTGATAGCAGAACAGCAACAAATGCCTTGACTAGCTTACCCTCTTGTGGTTTCTCATGACGTCTGCCGCCTACGTTTTAATTTGGTAGGCGGGCAGTAGGTGTCGGTTCACCCAATCAGCTCAGAGAGTTCAGCTGAAATTCCCTCCTTTCCCCAAACGGATTCAAATGGAGCTTTTCCAGATTAATAATGTGCAGAACTAGAGAGCTGCATATTACCAATGTGGCTGGCTAGGTTACCAAGATGGCAATGAGGATGGTAGGTAAATGGATGTGCTGAATAACGAAAGGAAACACGTACTTATGCTAACAGTTGTTTGCTTTCTGGTGCTAATTTTCAAAACCCGGAAAAAAAGATCCTGTCACTGCAACACAACCTCTCCCCATGTGGGGTCGCCCTGGAGCCACTGCAGCATGGCATCAAAGAGGAGCAGCTGCTGGCGCTGTGCAGACTAGGTGCTAAAAGAGCCACTTCGTCTCATCTGTGAGCAGAAATGGCCGCGCTCCGCCTCACGTCACCGCTCGTTGGGCGTGTTATTTACTGTGCGGGGGCGAGGCGGTCAAGGTAGGTACTTCCTGGAGGGGGAGGGGGGTAATGACCACTGAATATGGCCGCTGGTTTTCCAGGACAGGGAGGGGCTGCTGCTCAGAGCGCAGATTTCAGGCGGACTACTCAGACATGCATGAATCAAGAAGAAATATCACTTTTGGGATGATTATGATGAAGGAATAACATCATAACATAGTTAAAAGCTCAAAGACGTTGATTTTGCAGGATATAGGCCCTTTAAAGCTGTAGATAGAGGGAACTACGCATCTCGGGTCAGGGAGGACTAAACTCAGACAAAATAGCGTGTGCTAACAGTAAATCACATCTAACTGAAGGATATGAGTAGACAGAAACAAACAGATTTGACTTAGTTCTTTCAAAAAAAGAAAAAAAAAAGAAAAAGGCTAGTCATCATTGGAAATTATCATAATTTTTATTTCAGCAAAACTTTTTAACATCATCTAATGCAGTTATGGTACGAATCTACTAAGTTTTTAAAGACCAGCCCCTGTTATCAAGACAGTTTTCCACTGATGTAGCATATATACATTCAATAAGGTCCAAATTTAGACTACAAGTCTAAATACAGTCAATTGAGACAGACAGATGTGAAAACGATAAAACCCCTGGAGGACATCTGCTCCCGTTTGTTGTCAAAACTCTGTAAAAGCTGTAGAAAGAAGGAGCCGTATTTTTAGCCGTACTCTGTGAAGAAGCTGTTACCTGTGATGTTCAGGACTGACCCGCCTCTCGTCTCCGCTGTGTCTTCACTGGAAAACAGAAGAGAAAGCGCGTGGTTATTTTCAGCAGCAGATGATTTCACACTTTCAGCTGTCTCCTGCTGACAGCGTGTGTGTCTGAGGTACCAGAGCGAGCGGCATGGCTCACTCATGTGTTCCTAATAGCTTTTGGGCAGCGCAGAGGAATATGATCAATTGTGCTTCAAAACACACAATCAGCGTCATGAATAATTTATCAGAGGCTTTGGCATTCACATGAGATTTGATTAGCATCTCCAGGTTTTTCCTCTTGAGCAGTGTGTTTACTGTTACTTTCATATAGCTGCTGAATGACACACCGCTCTGATTTATTAGCCATAATTGCCTCGTTAAGGTGAACGTGTGAGCAAATAATTGCCTACTTACGCAGCCGGCAGACAACATAAGCATCGGTTTGGAGGTGTTTTAGACGACTGATCAATTTTAATTCAATTCAAGTCCCTATTTGATGCTGATAAACTGTGTCATTATCAGAGCTTCAGTATCCCAAAATACATCTAACAGTAATTTGATTCCGTCGGAAATTGAGACGTTTTTGAGCAGTTTGTCTGGACGGCGCTTGCAGCTGTTGTCAAACGGCAGTTTTCTGAAAGGCCAAACAAATCAGAGGTTTGATTTTACACAAAAGTGTATAAGTGGAGTTTTTTTTTCAGTAACCATGCAGAGAAGTGAGCATTCTCAGAGGATCAGATACTGGGGGATGGAGCTGGACTCCAGGGCGCAGATGAATCGGACTTTCTGAGAAATGAGAAGAAAAAAAAGTGATGCAACTTTATCTGCAGCCGCTAAAGCCCAAGAGGGCAAAGCTGAGGAAACTTAGAAAGTTCTGTGTGAAGATTTGGAACTGCTGGATTTTTTATGTGAAGTGATAAATAATAAAAAAGCAGCTCTGCTCAGATCAGCGACACAGCTGTTGAAAATTCTCATTGTAACCTTATATTCTTTACATTTTCCTTCCAATCAGATTTACCCCCCAAAAAACTTTAATCTTAATGGGCCGTTCTCTAGGAAACCTGAAAGCTTCTCAAAGCTGTCAGCCATTTCCAGTGTTCATCATGCAGTCAGACACTAACTACCCTCTGACAATAATTGTATCAGTTAAGTGTTGCCCAACTCCAGTCCATGAGAACCACTGTCCTGCAACCTTTAGATGCCTCCCTTCTCTAACACACCTGAGCCAGGTGAATGGCTCTGCCAGGCCTCTGCAGACCTGAATTACTGAATCCTCATGAGAGGAGTCAGGCCTTTGAATCAGGTATGTTGGAGCAGGGATGCATCAGACAGCAACAGGATAATAGCAGGTTTAAGGCGTGGAAGCCCTCTCCAGTCCACAAGGGCAGGTGTCCTGCAACTTTTAGATGTGTCTCTGCTACAACGCACCTGGATCAAATTATTAAGTCATTAGCAGCATTCTGGAGAACTTGACTCCATCCTGAGAGGTATTTCAGTCATTTTAGTCAAGTGTGTTGGACCACGGACACTTTTAAAAGTTGCAGGAGACCGGCCCCCGTGGACTGGAGTTTGAGTTAAGGCTATAGTTGGTAATCCTGTTCAGAAACACTTTTTGTTATACTGGGTAAAATCGTCCTTGCATCCAGTAGTCAATACATTATGTATTCCCAAAAAGGAGGTTAAAAAAATCTTTTTCTGTGGGTACTGCAGGCCTACAGAAACTATAACCAAGCTCTCTCCTTCATAGTCTCCTCTTGCTGGCTGTGCATGCGCACTTCTAATGTTTATGTGTCCGGTTAGCTTAGCTGCTAGATTAGCAGTTAGCTTCTTAGCGGTCAGCCAGTCATGGTAGCTCCACTGCTCTCACTGTATATTTTTAACATGGCTGAGAGTCACAAGAAGTAGTAAGAAATAAGACCAGAGTGGATTTGAGAGATTTTTTTTTTCTGCAAACCCCCTGAAGAACGGAAGAGCGAGGTAAGACGGCCTTGCGCAGTTATTCAAAAACGGACTTGGTGAAACTTCCAGAAAAATTGAAGACCCTAGCTCTAAGTGTTATTTTTTAATATGGTGAATCTGGGAACATGGAGAAGATGGATTTATGTGGTATGAGCAAAGTATAATGTGTTCTGGTCTCCAAGTAGAACTCAAAGCCTGATTTTTCTTGGCGGTACGGCGGTACAACCCCATGACTACCACTGCTTACCTGACAGCAGACCTCGCTGCAGGCTACGAAGCTTTAAACTTGTGGAGGTACCACTTTGCTGCTTTTTGGTCTGATGATGCAGAATCAGTCATGGTGCCGTGTGTTGTTGTTTTTTTAGGATTTTTGTCTCAAAGGCGGAGACCAACAGAGCTCTTCCAGCCATAGAAACTGTAGTTTGGTAGAATATCTATCAGGTCCAATCTAAAATATCCATTTTTTTGTAGCCTCGGGTGAGAAAGCGAAGGTGTTGTTCGAGTTCATATGTATTCCGAGGAGCCAGACCCTTTCTGTTCGGTTGGAGATATTTCTAAAATTGGTCTAATTCAGTATCGTGAATACATGTTCTGAAAAACCAGGCTGTTCCTTCTGACCGTGGACGGGGTGGATTAGGAGCAGAAGTGAGAATTAAAGAGTCCATTTGGTGTCACCTCTCTATGGAGGTGTTCAATCCCGTAATGAGATCCTCCATCTGCGGCGAAGCATAGTGGAGGAAAGCTTGTAGCCGCTGCGCAGCTCAATCACCCTGACGCCCCCCTGAGCAGCTGCAGGAGTCCAACCTGGATCCTGGTTGACAGCTCAGAACCTGCAAAACACACACATTTGCTTATTATTTCCAGTTGGAGTCATCTCGCCAGCTCTGATGGGGCGGGCGAGGGGGACAGACACAAGAGAGGAAGTATTAGGGAGAGATAAACAAACAGAAAAAAAACACCAGGGAGCCTAATGAATGTGAGCCAAGACCGTTTCTCTGAAGCTATCAGTTGAGAAATGTGACTCCTCACAAAAGCAGCTATGAATCCCTTTATTAAGGTCCAGGAGCAAAAGATGGAGAAAGTAATCCCGCAGTGGGAACAAAGGTTATTAAAAACCACAGGAGCACGATGGCTGATGATCATTTAACTCAAACAGGACACAGACAGAGCAGGAAACAATTTTTATTCAACTCGTTCTTCGTGACATTTACTAAATGCAGCCAACGGCGATAAAAGTTTCCAGATTAACCCAAAGGTTTGCAAGAACAGAGCTTTGTTTGAGTCGCATCTGACTTTCTGACGGTTTATTCTGAGTCCCTTGGAGTTTTGTTGTCTAAGCTGCTCCTCCACTGATCTGGTTGTTGTGGAGAGGGAAAGGTCAGGACACCCTGCCTGCCCACCATCAGCTACTCCTACCCTCCATCGGATGCTTCTTGTGCCCGTCTGGTCTGACCGTAGTCCAAGGAAAGTTCTCGCCACTCCTCACTTTCAGCTGTGATGTGTTTGAGGAGCTTCTTGCATGTTCAGCCCGATCCCACAGCATCTCAATGACATCATGGTCTGGGCTTTGACTAGGCCCAGGACTCTCAGTCAGTCCTCGGTGGATTTACTGGGATGTTTTTGGGTCATTGTCATGTTGCAGGGTCCTGTTCTGCTCCAGCTTTCGTGTTTTTTTATAGATGGTCTGTCATTTTCTGAAGCTCCCCCTGGTACATGGTCAGATCCTACAGCCAAACCATAACACTTCCACCTCCCTGCTTCACAGTTGATACAAGGCTCCTTTCCTGAAATTCAGTATTTGGTTTAACTCAAACATTTCCTCTGTTCTGCCATCAAAATGAATCCAGGTTCAACTCATTGGTCTGGAGGACAGTAATCCAGACGTTCTGGTATTTGTCTCTGACAAACTTCAGTCAGACCTTGATGTTTTCCTTTGAGAGCGACGGTTTTCACATTCCTCACGTCCCTCGTGGGAGTTTCATTTGTTCAGTCTCTTTCTGATTTTACACACATGCACTTTCATATTAAAAGTATCAACAGCCTGCTGCATGTCACATAATGACGTTTTAGGTGTTTTGGAGACTTCTTGTAGCATCTTGCAGTCTTCTTTCAGGGGGAACTTGCTTGGAAGACCAGACCTCTATATGTTGGAGTTGTTCTGAATGTCTTCCACTTTAAGACTGTTTTCTATACAGAGGAATGGCTGGCTCCAGATTCCTTGGAGACCTCTTTTTGATCCCTTACCAGACTCTTTGCTGCTACAAGCTTGACATTACCAACAGTAATTCCTCTATGAAGCATCTTCCAGGTATGGTGACCTCCAGCAGACCGCTCTGGCTGATGCTCCGTCTGTCGACCCAAAACACCACCGCTGCCCTCTGGTCCTGTCACGATTTGGGTTTTGTCTTGGTTTATGTTATCAGATTTATTAGTTAAGTTTCTGCTTTTGGGGTCTTGTTTGGTTTTGTTTTAGACATGTTGTTCTGTTTAGGTTACCTGTTTTCCACCTGTCACTTTATCAGTTCTGTTTGGTCTCCCCTCAGCAATCTGTCAGCTTTCTTGCCTTGATTAGATCCACCTGCTCACTTATAATTAGTCTTCACTCCTGTTCACCTGTTCACTCCCCTATATAGTCCTGCCACAAACCTCTGCAATCTGCCAGATCATTAACGAGCCACGGTGAGTTTAGTTCCAGCATTCTTTATTCGGATTGACCTGTTGACGATAACCCGAGAGCCTTTTTGATTCTGAGCCAGCCTGTTCCCTGATCTGTTTTTCCTGCCCTGTCTGACTGATTTACCGGTTTACCGACTAGTTTCTGTCCTATGGTTATCCGAGCTTGCTTTGCCCTGTCTGTACCTCTGCCTATTTTGGACTGCTTTTTGTGTACCGGATTTTGGACTGCCCTTTTGACTATTGAGCCCGCCTGTTCCTGTTTTCATTATTAAAATCCTGTTTTTTGCCTTAACCTCACTTGTTGGGTTTGAATACTGGGTTTGCCTGATTCACGATCATAACAGAATGATCTGGCCCACTAAAACCTATCGCCCAACAAGTTTTTAGAGGTTTTTTTTTTCCCCCTCCACACGCTATGGCTTGGGAGGGTTCCAGATTGGCGTTCTGTCCCCCTGGTATCGGTCCCAGACGCCATCTCTCCAGCAGCCGCAGCAGCAGTAACCCGCTGCCTGCTCCGAGTTTACGATTGGGAGGGCTCTTTGTCACAAATTCAGATTCAACTCAGAATAGAAGGGATCACTCACCCAGCGACACCGCTGTCGGCTCTGCCCATGGGTTTTATCCAGAACCAACTTTGTTTATGGAGGTCGAAGCGGAGGTGGTGCGGGATCTTCGTCCGGATCTTTTTTTCTCTCTCCCTCCAGAGGAGGAGATGCAGGGAACGCTGTGGGCTCCACCGATCCCGGCTCTACCGACAGGATCAAACCTCCAGCAAGTCCTGCCGTCCCGCCGTCGGAGGAGGGGACGGAAACCTGTGGGTCGCTCCTTCACCCGTTCTGTTCGGCCGACAGGCGAGTCAGTACCGCGCCCGTCCGTTGCCACTTCCTGCCCAGTGGATCGGAGTCCGGTGCTTCCCAGAGCTGAGCAGCCCACAGCGCCTCCTGTTGGCGCCCGTGATGCTGAGGATCTGGCTCTGGAGGACCAGTTAAGAGCTTTTGCCCCTATTATTAAAGACCTTAGGGAGGCTCTTTTCTGCCAGTATTCAGAGGAGCTGGAGGCAAAATTAAAGGAGGTCGAGGGGCACTATAGAGCGGCTCTCCAAGGGTTCTATAGTGGACTCAATCCTGTCCCCAAGGGTCCAGCCGACGCCCCGGCACCTGCACCTGTCCCAGAGGACCCGCCTCCTACCTCAGCTCCAGTGCCGGCCTCCGGCAGCTATAAGGCAGCACTGTCTGCGCAGCCGGCCCAAGACGCTGCAACCCCGGAGGGTCCGCAGCCGGCCCAAGACGCTGCAACCCCGGAGGCTCCGCAGCCGGTCCAAGACGCTGCAACCCCGGAGGCTCCGCAGCCGGCCCGAGACGCTGCAACCCCGGAGGCTCCGCAGCCGGCCCGAGACGCTGCAACCCCGGAGGGTCCGCAGCCGGCCCGAGACGCTGCAACCCAGGAGGGTCCGCAGCCGGCCCGAGACGCTGCAACCCAGGAGGGTCCGCAGCCGGCCCGAGACGCTGCAACCCAGGGGGGTCCGCCGCCGGCCCGCGACGTGGGAACCCAGGAGGGTCCGCCGCCAGTCTGCGACGTGGGAACCCAGGAGGGTCCGCCGCCAGTCTGCGACGTGGGAACCCAGGAGGGTCCGCCGCCAGTCTGCGACGTGGGAACCCAGGAGGGTCCGCCGCCAGTCTGCGACGTGGGAACCCAGGAGGGTCCGCCGCCAGTATGCGACGTGGGAACCCAGGAGGGTCTACCACAGGGCCACGATGAGGGGGTTCAGACGAGCCCTCTTTCAGGCCGCAACTCGGGGGCTCATCGGGACACTGGGCGCCGTGGTCCTCGCCCAGACGACAAGCGGCGCCGTGGTCCTCGCCCAGACGACAAGCGGCGCCGTGGCCCTCGCCCAGACGACAAGCGGCGCCGTGGCCCTCGCCCAGACGACAAGCGGCGTCGTGGCCCTCGCCCGAACGACAAGCTCCGTCGGGGGCCTCGCCGAGAAGACAAGCACCCAGAGCCCCATGGAGACTTAGAGGCCCCTGGACCTCTTCGGAAGCTCTTACCCCCTCATCTTTGGCTTGACAGCCAATTTCCCAAGTGGCTGACCAAACTGTCTTTGTCGGAGGTTCTGGAAGGTTTATTGATGAGGTTCTGGGTGTTAAAGGGTCTGGGAGCATCTGAAGTCTGTAGTCCGGGGCCTCCTGAACCTGAAGCCTGTAGCCCGGGGTCTCCTGAACCGGAAGCCTGTAGCCAGGCCCCGTCTGAACCTGAAGCCTGTAGCCAGGCCCCGTCTGAACCTGTAGCCTGTAGCCAGGCCCCGTCTGAACCTGTAGCCTGTAGCCAGGTCCCGTCTGAACCTGTAGCCTGTAGCCAGGCCCCGTCTGAACCTGTAGCCTGTAGCCAGGCCCCGTCTGAACCTGTAGCCTGTAGCCAGGCCCCGTCTGAACCTGTAGCCTGTAGCCAGGCCCTGTCTGAACCTGTAGCCTGTAGCCAGGTCCCGTCTGAACCTGTAGCCTGTAGCCAGGCCCCGTCTGAACCTGTAGCCTGTAGCCAGGGGCCGTCTGAACCTGAAGCCAGTAGCCAGGGGCCGACTGAACCTGAAGCCAGTAGCCAGGGGCCGACTGAACCTGAAGCCAGTAGCCAGGGGCCGACTGAACCTGAACTCTGTAGCCAGGCTCCTCCTGAACTCTGTAGCCAGGCTCCTCCTGAACTCTGTAGCCAGGCTCCTCCTGAACTCTGTAGCCAGGCTCCTCCTGAACTCTGTAGCCAGACACCTCCTGAACTCTGTAGCCAGGCTCCTCCTGAACTCTGTAGCCAGGCTCCTCCTGAACTCTGTAGCCAAGCGCCTCCTGAACTCTGTAGCCAGGCGCCTCCTGAACTCTGTAGCCAGACGCCTCCTGAACTCTTTAACCAGGCCTCTCTTCTAGCTCTTAGTCCGGCGTTGTCTCCAGCCTTTAGTCCGGCGGCAGGTTCTGTTCTTTCTCTCTCCAGACGTCGGTTCCTGAGGGTCCGGTTCTACCGACGGTCCCCGAGGTTGCTGCTCGGCCGCCGGCCTATGAGAGACCTGCTCCGCCGCCGGCCTATGAGAGACCTGCTCCGCCACCGGCCGCCGGACATCGTTGCTAACCGGGGCCGTCCTTCAGGACACCCGCCGGATTACCTGTCTCACAGAGGTCGTCCGCCGGAGAACCTGACACGCCTAGGACGTCCGCCGGAGAACCTGACACGCCTAGGACGTCCGCCGGAGAACCTGACACGCCTAGGACGTCCGCCGGAGAACCTGACACGCCGAGGACGTCCGCCGGAGAACCTGACACGCCGAGGACGTCCGCCGGAGAACCTGACACGCCGAGGACGTCCGCCGGAGAACCTGACACGCCGAGACCGTCCTTCGGGACGTCCGCCGGAGAACCTGACACGCCGAGACCGTCCTTCGGGACATCCGCCGGACAACCTGACACGCCGAGGCCGTCCTTCGGGACGTCCGCCGAACAACCTGACACACCGAGGCCGTCCTTCGGGACGTCCGCCGGACAACCTGACTCGTCGGGGCCGTCCTCCTGGACGACCGCCTGAGAACCTGACTCGTCGGGGCCGTCCTCCTGGACGACCGCCTGAGAACCTGACTCGTCGGGGCCGTCCTCCTGGACGACCGCCTGAGAACCTGACTCGTCGGGGCCGTCCTCCTGGACGACCGCCTGAGAACCTGACTCGTCGGGGCCGTCCTCCTGGACGACCGCCTGAGAACCTGACTCGTCGGGGCCGTCCTCCTGGACGCCCGCCTGAGAACTTGACTCGTCTTGTTTTGTTTGAGTTTTTATTTGGACATTTATTTGATTCTAGCCCTCCGTCCTGTACCTCCCTCCACCCACCCGAGCTAGTCTGTTTTGTTTCTGAGGCCGTCTGGAATCCGGCCTTGAGGAGGGGGTTCTGTCACGATTTGGGTTTTGTCTTGGTTTATGTTATCAGATTTATTAGTTAAGTTTCTGCTTTTGGGGTCTTGTTTGGTTTTGTTTTAGACATGTTGTTCTGTTTAGGTTACCTGTTTTCCACCTGTCACTTTATCAGTTCTGTTTGGTCTCCCCTCAGCAATCTGTCAGCTTTCTTGCCTTGATTAGATCCACCTGCTCACTTATAATTAGTCTTCACTCCTGTTCACCTGTTCACTCCCCTATATAGTCCTGCCACAAACCTCTGCAATCTGCCAGATCATTAACGAGCCACGGTGAGTTTAGTTCCAGCATTCTTTATTCGGATTGACCTGTTGACGATAACCCGAGAGCCTTTTTGATTCTGAGCCAGCCTGTTCCCTGATCTGTTTTTCCTGCCCTGTCTGACTGATTTACCGGTTTACCGACTAGTTTCTGTCCTATGGTTATCCGAGCTTGCTTTGCCCTGTCTGTACCTCTGCCTATTTTGGACTGCTTTTTGTGTACCGGATTTTGGACTGCCCTTTTGACTATTGAGCCCGCCTGTTCCTGTTTTCATTATTAAAATCCTGTTTTTTGCCTTAACCTCACTTGTTGGGTTTGAATACTGGGTTTGCCTGATTCACGATCATAACAGGTCCTGTTTTACACAACTCAGCTCAGTGCCAATAGCATCCTTTATAAACCCACAGAGGGTCTGGATTTAGACCAAACTCCATCCACATCAGGTGTCTTCTTCGGTAACGCTAACATGATCTGGTCGGGGCTTTTCGGATTGGGCTAAACTTCACCTGCGGAGTCAATAAACCACCATCTCTTCAATCGTTATTACCTGAATACACTGAACACCTGACTTGTGAGTCCAACAGGAAAGCATTAAATCTACATTCTGTGACGGTTTTTGCGTTAAATACCCTGGCAGGAGTTTTGGTTTTAATTAACACAGATCAGCACCGATTAGAGACTGCACATCGTTTTGTTTCAAGGGTCTGCAGCTGGGGCTGCAAGACTGGGCACAGCTCTCAGCAGCTGCTCACTAGGGCTGGACGATTATTCAATAACAATATGTATTCATCGATAGACGTATATTGATGATAGGGCAAAAAGGGTCAATAAAAAGTTCAATAGAATAACAATTTCCTTCCTCTTGCATTCTAGTCATGTAGGTTAATATTACAGTCATTATTCCCTCCCAACCAATCACAACGCAGACCCAGGAACTAAGCTCCGCCCCCTTCAAAGAGTGCACGTTCTTTTTTGGTAAGAAGTTGATTGAATAAAGGGTTGAGTTTGAATTCAGAGTTTGTGTGTATCTGTATCTAAAAATAAGTCGTTAAGCACCAGCATAAAATGGCCAGGGCTGCACTTAATGTAGATGTTTTGAATTTGTTGATAATTATTGATATCGATCAATATGATTTCTGTTTTATCAATATGCCTTTTTTCTATATCGTCAAACAGAAACTCTGAAACGTAGAGACACATGTTGCTGATTATTATGCATGACAATATTTAGTTTTAGCTGAGTTCTCTGACTTTGATCATAAATAATAAATAAATCAGACGGATAATCTTGTGGTTTTGTGGTCCAACACAGCAAGCAGGATTCATCCCAACGCCAACCATCCATTTTGTTCTCACTAGCTGATGATGCAGATTTAAATCATCTTTCAATCTCAGATCAGTTTTTGACACACCTTAACGGCTCAAAAGTTCAAAGAAACTTTAATACCAGCAGTTTTAAAAGGACAGTTTTATTTATTAAGAGATATTTGAACCGGCCTGGCATTGAGTGAAAGCTGCAGTAACCAGCTGTTCCACCTTTGGAGGCCACAGCTGCCAACAGCCGCTTGCGTTGGCAGGTTTTGGAGTCTTTTGCTTCTCTGTGGAGGAATTTTGGCCCAATCTGCTTTGCAGAATTGCTTGAATTCAACCACAGACCAACCAAACAGAAAACCTGAAACAAAATAAAAATAAAATCCAGTTATTTTTTTAAATGAACAAGTTCAACACTTTAAAAAGCTGACTGGATAAATTATTGTGAGCGCGCTCAGACCAGGAGGAACCAGTCGATTCTGACAACATGTCTGACGTCACACTGAAGATGAGGTGAAAAGTCTCTCATCTCTCGCCTCTTTTGCTCCATTTGTTCATAAATGCATGAGCGATGGATGCAGCCACGACTTTTTTTTACCTTCACAACCTGACCCTCCACCAGGTAAAGAGGATGAGATTGTGTGGCCATCGCAGGAAAATAACAGAACCTGCCAGAAGCTCTGCAGCTTTTAGTTTGCAGCTTCGACGGTCTTCACTCCCACACATGGCTTTCAGCTGCGGGGCTTTTTAGAGAGCAACTCTAAAAACTGTGTTGTTAAAATGCATTAGAAATGAAGCTCTCTGTCCAAAAGTTGGGTTTTTTTTATATTCAGACAATGATGTGAGATAAGTGCTTTAACCAGCAAAGAAGCAACAATTCACCGTATCATGTTTTTCTCTGATTTATTTTAGCCACACTTTTGGCCGTTGCTCCTTAGATTTTAAAACATGAAATAAACATGTTGATGTAAACATGTTCCATAACAACCCAGGACAAACCCGTCCAACTCAACCCTAACCTAATTTATTGCTGTCCGATTCTGTGTCTGAGTGTTCGGAAAAAGAAGCCAGAGAGTTTAATAGAGACTTCCTGCTGAGTCACTTCTGTGTTCTAGTTTAATCAAAATAGGTCAAACTTGATTTTATGCTTTCAGTCAGAATCATTTTCAAGCCTCCAAGAAGGAAAATCAGAAGCCAGACGGTTTGTCTTCAGTCACGTTTCTGTTTCTGGACACGATGTGAGGAACTACAGAATACATTTATGTGCTGAGTCATCATTTTGAGAAGTTCTGAAACAACCGCCTGTGGAGAAGACCAGACGTTTCAGCTTTAATCCATCCATCCATCCATCATCCATCCATCATCCAACCATCATCCAACCACCCACCCATCAGTCCATCCATCCATCCTTCCTTCCATCCATCCATCCACCCACCAACCTTCCATCCATCCATCATCCAACCACCCATCCATCCGTCCACCCATCCTTCCTTCCATCCATCCATCATCCAACCACCCATCCAACCATCCATTCATCCATCATCCATCCATCCATCCATCCATCCATCCATCCATCCATCCATCCATCCATCCATCCACCCACCCATCCATCCATCCATCTCCTACCAGTGGAATGTGCTCTAAAATGTGCATCCTGAAGGTATCTTAATGTCTTAATGAAGATGGTGGAGCCTCCCAGTGTATGTAAAAAACTTTATCAAACATTGTTTTGCAATTATTTCAAACTCAATGGACATAGAAATGGAAAGGTAAAAGGCCGACCACCAGACCCGGGACGTGATCCTCTTTACCAGGGTGGAGGAGAGCAGACTACCCGAGAACAGATGTCAAGGTTGGAGTGTTAGTGGCTGGACCAGCTTGTAGACAGACACTCAGAAGCGGCATGGTGAGATGAGGCGTGCTTCAATCAATAAAAAAATAGCAACCGTACAGGTAGACTGTGGAAAGCAAGGAATCAGGAACACGGCAAAGAGGAGGACCTAACAATGAGTCTGACTAAGTTGACTGAATCTATAGGGTAGTAGACAGAAGAAGAATCAAGAATCTTTTATTTTGATCATATGTTACCATTGGGACATTACCTTTGAGGCAGGCTTAGGATAAACACAAATATCATGACACACATACACAACAGTATGTTGTGACGGAGCCACACATCAGCCAAAAGTAATGAGGGTTTTTTTGAGCTGTGATTCTGAGGTTTCATTTACAGAAATGTGCAATCAGACATTCCTGAGAACAAGAGCGTGCAAACAGGCAATAAAAGTAGAGTTATCGTAACATGATGGATCACAAACGTCTCAGCAGGAGGGTGATAGGAAAGAAGCTGTTTCTAAGTTTATTAGTTTTGGATTTAAAGCTTCTGAAGCATTTACCTGATGGGAGAGAAGCAAACAGCGCATTGCCTGGGTGGGTGGGATCAGTGGACATGCATAAATTTAGTCTAGATCCTGCAGACAGCATCCCACAATGCCCCGTGATGTTCTCACCACCCGTGCTAGGTCCTTCCTCTTCCTCACTGTGCTGCTCCCATACAGGGAGGATAGGTGGAAGATAGGAAGTGCAGGTGAAAGGCGTAAAGGTAAAGCAGAGGGACAGAGAGCAATGATACGGCAGAGACAGGAGGGGAGCAGAATCTAACAGGAATACATGCAGAATGATCAAATATAACCAAAATAACTCACTAACCGGACTAAGAACAGGTAGGCAGGAAAATTAAGATCCAACAGAACTACTAAAACCATAATGAACAGAAACTGACTACGAAAGGAACCAAAACTAACAGACTAATGGATTAACAAGGGGAGAACACATAAACCAAAACCGCAGGATCCCCAAGAGCCTAACACTGAATAATCAAAGTCCTGGAGATCCTGACAACGGAGTCGTCTTGATGCAGAGGAGCGGTGGCTCTACTAACGGGATTGTTGTGTTTTCCTTTTCTAAGCCGACAAACAATTTGTCAGAATTGTCCTGAGCCAATTAAAAGCCATTTGCTTTGACCTCCTTGAACGTGGATTCTTCCAAAGTAAGAGGTCCTCAAACAAGTCAGATCCAGGA
Organism: Fundulus diaphanus; assembly: GCA_037039145.1. Classification (NCBI taxonomy): domain Eukaryota; kingdom Metazoa; phylum Chordata; class Actinopteri; order Cyprinodontiformes; family Fundulidae; genus Fundulus; species Fundulus diaphanus. The sequence continues at coordinate 4,658,299 of CM073122.1, forward strand.
AGCCCACTGGGAGCCCAGGCCCACTTGGTGCTTATTTGGACTCAGCAAAATCCATATAGGGCCCTCATAAACTAACACATTCATGGCTTAACTAGCACAGGAACCAGCGGTGGGCAGGGTTCAGTGAAAGACAAGTAAAAGTTTAGATAACAAGACAGAGTTTCCATTAATAATTTCTTATTAGGGGGATATATTTATTTGATTTTGACCTTTTAGGGGCATTTGGAAAAGAACATCCATGAACTTAGACTTAGACAACTTAATTGTCATTTTGTATGTACAGAGTGCATACAGAACATAATTTCGTTGCATACAGCTTACGACAGTGTAATGGGATTGCAGGTGGAATAAGGCAGCATTACAATACAATAAAAAGTGCAGCAGTGATCAGATGTAACAGTGCAGGAGAAAAACAGTGTGCAGAGAATGTTCAACCATTGTTTATGTGCAAAACATAATGGTGCAAAAAGGCATTTGTATGCAAAAGTATCGTGCAGTGCAAATAATGTGTGCAAAAATGCAGTAAACGTTGAGTTGTGTACTATTTAAATGGATGATAAAAGTTGGGCAACGTTGGTAGTGCCAAATAAAGATGCAAATGTGATGCAGAGTCCAGTCTAATCGGACTCAACGGCCCTCCTGATTCTACGAGGGGATTTTTCTGTCAGACAAACAACATTGATTCTTTTCTCTTCTCTTTGTGCGTCAGACACCCATTAGCGGCTGAAACCTGCTTGTTTTTCCAGATGCACAAACACACCGAGTCTGTCCGGCGGCTGGCCTACGCTGCCGTGTATCATGACTAAGACCTGGCATTATTACTGTCAAAGCAATAGGGTCAGACGCCGTTTGAGTGTCTCTTTTTGCTGATGGTACTGAGGTGGAAAGAAAAAAATATTTCCCTGTGGTACAGCCTCAGAAAATCTATAATTTCTGTTCATTTCCGTCAGGGTGGCGTTGACACTCGGTGCGCTGCTTTTTGAGTTAATGATGCAAAACTGGTTGTGCTGCCATATTTTTATTCAGCTGTTAAAGTCACAGCTGGAGAACAATCGGAGCTGTTACCGGCATCAAAGCAGCACAGTTTGGTCAAATAGTTTTCTCTAGACGAGACGTGCAAAAGAACATTTCAGGACCTGGAATATCGATGCGTACTATGGACTTTGTTGACATGCAGTTTTGTTACGGTGGCTTTTTTTTCGGTGGCTAAAATATTGAGATCAGTGGCGTCTCTGGCAGGATAAGTTAAGTGGGACACAAAAACTCAACACCGATTAGCAGCAACACATTTTATGTGATACATACAACCTGACTTTGATCAATGTTATATTAAACTGATAAATTGGCATAAACCAACACACTAGGAATGCCATTTTATATAAGCTAAATACGATTTAATTTTTATACATACAGTTACAAATAAAGGCTCCCTAATAATGTTCATTTATTGAACAGAAAAGATTCACATCAATCCTTCTATGAGCTAGCAAGGACAACCAACACTAAATTAATATTTGCTTTTAGTTACCATTTTTTATGTTTCATTTTGTTTAAATTTTTCTACATTTTCTTCTAACTATTTTTTTACTTACTTTTATTCTGTTTTAATTTTCCACTGATTTAATCATGTAAAGCCCTTTGCATTGTCTTTGTACTGATATGCAAATAATGCAAATAATTTTGCCTTGCCTCGCTCAGATGGTCGCACACTTTCTGAACTTCAGAACATAAACGTAAGGTGTGCAATTCCAGTGTTTTGATTGGCTGATCAGTGCTTGGGGCCGTAGGATTTGTGCCCCGCCGTTGTCTACTGAGAGCGTGTTGGTCATGCTCACTGCGATTTCAGATGTTTGTTATTTAAACAAACGTTGGTGGGCCGGCCCCAATATCAAGACGCCTCAAGAGGATTTAGCTACTGAGCTTGTTAGTTTTCTCGAAGACTGAGATAGACACACATGTTTCTAACAGAATTTTATTGGTAAGGGAATTGGTCTTTCTACAACATTACTCTATAAAGATTAAAAGAACGATCAGTTCCCATTGATTATTACAAACATAGAGCTCCACAGCGACATCTGGTGGGGCCTGCCCCCAAAAGCAGAGACGCCACAGATTGAGATGCAACTGTTAGTATGAAGATTTCTACGATTTTAGGTGCAGCTAAAAGTACGAAAAGATTCCTGCTCGTATCTATAAGACACTTACAGATCTTGACTTCCAGGTCTACCCACATGTTTAGTGGAACCGATCCTGAACAAGTGCGACCACCTCTGGTGAGATCATGTCTTCTGTCAGTTTGCTGGTCTGGCTCTCAGTGTTAACACAACGCCGGGGTAGAAAGACACCAGCAATGATCTTTACGGAGCGATTCGTGCCAATCAATCTGCGAAGGATTATGAAGCTCCCACAACTTTTTACTTCAGAAATATACAGAGTGAAAGATTGTTCACAGCCGTACTAGAAAAAAAGCATATTAGTTCAGAGAATTTTCACAAAAAACAGTTAAAGAATAAGTTTTTTGTTTTTTTCCAAATAAGAAAAAAACATGTTTGTGTTCCCAGCTCTCGCCATTCTTTCCTCCTCTGGCAAGTTTGTTTAATTTTTCCTTGACACTTCCTGGCGTTGTGGGCAGGATTTGACACATTTGGCAGCGGTACGTGAATCACTGCTGAGAGGCCGGCTCCAAACTAGTTGAAACGAATCCTTTCACACAGAAAGATATTTCACAGCACGTAGAAGTGGAGATCCCAGCAAATTCACCCCAAGGTCAGAGAAATGACAGAATAACCAACAGGTAAATGCTGGACTCCACGGGTCTCAGTTGGCATGCTAAAGGTTGAGGTTATGACAGAACAATTAATGTTTGGAGGGGCTCGTTCTCTTCAAAAGGAGAAAAGCAGCGTAACTCAGGTTTGCAAAGCTGCATCAGAATGAAACACAAGACTTCTGGGTCAACAACCTTCTGAGACCAAAGTACAGATGTTCGGATTGTTGGCACAAGCACCAAGTGGTGGCACCGAGTCGCTGTTTTGCAAATCTCAAGTCTTTCCTCTCAAGTTCTTGCAGCCACAGGAACTGGGGATCTAGCAGTCAGTAGTTACATTTACATGGACAAAAGTAATACAAAAAGAATAAAAACGCGTCATGTAAACAAGCCAATCAGAATATTGAGACCGGATTAAGCTCAATCGGAATGAAAGTGCACATGTCAGAGTGGTTTATACGGAATAAAGCCATATAAATGCACATTATTATCAGATTAACTGATTGTCCATCCATCCATCCATCCATCCATCCATCCATCCATCCATCCATCCATCCATCCATCCATCCATCATCTTCCTCTTATCCGGGGTCGGGTCGCGGGGGTAGCAGCTTCAGTAGGGAGGCCCAGACGTCCCTCTCCCCAGCCACTTGGGCCAGCTCCTCCAGGGGAATCCCAAGGCGTTCCCAGGCCAGCCGAGAGACATAGTCCCTCCAGCGTGTCCTGGGTCTCCCTCTGGGCCTCCTCCCGGTGGGATGTGCCCAGAACACCTCACCAGGGAGGCGTCCAGGAGGCATCCTAACCAGATGCCCGAGCCACCTCAACTGGCTCCTCTGGACGTGGAGGAGCAGCGGCTCTACTCTGAGTCCTCCCCGGATGACTGAGCTCCTCACCCTATCTCTAAGGGAGAGCCCAGACACACTACGGAGAAAACTCATTTCAGCCGCTTGTATCCGGGATCTCGTTCTTTCGGTCACGACCCAAAGCTCGTGACCATAGATGAGGGTAGGAACGTAGATCGACCGGTAAATCGAGAGCTTCACCTTTTGGCTCAGCTCTCTCTTCACCACAACGGATCGGTACAGCAACTGATTGTGTGCCTATATAAACGGTACAATCTGATTATTTTTTGTTTTATTTTATTTTGTTGTTACATTTCAATCTGATCGTGAAATTTTGTGCATGTAAACATAGCTAGTCGACCACGAATTCGTCGGCATACCAAAGTATTCTGCAGTCATATCACTGCCGCCGGAACAGGGACGGCCACAGGGCCATTGACTGTCACATAGAAGCCCAACTGTGAGCTGAAGCTTGACCCGAACCCGAAAGAGAAGAATCAAGGTGTTGAAATGGCCTAGTCAAAGTCCTGACCTCAACCTGACCGCAGGGCAGTGGAGGCACCTTCAGAAACCTGCGCAGAAACAAATCTCTGCAGACCTTCCAAAAGTGAAGCGAGGTCAATAGAGTGGAGAAGTAAAGGTTCTGAATTAAAGGGACCATTAAGATCACTACAATTATGGACTGAATTTAAATTAAACTTCTTTTAATGATTTTAATTTCTGCCTGACTGCTTTCTAGTTTTAGTGATTTTCCAAGCCGGTATTTCCTGTGGGAGCCGACACTCGCATGCAACTTCAGTCCTCTGGCCGGTCTCTGAACAGAGGAACTGTAATTACATGGTGAGTGCCTTAAAACTCGACGGAGCATTTTCTTTTCATTTTTAGTTTTCAAGGAAGAATATCCTTGAGCAATACTAGTTTTTAACTCCTACTCATGCCTGTGCAACAAAAATAACACTCGCCGGACTCTTTATTATGCAACGCATGAAGCGTGTTGCAGTTGGAAACGAGGGCCCGGCTGTAAAATCCACCTGAAGAAGACGGACATTTAATCACACCATGCTCTGAGCAGGGCAGCCAGGAGAGATTTCTCTGAATGTTTGTGGTCAAGCAGCAGGAGGAGGCTTCAACTTTATAGATCATAACAAGCTATTCTCACATCCCTGTTTCACAAAAAGGCTTTGATGCAGACGTTGTCTGATGCGGGGTCTACGGCTGATAAAAGACTTTGAGCTCCTTGGATTTTTTTTTTTGGTGCGACATGATGGAGAAGATCGGAACATCACAGATCTTCTTACTTTTACGTCCGTTTGTTTTTCACAGCAAGTCCTGGCGTCTAATGATAGACGGCTACATAAAGTCTGAAGGTTTATTTAAAAACAAATCTACAACTTTTATACCACTTTTTTTTTTTTACTTTAGACGCACAAACTTCTATATATTTTATTTGAATTTTAATTGATACAAATAAAACGTGATGTCTGCTTCTATCTGGCCCACCTTAGTCAGAACTTTGCAACCTTTGGCTGCGGGTCATTTACAGCTCTGAACATGTGGAGACCGAAATTCAATTAAATTTTATTTATATAGCACCAATTCACAATACACGTCATCTCAAGGCTCTTTCTAAAGTCAAATTCAAGAGGCAGCTCAGGGTAACATGAGCCACTCTAACTAGAAGCTTTGTCAAAAAGGAAAGTTTTAAGATTAGTCTTAAAAGTAGACGGGGTGTCTGCCTCACGGACCAAAACTGGGAGTTGGTTCCACAGGAGAGGAGCCTGATAGCTAAAGGATCTGCCTCCCATTCTACTTTTAGAGACTCTAGGAACCATCTAGAGCAGCGGTTCCCAAACTTTTTTCACCATGCACCCCCTCCCGTGTCCCGAACAGGTTGACGCACCCCCAATCTTCAAAAAAAAAGAAAAAATTACAGTTGCAGTTACAACTCAACCATCATAACAAAGGTTATGTAGATAAAATTAGAACATTATTTGAATTAAATTACGATAACAATTGCAAAGGGGGAGTGGTGGCCTAGTGGTTAGAGCAGCGCGCTTGCTCTCTGAGAAGGTTGCAAGTACCCGGTTCGATCCCCACTGCCTGCACTCTGGGTCCCTGAGCAAGACCCTTAACCCCAGATTGCTCCCTAGGCGCTGCACAGTGGCAGCCCACTGGACCACGAGGGGATGGGTTAAAAGCAGAAGTGAATTTCTCACAACATCATACACACAACATCCACAACAGAATCCTAAGGATTTTCGGGTGCATCGGTGGTTCAGCGTGGATCCAGAGACAGATCGGTGAAACGTCTCTGAAGCAGAGACCCTCCAGGTGGATTCACGGACTAAACTCTGATGATCTACCTGTGTATGTTCTCACTTTATTTAAGCTTCTAAATCTGAATCTGACTCACAATTTATGCTGTAGAATACAAACACGAAGAAGTTTGATTTGATTTGTGTTCGATGACGAGCGAGCGAGAGAGAGAGAGAGAGAGACACTCTGCACAGAGTAACAATAACAGAGAGCTCGATAAAGTTGTTATTAATCAGAGAAATAAAACATTATATCTTGATTGTTTCACAAAGGTTACATTGAGCAGGTAAACACGCCCATAGCAACACACCTCAGCTCCCCGCAGCCCCACCGCCGGTTTCCCTGTTTCTGTCTGAATAAGCGCTAAAACTCCATCTTTAAAATGAACAGTGTCTGTCTGAATCACAATGAAAATGATTACAGATCTGTGCATGAACATAGTCAAGAAACCGCGTCTACCACCAATTTTACCAGCAGCAGTGGAGGCTGCAGCGGTGTGGGCGTGATGCACCACTGGTGTCGCAGTTCAGAGTCACGGCAGCATGGGCAGCGCTGTTTGTGCGATCAATACAGTCACTCAATTTAATCTCAGAAATAAAACTTTCGGCCTGAATACAATTTTTCCTCTGCTGATGTAAACGACGTAAAGTCAGAAGAGAGAGACATTTTCTGATTTTCTTCTCTGCAATTCTCACCTCTGTTGCCTCCAATTCTCTCTCTGCTGGTTCCTCTCCTCCTTCATCACTAACTTTGACCTTAGATGTCTCACTTGCATGACAGTTTCCCTGATGTCAGCCAATTTAACATATTTGCGAGAATGACTGAAATAAAGGCCACAAGCCATGTGCACATATACAGCACAATGTAGGTATTTCATCTTAAAATGAAGCGTAGAAGATTTCTTCTAAATAAATAATTGTTTGTGTGAATTCTGTCACCCAAGCACCAGACCGATGTTTTGCTGCTAACACTTTATTTTAGGACGAACAGAACGGGACAGCTTTCACCCCACCAGTCGCCTGGGCCTGAACCATCATTCCTCCCCCTGGAGGACAAACATTTCTTCCGGTATAACCTTAAAGAAACAGTAAGTGTGCAGCAGCACTTAGCAATAAAGTCTAATATGGATCATTACGATACATTTTTATTTATTGATTAAATTTACAGTTTTTGATTTTATTCTTTACAAAGGAAATGTTTATTTACACGTCTTTATAGTGTGGGGGAAAAAAACACTGTCAGACGGCCATTACATTTTTCACCCTGGGCACCCCCTAGTGGCAGCTCACACTTTGGGAATCCCTGATCTAGAGAATATTTTTCTCAATTTGTCTTTGCCAGGCATCTCAAACTCAGAGATGGACAGAGAGGATCTGTTAAAATCACTTTTCAAGTCTTGGATTCTGGTCTGGACTTTGACCAGGCCATTGTAACACTTGAACTTGCCTTGATCTAAACCATCCCTGTAGAATCCAGCTGTATGTTATGCTGTTATGGAAATATATTATCATTTTTGTGTTGTTGAGAATTAAAAATATATCTTAGTTGGGGTTACTGAGGAAAGCAGAGTGGGGTCTGTCCCTTCCTGCTCCAGCGTAAGATAAACATGGAGTTTTATTGCCCCGAGGGGGTGGTCAGAAGGAGAGGGGGTCAGTCATCCTCCCACTGAGCCATGCAGGAGGAGTTTAAAGTTGATAAAAGGATTGTCTTGGTAAAACTTACTTCAGACAGACAGACTTCTTGACCGCGCGGTGAAAGATCTCGATTGGTAATGTAACTCTGTCTCCATATTTAATTTCTATGAATTAAATGTGTATTTAAACCGTTCTACCTCTGATTAATGCTTCCTCATTTATAGCCAAATCCGGAACTGGGAAAGATGGGTTTTTAATAGACATGTAACAGCAAGCCGGTAAAACCCAATCTTATCAGTGTTAACATGTATTTTTCTTAAAGCCCAAAGAGTTATCTTGTCATCATTCAGGCTGTGGCTTCCAGTTTACAGGTGATTTTTTTTTTTGCTGATCCACTTGAAAACAATAAATTCTTTCAAGCTCTGGTGGGACGCCAGGCATAGAAAAGCACGGGAGGTCTTATCGGATGCTTTCGGAATGGTTTATGGTTGAAAGCTGTTTATGGTTCTTAATTCTTATCTGGTCAACTCCTGAAGACACATCTGGGCCGTTGATCGTCTTGGTTCCTGAACCGAACAGGGGAAAACAGACTTTCTTTGTTTTTGGGGAGATGGGCGCCTGGAGACTGTCTCCCTCCCTTGACTTCCCTCCCTTGAATTAAGGGGCCGGTCAGTCTATTAAAGATGTGTTTGGGTAATGTTCCACAAACAAGGGCTTACAAGCACCATGGAGTGGGATGTCGGGTAATATGATAAATGCGGGGTTATGGTAACGTTGCAAGTTTTTGTCTCCCTTTGGAAGTTCCAATTGTAAGAAATATATGCATATAATAACTGTTTTCTCTCTGATAATTTTTTCCTTCCTTTGTTACCAAATCTCCGAACCGGGTGAGTCGGGCCTTCAATGAATGAGATAGGAAGAAGTAACAGGCCGAGCTCGACAAATGGTGCCGTGACCCGGATTTGGTAGTAAGTGGAGGAACCTTTTGAATTTGGGCACGAAGGAGTAATCATCTGCAGCACCACAGGGTCGACCTGAAAAAAGGTGAGGGCATTTTCATTCTCCTATTGGCTGAAGATTAGACGCAGGCTAAATCAAGTGGCGCTGTGGACGACAAACTCTTTTCTGAAAATATATCAGAGACCAAACTATGAGCAACCAGAATGAGAGGGTTGAATGGACTTTATGTTGAAACCGAGGAAAGATTGAATGGGATTTTTTTTTAAGTCTATGTCAAAAACTTTAAATAAAATAACATAAAAACTATAAAATATAAATAAAGACGAAGATGTCCTGAGGTTTGGCCACCTCAACTCCGGACTGACGAGTCCTGCTGGACGGTGAACCTCCACCTCAGTCTCTGGTCTTCTGCAGCCTATTTTCTTCCAGGATCATCTGGATTTAGCTGCGTCCATCTTCCCATCACCTCTGAGCAGCTTCTCTGTCCCTGTTGAAGGAAAGCATCCCCCCCACCCCCCCACAGCATGATGCTGCCACCACTGTCTTCCAGTGTGGGGAATTAATAAAACACAGGTGGACTTGATTAACCAGTTAGATAACTTCCAGAGGGAATAAAGAGTAAATGAGGGCTAGATATAAAAATCATGTCGCCATTTTCAGATTTGTAAAAAATGTTGAAACCATTTATCATTTTATTTCCACTTTCCAATCACTTTGTGTTGATCTATGACATAAAATCCAGATGAAATGCAAGAAAAATTTGTTAAAGTTCATGTTTCTGTTCCTAACATTGAACTAAAACTAAAAAAGGCAAAGGTTAAATCACTCATGACTGCAATCTATAACCTCAGCCTAGCTTCTTATACCACATACTGTCCATAGATCAGACAGAAAGCAGCTGTCACTGGTCCAGTTCTGCTGTCTCGTCGCCTTATTTGGCTCCAGACTAACCGCTTTACCACTCAAACTCAGTGTGATGTTGTGTAGTTTAAGAAGTCCAGTTCTTGTAGTTTTTCCTGGTGTAAAACTGGCCTTCTGCTCATAGACACGACATATTCTGTCTCATTTTGAAGCACTTTTAACCACTTTATTCATCCATTTTTAAGCCCTTGACAACAAATTAGAGAAGCATAAATTTAATAAAACTGTGGGTACGACTGGCCCTTCACTAATTATTAGTAGTTTTCTGTATAATCAACAGTTAATCAGCTTTAATTCATTCCCATCTGTTCTACGAAGGTTACTCAAAGACAATTTTTCCCTGATAGACTGGGTTAAATGCAGATGAGGTAGGCTGAAGGAGGGCGGGTCTCATTAATCAATCATCTGAGCCGTATCGATCGGCGGTGTCCTCCTGCTGTGGGTTCGGGTTACGCTGTGTTTATCTCAACGGTCTGAGCCACGCTGCAGAGTCCGTCCGCTTCCTCCTGCAGGAACAGCAGCTCTCCCACCGCCTGCTGCCCCTGGACCACAATGCACTGCTCCGCGCCGTCAGATATCATCAGCTCCACCAGGTCCGACTCGGCGCCTGCAGGCAGGGTTGCGTCTGTGGAGAGGAGCAGAGGCCCGGAGGCCGCAGCAGAGAGGTCTTCTGTGTGGACATAAACGACGGCGTGTCGGACATCGTCTGCCGTTGATGCTTGGACAGTTTTAAAATCCTCATCTTTTCCCTCTTGCTTTGCTCGTTTCCCTGCAGCTTCTGCATCCTTCGCTCCCGTCTCTGGAGGATGCAGAGTCTTCTTCGGTCGGCCCCGGATCGGTTTCAGGTGGCTGCAGCCTGGAGATACTGGTTCCTGGGCGGCATCGTTGTGGCTGCCCTTCGCTTCCTTCCTTTCCGCCTGAGTCTGAGCTCCCCCGTCTGCCCCGTGCTGAGCCTGGTGCCTCAGCAGACTCTGCTTCAAGGTGTACGCGGCGCCGCAGGAGCAGCTGTACGGCTTCTCCTTCAGGTGGGACGACCGCATGTGTCTCCTCAGTTTGGTGGCCATCGTGTAGCCTGAGGAGAAAACAAAAAAAAGCTCCAATTACCAATTTAGGCCACCTGTGTGTGATTTAATCTCAGCGTAAATGCAGCAGTTCTGTTTCTGGCCTCAGAGGCTCTTTAGAAAATGTTAGAGAACCCAGCAGACGGGTCAGGGAGAAGGTTCTGGTCCAGTTTAAGACAGGGTCGGGTTCTACAACACCATCCCAAACTTTGAACGTCTCCCAGAGCTCTGATCCATCCGTCATCTGGACCTGGAGAGAGGATGGACCACCTGCAGACCTACCAGGACACGGACGTCCACCTGGACTGACAGGCTGGACCAGGAGAGCATTGATCAGAGAAGCAGGAGGACCGTGGTGGCTTTGGAGGAGCTGCAGAGACCCACAGCTCAGGTAGGAGAATCTGTCAACAGGACAACTTTTAATCGAAGCACTGCACAAATCTGGCTTTTATGTAAGAGCGACAAGAAGAAAGACAGAAAAAGTCCCATCTGCAGTTCGCCACAAGCCATGAAGGAGACACAGCAGATGTAGAAGAAGGAGCTCAGGTCAGAGGAGACCAAAACTGAACATTTTGGACTAGATGCAGAACACTGTGAACGCCGCATCCCCAACATGGACCATGGTGGACCATTTGTGCCGCCACAAACTATTGCAAGCTGCACTTTTCAGATTTCTACGTGTGAAAACTCATTTAAATCGTGAATCGTTTTCTTTCCCACTTCACAATTATTCACCACTTTGCGTTTGTCTATCGCACAAATTCCTAATAAAGCGCATTGAAGTTTAGAGTGAAGCGTGATAATATACGAAAAATACTTTTGCAGGAGTTTTTCCAGCCAGTCCTACCAAAAAATTGCTACTATGGGAATTTACAGAATTTCGTGTGCATTCACCATCAGTTTAACCCTCAGCGTTGTTCTCTGAGCTTAACAAACACTTGAATGGACGCAGGTGAGCGGGGTTTCTGTAGGGCTGCACGCCACCGAGCGTCTAAACAAACTGAACCCAGACGGCCGCTCAGAGAGGAAGTGTCGGTGGGTGGAGTCAGAAAGCCTTCCTCTCTGACAGCCTCACAGGTAGATCTTACATTTAAACCGCAGCTTTGAGAATCAATCAATCAATTTTTCCTGAACTGTAAAAAAAATAAAAAATAGATGTAAACCTTGACTATTGCCTGTTTGTTTGTCAGTTTTTGCCTTCACTATGTGTAATGTGAACCGGAGTACCCAAATAAAATACTCTACTCTATTCCAATTAACCATTCGGTCTCCCAGCAACCAGCACAGCCAAAGGGATTTAGTTTATTTAACGGGGACAGTTTAGATAAAGAAGGCAGTGAATAAATGAGTAATAGATTTGGAAAGATTTTGGTTGACTTTTAATGTTATAGTGAGCTCTTTTCTCCACTGTGAAGATACTGGCTTCAAGGCCAGGGATTCCATTTCTGTCCTAGTTTCCTTCTTTCCCTCCAGAACTCCATGTTTTGCAGGATTTATTTCCCCCAGTGAGTAAATGTATGCAAATGAACGGATCCAGAAAAAAAGAATAAAATCGAGCTGAAAACTGCTTCTGCCGTCAGGTGGCTGGGTTCAGCCTCAGAGACGGGGTCAGGAGCTCCGTAGTCAGATTAAAGATTATAAACATCTGCAACAAAAAGAGACACATTTTTTCAGTGTGAGATTACCCTGCTGCAACAAAAGGTGGATTTATTTAAAACTTTTCACGATAATTTAAGTCGCAAAATAAGGTTTGGCAAGTTTGCCTCGGTCTGCAAACTACACCATATACATAAACTTGGTGGTGTCGACAGTCTCCGTGTCCAGAATATCTACTTTGCCAGCAGTCTGAGCGTGTTAGGCAGTCAAAAGGCAGAAAATATCTCATTTGCCTCCAACTTTATTATTAATGAAACCAGTGAAGTCAGCAAACACGTTTTTTACTGATGAACACCCGATGAAAAGAATATGTGAACATATGCGGGAGTCATCAGCAGGCTGCGCTTTCCAACCATGCATGCAGAACCGAGCGTCTGCAGCCTGCTGGGTGAGATAAACATGGCCGCTTGGCTGGAGGATGAGGAGGAGGGGGAGATGGGCCGGTTAGCGCTTCACGCCGCCGACTGGCTTTATCATCAACTCATGTTTCGCAGCTTCGTCTCAGCTGCAGTTTTTTTGCCCTGAAACTCCCTTAATTCTACGATGAAAGAACAAAGTTGAGGCATAAAATGTATGAAAATACATTTGAAAGATTTAAAATAAAAGCTATATAACACCCTTACAATGAATACCACAGTGAAAAAGGTTTAAAGTCAGCTCTAATTCCTGCATGTTTTACTTCCTTCCTTATAATCTGTTAAAGCAGCGGCTGATCAGCAGCTCTGCAAACTTTCTGAGTCCCCCACATTTCTTCTTCTCACGCATTTCCAGTCCAGTCGTCGTTTCCCAAACCTGCTCCTGTGCTTAGAAATCCAGTCGTGTTGACGTTAATCACCTGAAGGCGTTCAGTTTGTGTCATCCTGCATGTGTCAGGTCTGACTGAAAACCAAACCCGGTCCAAATGACACAGAACCACCCGCACAGGGCGCCCTGCCGACGCACCAACGCCCCCCTGAACACATTTACTTCCTTTTTTGTATGTCAACGTATTTTGTTGGGATGTTTATGTGAGAGCAAATGAGTCGAGTTCAGTGTAAATGTGACGCAGAAGAAAAACGGTTCACGGGTTCAAGGTGAATTTACAGAGAAAAATCTGAAAAGTGTGGCGGGCATCTGTGTTCACTCCCCCATAGAACCACGTTTCACTGCAGTTACAGCTAAAAGCCTTTAGGGGGCATGACTTTACCAGGTCACATCTAGAGATGGACATTTCTGCTCATTCTTCTTTTGGATTTGGGTCTGGACTTTGACTAGGCCATTCTAACACATAGATATTCTTTTATCTAAACCATCTAAACCATAATATCTCTGGCTGGATGTTCAGGGTGGTTGTCCTGCTGGAAGGCGACTCTCCGCCCCAGCCTCAGGTCTTCTGCAGCCTCTAACAGGTTTTCCTCAAGGACTGTCCTGGATTTAGTTCCATCCATCTTCCAGAGCTACTTCTTAAATATTTTTAGTTATCCTGTCAAGGAAAAGTACATTAATCTATAGATTTTTTTTAAAGACTGTGAGGAACCCTTATTCTCCCCTCAACTATGAGCTGTTTTCATCTCCCTGCTGGGGTAGATTATCATCCCCAAAGTATGATGCAGCCACCACCGTGCTTCCTCCTGGGATGGGGTGTTCAGGGTGAAAAAGCTAAACTTTAGCCCCTTCTGATCCAAGCATCTTTTTCCACGTGTTAAAACCAAAACTTTAATAATGGCACCACTATCATACAGTTAGGCTCATAATTATTCATACCCCTGGCTGTTGTGTTTTAAGTTCAGCAAAAATATGATGAAATGTGGAAAGAACAGTAATTGCCTGAAGATTTAAATACGAAATAGACTGAAATTTGACCGTTTAACTAAGCTGCTGGAGGAAACGTATGTTTAAAGGTTGGTTATGTGCACTTGTGCTGGATTCATGTCATCTCAAACTCCTGGATCTTATAATCAACCTTTACCTCAACACTGAAGCCATGGCAACAATGTGGAGAGTTTTTGAAAGTTTTTTATAGCGTCTAACTTTGTGCAAATAAAGTTTCAAGACCCTCTAACTCTGCAGCTTTAGTTTGGAGTCACGGCTCCCGCGATAAAGAAAACTGGTCTTTCTGAAAAGGGGAAGGAAAAGAAATCTGGGCGAAGTTCCTCACAGGATTAAGGATATCGGATATCAGATGATTTTCTCTTCATGCAGAACTTGTCTGAATGTGTTCAGAGTGACATCTTCACCTTTTCCACAGATTGAGCAGCGATGGGGTCTCTCTCCGGTGTGCAGCCTCTCGTGGTATCTCAGACTATGGGGGTCCCTCAGCGATCTCCCACAGTAGCTACAAAGGAACCCTCCTTCGGTGTGGGAGAACATGTGCCGCTGGAGATCCGACTTCTGAGTGAAGGTCTGGAGGCACTCGGGGCAGGGAAAGGGTCTCTCCCCGCTGTGGACTCGCAGATGGCTCTCCAGGTTCCCTGAGGCCGACAGACAGAGACAGCAGATGAGCTGCGGGGAACAGCAGGAGGAGGGCGAGAGAAAAATATGCGTCTGTCCAACAATGGGAGAAAAATTAGCCTCCAAACATAAATGCAGTGACTTTGATGGAGGAAAGACTACAGAAACCGATCCCAGCTGGAAGTTTCCTCCAAAAGGTGGAAACTGAGCTGTCCCTGTTTCTACTTAGAGCAACTCTGACATCTTTATAGCTTTAAAATACTAATAAGAAGTAATTTTACCCGCAGTTTGTTCATTTAACCATCAATCTCCGGTAACAGTAAAATGAAAGTTCACCCCATCTCTATTCTCAGAACGTCTCAGTTATCTGGGTCAGCAAACAGGCTTAAATTGGAGGCATTCTCACAGCATCTGTGGTCTTAATCAGGTTTTAGGATTATTTAAATCTCACCTCGCGTTTATAAAAACAACCAACAGATTCCACTTCAAAAGGGAGAAGCTGGGTTCTAAACTAACTAAGTACACCCCAGGACTTGTAGGACCAGCTTTAGCAGAAACAACTCTAAGCAGTGATTTTCTGCCTGACTTTCTCGGTCTGTCACAACGTTGTGGAGAAATTTCGTTCCACTCTTCTTTCCTTTGCTTCGGTTCGTAAGGTCTGTAGACATTTATTTTCTGCACAGCTCTTTGAAGCTTTAACCGCAGCATTTCAGTCTGAGCTCTGGACTTTGACTGGACCTTGATTCTTTTCTTTGTCAGCCACTTTGTCATAGATTAGCGGCTTTTTTGGGCTATATGGTTCTGTTGATAACTCAGATTTGGACCAAGCCTCTGCTGTAGGAAAGATGGCCTCACATCCATCTTGTTTTTGCAAAGGTTATATGTTTAAAACTTGAAAAACCTAAAAATATAAATAAAATTGTGTTTTTTATTGAAAACAAATGTAACCCTATAACAGATATTTATTGAATCTGTCTTTTCTCAAACGTTTGTGTAACATTTGCCAAAACTTATATGCCAAAAGCATCTGTACTTTGGTCTCATCTGTCCTAAGGACATTGACCCAGAAGTTTTCTGCTTTGTCCACTTTGCAAACCTAAGTCATGTTATTAAGTCAAAGTTTTCTCCTCCAACCCGTCCAAACAGCCAACCTCTAATAATCCTGTCATCAACTTTAACCTTTAACCTGCTAACTGAGGCCGGTAGCTTTGTGTTCTGACCTTGCGGTGAATTTGCTGGCCAAGCTACCTCTGAAAAGATTGGCAGCCATTTTATATATTTACCACTCATGAATAAATGTTCCTCTTACAAAAATCACCGACTTTATATAGTTTGGAAAGGTGCTCTTAAACCCTAACCCGGCTGATGGGCAGAACCAGTCTTTCAAATCCCATATTAAACAGGTTTCCAGAGTTTCCTTTTTTCACCTCCGGAATATTGCCAAAATTAGAAACATTCTGTCCAGGAGCGATGCTGAAAAACTAGTCCATGCATTTGTTACTTCAAGGCTGGACTATTGTAATTCTTTACTATCAGGAAGTCCACAAAATACAATTCAAAGTCTTCCGCTGATCCAAAATGCTGCAGCAAGAGTTCTGATGAAAATCAACAATAGGGATCATATTTCTCCAATTGTAGCTTCCCTTCATTGGCTTCCTGTTAAATCAAGAATAGAATTTAAAATTCTCCTTCTAACGTATAAAGCCCTTAATAATCAAGCTCCATCATATATCAGAGCTCTGATTACTCCGTATGTTCCTAACAGAGCACTTCGCTCTCAGACTGCAGGTCTGCTGGTGGTTCCTAGAGTCTCTAAAAGTAGAATGGGAGGCAGATCCTTTAGCTATCAGGCTCCTCTCCTGTGGAACCAACTCCCAGTTTTGGTCCGTGAGGCAGACACCCCGTCTACTTTTAAGACTAATCTTAAAACCTTCCTTTTTGACAAAGCTTATAGTCAGAGTGGCTCATGTTACCCTGAGCTACCTCTATAGTTATGCTGCTATAGGCTTAGGCTGCTGGAGGACATCAGGGCCTATTTCTCTAACTCTGCTGAGTTCTCCTACTGCTCTCCAGTTTTGCATTATCAAAAGTAATTGCTAACTTTTTTATTATTAAACCAGCAAATCTGTATTACAAATGTTTTCATTGGTCTGATGTAATATTCTAATCCTAAATGTTGTGTTTTCATTTGCTGTAAGCAGAAATTATTATACTTAACAGAGATAAAGGTTTGAAGACATCATATATTATTCATAATATAATCAAATATCAAATATGTCTGTACCAATCTATGTTTTTTAAATACACTTTAAATTCATCACAATATTTCATCTCAATTCCCCTTGAATTAGCAAAATCAACATTTAACATGAGTAAGCAAGGAAAAGGGCTAAAATGTATATCTGAAGAACGTTAAAATTAGTTATCTACGTTAAACTCTCCCATATTTCTGGGTGATTAAGATTGGCTGAGCCTTAAAAAGGACCTGAACAAGCAAGAAAGTTGCTCAGTTGGCATCACTGCAGCTCAGCTGAGCTACACACACCTTCACTCAAGTATTTGCGAGCAAAGAGACGTCAGTCTCCTCAGATAAGCCTCAGCAAGAGAGTCAATTTTACAAAAAAAAGGCACTGCCTTTCCAAAGAGTCCTTTTCCAAAGAGTCGTCTACGGTTACACGCCTGAGCAATGTCAGTCGTGTTGTCCTTTGCTTTTTTTTCTTCCTCATTTAACATAATAAGAAATTAAAAAAGGAGATGAAAATCCAACAATAAAACACGCATAGAAGAGTCAGGAGGTCAGCAATCGTCTGTACTGAAGGATAAAAATATCTCCAAAGGCGTACATTTTAAAGCTAATTTGTGTGAGTTTCTACAGCTAGGAGAAGAAAACTTAATATGTCTGAAGAATAGAAATCATCACCCTCGATGAACCTGAAAAAACATAAAAAGGAGGGTTTTTACACAGGGGCTGACAGTCTAGACTGTGATCATTTCAGCTGATCATAGAGAAAATGAACCGGAATGCTTCACCAGACAGTATTCAAGCAGGACGACACAATGTGTTCATGGAAGCAGGTGAAGATGGAGGTCAGCAGCTAATTACAGACAAGTTGCTTCAGGAAAGTCTCACAGCTGCTCCCTCCTTATCGAGCCGAGCATTTAAAGTCTTAAACACCACAAAAGGCTGTTAGATAGGAAAATGGTTGAATGGAAAATATTCTAAGATAAAAAGGATTCCTTGACACGAGTCAGATAAAAGAAAGAAGGTGATTTGAAAGTAGGTTTGTAAGAAGTATTTATTTGTCTATTTGAGTTGAAGTGTTGGGATGGATGGATGGATGGATGGAAGGAAGGAAGGAAGGAAGGAAGGAAGGAAGGAAGGAAGGAAGGAAGGAAGGAAGGAAGGAAGGAAGGAAGGAAGGAAGGAAGGAAGGAAGGAAGGAAGGAAGGATGGATGGATGGATGGATGGATGGATGGATGGAAGGAAGGAAGGAAGGAAGGAAGGAAGGAAGGAAGGAAGGAAGGAAGGAAGGAAGGAAGGAAGGAAGGAAGGAAGGAAGGAAGGATGGAAGGATGGATGGATGGATGGAAGGAAGGGCGGAATAAAGTAAAGAACAATGGATGGATGGATGGATGGATGGATGGAAGGAAGGAAGGAAGGAAGGAAGGAAGGAAGGAAGGAAGGAAGGAAGGAAGGAAGGAAGGAAGGAAGGAAGGAAGGAAGGAAGGAAGGATGGAAGGAAGGGCGGAATAAAGTAAAGAACAATGGATGGATGGATGGAAGGAACAATGGATGGATGGAAGGAAGGAAGGAAGGAAGGAAGGAAGGAAGGAAGGAAGGAAGGAAGGAAGGAAGGAAGGAAGGAAGGAAGGAAGGAAGGAAGGAAGGGACAATGGATTGAAGGATGGATGGAAGGAAGGAATAAAGGAAGGAACGATGGATGGAAGAAAGGAAGGAATGATGGATGGAAGGAGGAAAGGATGGATGGATGGATGGATGGATGGATGGATGGATGGATGGATGGATGGATGGATGGAGGAAAATGTTGAACAGGCTTTTATTCGCATCACCTTCATCGTTTTGACTGGGAGAGGTTGGATCTGTTTGATGGGGCTGAACTGGCGTGGAGTTATTCTTTTTAAAGTTTCAGTCATGTTGTTAATGATCCTAATACGCTGATTGATGGTAGCAGGATAACTAACAAATCAGACATCTTACATTCCGTTAACAATCATTTGTTTCCTCTGGGCTTTTGTTTATCTCTAAAAAGGCATCTAAACAGCCCTCGCTGAATGAAAAGCTCTCGATGAATGATTCACCACCGGCTGACAGAGCCCCCAGCAATGCTCAGGTTTTTATTTAACCTAAAAAACCTTGATACCTTGAAAGAATACCTAACTGCTTATTATACTCTTTTGTTTTTCCAGTCAGAATTTCGTAAAAAACATAGTACTACCGCTGCAGCACCTAATGTTACAAATGATATACCAGAAGCATTAGATAAAACCTTTTTATTCTCTCTTTTTCTAGATTTTTAACAGCCTTTGATGCAACATTTAACGTTTGCTAACTATCTTATGGACAGAACCCAAGGGGGTACCACAAGATTCTGTACTCGACCTTTTGTTATTTACTTTGTACATAAAATTTTATTGGAGAGGATAAATGCAATCCTTCGTTTTTATGCAGATGACACAGCGATATATTACTTTACCCGTATACCCACTGAAGTGTTTGCATATCTGCAGAATGCATTTAATAGAGTACAGGAACAACTCCGTCAGCTTCAACTTGCCCTGAATCCTGATAAAACCAAGATGATGTTTTCAACAATTCAAAATTAGCAAGATCAAAGCAGTCTGGTGTCTTCACTTCACGACAAACTACTTTAACTTGTATCTACTTTTAACTATATGGGGTTCTTGATTGGTGATAAATTGTCTTTTGAAGCACATGTTTAGTATACTGTAAAGAAGCTTAAGCTTTTACTTGGATTTAATTGCTGAAATAAATCCTGTTTTTCATTTGGGGAGAAACTGGGAAATTGGTGGAGTCAACTTTTCTGCCGAATATTGATTATGGTGACATTAGGCTCAATGTTTGCTGGTATTACGATACTTGACCATTGGCAGGTCTTGATTTACAAGGCTATTCTTAAAATAAATGCACTTTATTTATCATCTTTTTACATTTCAAATAATAGGGCCAATAGTCTGAGGATTTTCTTAATTATATTTTACTGTTCATGGGGTCAGAACAGAACGACTTTTACCATTTCTGCCCCAACTTCACACTGCAAAAACTGAATTAAAAACAAGTAAAAATTTCTTGAATTTTGTGTATTTGTCCTTAATTTGAGCAGGTAAATAAGATGATATGCCAATGGAATGAGTATTTTTACACCTAAAAAAAGATAATTAGATAGACTACACTTGAAATAAGACGATGGAGATGAGTTGCTCCTATTTTAAGTGTAAAACCTTATACCATTGGCAGGTCATTTAACCTTGCTGCTCAAACAAAGGATAAATACACTCATTTCAAGAAAACTTCTACTTATTTTTAGTCATGTTTTTGCAGTGCAGGGACCCGTTCGCAGTCAGAGCTCAAAATCAAATCTCTGATGTCTTTGAATGTATTTAAGGCTATAATAGATCCCATCATTTCCAAGTTACGTAAGAGCAATTGTTCTGAGTGTAAATAGCTTCACTTTTAAGAGACTTTTTGTAAATATTATAAAACAGAAATACCTTTATAGTTCCACAACGGGGAAAGTCGGGCATCACAGCGGCAAAAACAAGTAGACAGAAGAGACTAGACCTACACACTAGATTAATTAATATGAAAAAAAGCTAAATTTAAGGTTGAGTTGTACAGCAGAAGAAAAATACTTATCAGAAGGGGAACATATAACTTTTTTATTGAACTGTGTGCTGCCACTCTTGGCCAGGTCTCTCTTGCAAAAGACATTTTTTTGATCCCAACGTGGTTAAATAAAGGTTATTATTATGGAAGGATGTTGGGTTTGATTAATGGTTGGTTGCATGCATGGATGGATGGATGGAAGTTCTAGATGGTGGGAGATGGACCAAAATCTTGAAACCCAGTGATTTTTAGATAGTCTGGTTACTTTTCTTCACCTGGAAAACTATTCCCTCAGATTCCAGACATTTCTACTGCGTAAAAATCCCAAATAGAAATCCTACTTCAACTACTATATTCCAATTAGAGTTTTCCATCACAGCAGATGCAGCATTGTTTCTCCTCGTTCACCCCGGTGGCCGTTAATAAGCTCAGCTGTCACCACACATTAAGCTGCACCCAGCTGATCAGAGCTGACTGTGGATGAGCTCGCTGCAGCTGCAGGATCACATCTGTTCACCTGACGCTACCTTTCTGACTGAAGCGCTTCCCGCAGTGCTGACAGATGTGAGGCTTTTCCCCCGTGTGCAGCTTCATGTGGTTCCTCAGAGAATTGGGGTTGGCCAGCTGTTTGGAGCACACGGTGCACTGCACCTGGGAGAGAAGACACAAAATGGGTGACCGCAGAAGGCTGGTAGTGTTGACAGACACAAGCCTGGGATGCAAAGTCAAAGATGCGCTGTGAAAATCTGAAATATCTGAGGAGGAAATGAGAAGCATGGCTGAAACAATCCTCCTGGGTACCTTCGGGGATTGCGTGTAGACCATGCGGCTGCAGTGAAGCAGTCGGTGGACGCGCAGGGAGGGCCGGCGTGCGAAGGATTTGCCACAGTGCTCGCAGGTGTAGGGTTTCTCTCCGGTGTGCAGGACCAGGTGCTCCTTCAGGTCCCGCTTCAGGCCGTAGGTCTTCTCGCAGTGAGGACAGGAAAACGGACGCTCGCCTCGGTGACTCATCTGGAAACAAACCCGCAGTTGTTTCAAACGACATGTCTGACCGCTTCTGGTCCCCAACGGTAGGTAAACGTTTCTACGCGGCTTCAGGTGAGGAAGACGGGTTCCCTGAAGCTTCAAGAGTTGAAGGGGAAAACAAAGCATGTAACTCTGAATGCAGAGAATGCACCACAGCTGCATACTGAGAGAGAAACATAGAAACAAAATGAATCGCTGCTGAATTATCTCATTTTATCACATTCATTATTTTTTCGGTCCTGTTCCTGTCAGCGGAAACAGATAAATCCGAATTACAGATTTCATTCAGCCTTTTTGTTTCTTGAACATTTTCCAGTTTTTTCAACCACAGGCATGTTTTTCTTTAGCAGGGACAAGGAAGACGGATGATCCTAAAAAAAAAACCTGTGGAGGCTGCAGACGACATGAAACTAAGGTGGAGGTTCAACCTCCAGCAGGACAACCTGCCTGAACATTCAGCCAGAGATACTACAGGATGGTTGGTGTTAGAATGACCTAGTCAAAGTCCAGACCTAAATCCAGCTGGGAATCTGAGGCAAGACAAAAAAAAAAAAAAACAGATGTTCACAGATGTTCTCCATCTAATCCGCTTTTTCTATTGAACAGACCTGCAGCCGAGGCTACAGGAGAACACGGTTCTACAAAACATCGACCCAGAATCTAAAGAGCACACAGTGGATTAAATATATATAAAACCCATATATTATTATTTCTTCTCTTCACCACTATGCACCACTTTGTGTTGGTCCGTCACATGAAATCTGGCTCTCAGGTTTAAAGGCTACATTTATGCTCTGTTCATCTGTTTTATTGACATTTATTCTACTTTTTTTACGTTTTCTTTTGTTTTATGGCAGCAGACTATATCTGATTTTCCTTTTTGAGGGGAATAATAAAGCTTTCCTTCATTTAAACGTGGAAATAAAAGTAAATGTAATTTCTGCACAACTCTACCCGTTACCTGGTGGGCTCTGAAACTTTCGGATGAGGTGTAGCTCTTCCCACAGTCGCGACAGCTGAACGGTTTCTCCTCCGTGTGGCAGAACTGATGTTTCCTCAAGTGACCGAGCTGGTAGAACCTTTTACCACAGCTGGAGCACCTGTACCGACGCTCCCGGACCTCTGGCTGCCACTCTGGGGCCTCCATGGCAGGGGCGGCTGCAGCGATGGATTCGCTTTCAGGAGGCGATGAGGTGCAGGAAACAGCGGGAGCCTCGGCTGGATCCCTGCTCTTTCCCTCGGTCTTCTGAGAGGAGTCGGATCGCGTCGGGGCGTGGCTGGCTCGGTTGGACACACCGTGGACCCGCCTGGGTTTAGCAGCCAGACGGGAGCTGGAGCGAACAGGAGGAGGGGTGGGAAGCTGTGGTTCGGCCGCCGTAGCGGCTGTGTCCGGTAATCTTTCCCGCTCTGGGTCACAGTCGGAGCTCGGCTCACATCGGATGGTTTTCGGTCTCCTCTTCCTCCTCTGTGTGCGAGACTGACCCGGTGTGATGACACTGTGAGTCTGTCTGTGACGTTCTTCCTCACACTGCACAGCTTCCTTCTCCGGTTCCAGAAAGCTTGTTCTGTCGGTAACGTCAGTCTGTGGCTTGTTTGACTGATTCACATTCTTACCTGTGAATAAATAATGGGGGGGGGAAGAATGCAGAATTTACTTTGAAAAAAAAATATACAGAAAAAGTTTGGTTCTGTATCACTTGCAAATCCAAACAAGTTTTTACCAGTTTAATGAGTTGTTTTTTTTAACCAATGCTCCTCGTCATTGCAGACCTGGCTGCATGTTTCCGATGTTTTTCCTGCTGGAAGGTCGACTTTCACCCCATTGCCTCTGCAGCCTCTAACTGGTTTTCTTCCAAGATCAACATGTATTTAAGTCCATCCATCATCCCATCAATACCAACCAGCTTCCCCACAGGATGATGCTGCCACCACCATGTTTCACCCTAGGAATTGTGTGTCCGGATAATTCGCAGTGCAGGTTTTCAGTTTTCTGCCCTGCTTCTATCAGTATTTTAGGAGCAATTGTAAATTATGGATCTGGTCAGTTGGTCAGCTCATACGCTAAACCAGGGCTCTGCAACCTGTGGCTCTGGAACCGAAAGTGGCTCTTAATAACTTTGGCTACAAATTATATTTTTATTATGGTATTTAAATGTAATAATGATAATAAATGCAGGTTTTAGCAGTTTATTCTTGGAATAATTGCTTTTAATTTTCACAGCAGAATGATGCTAAAAATGCCAGTAATATTTCATTTTAACTCAATATTTTTTCATAATGTTGGAAACTATGATTTTTTTTTACATCATTATCCACAAACATCAACATCCCATCCATCCTCTTTTTTTAAACTTCAAAATAAACATAAAGGGCGTTTCTTTAATGATGACAACATATTTCCTACAGTAGATCTTTATCAAAAATTATAACTTGTCTTTTCTCAAAAGGCCAGGCAACATTTGCGGCTCTGAACGAGTTTAATTCAACTGGACTGTAGGAAAAATGGCTCTTTAGACTGTAAAGGTTGCAGGCCCCTGGTCTAGCCTATACAGGGGAGCGAAAACTTTTGGCAATATAGTGTCTATTCCCATAAATTATAATGGAAGTGGTTTCTCTGTCAAAAAAAAATCTATTCATCCCAGCTCTCAATCTTCTCCTCAGACAGAAACAGTTCATTATTAGATGTTTGCATTTAAATTTTACCACACGTTTATTATTTTGTTTTTAAGCAGAATCGATGCTCCAAATACGCTAAAAACAACCGAGGTTTGGTGGGATGAGCAAGTTTTAGTTGTTTGGAAAACAGAATCTGTTTTCCCTTCATTGTTTACAGGGAAAACTGTTTCTAAACAGAAATATCTAAGATCTAATTAACTTTTTCAATCATTTAATTCGGTATTAGAGGCCCCACGTTTGGCTGCAAAAAGCTCAATTTTGGTCTCCTCTGAGCAGAACAACTTCTTCCACACCTTTGCCGTCTCTCAACACAACTTATAGTGAACCTGCAAACAGGACTTCTTCTGGTTTTCTTCCCTGCAGCTTCTCTTCCATAAAGAGCTGAACTGTGGAGTGAAAACTGATGAACGGGTTCTCCCACCTGAGCTGTGGCTCTCTGCAGCTCCTCCAGAGGTACCCTGGGCCTCCTGGCCTTCCACAGAACGGCTGTATTTGTAATAAACGTACGCTAAATTCCTCTGAAGGACTCGATTTACTATTGTGTGACTTCTTAAGTCAGTTGGTTGCACCTGACTGTATTTAAATTAAAGAGGGTTGAATAGAATTCTGCGCCATGTATCGCTTTTCCTCTACTTCGTAATTAAGCCCTGCTCTGTATTGTCTGTCGCTTGATTACCAAATTGCTCATATTATATAAAGATGTAGTGTTTTTCCGACAACTGAGTGTTTCTGTGCTCATAAAGCAAAGGGGCATATTAAAGAAAATTGATAATTGCTTGTTTAATATCCAATTAATTGTGAATCAACAGGAAAGATAAAATGGAAAATGTGGCAGGTTACATTTCATGCAATTAGGAACCATTTGCTTAGTCGTATTGTTTCTGTGCATTTAAATTGTGTTTAAACCCCCATCGTGGAATCAAATGCTTGTTTCGCCTCCTGATGAGTAGCGTGTGTAGGTGTATAATTAATGTTTCTGTGTTGAGAGGATTTCTAACGTCTGAATTCAGTTTCGTCGCTTCTTTTTGCCCTTTCATCATTTCCCCTCATTCATTTCAAAGCTTCTTTTTATCACCTCATTATTAATATTATTATTATTCCCACCAAGTTTTCCTTGCCCTATTCAAAACCATTACAACAATGTAACATCCCTGCAGGCATCCCCAGCCTATCTTGTTATCTTTAATTTAGTATTTCTAATTGTTTTTAAGACGAGTTTTAGATTTATAGGCTCAATCTGTTTGAATCAACGTGCTAAGAGAGGGGGGGCCATTTTAATAAGATATCCACAGCGCATTGCTGCAGGGTGTTTTCTGCACGAAGCTCCTCCTTATCGTCCCATCAATCACGGCACTTAAAAGCTCTGCCGAGCAAAAACAATAAGGGATTAGAAGCGCTGAAGAGCATCTAATTCTAACATGACAAATACACTGTATTGGTTTTGTTTTCTTGCTTGAGTTTTCATTTAACCGATAATGAAATTATTCCTCTGACTATTATTTATGGGCAGATTTCATCTTCGTTTCAAGTTTATTCCTGCTGACTGAAGAGTTTTTTTTTTTGTTTTACAAAGCTCCCATCTGAAACTGATTTTAAATAATGTCGACGTCAAAATTTCTATTATTGTGCTTCCAATCAGAACGTGATGTTAGACATCTCATTAACTCCTGCATCTTAGAGACCCTAACCACAAAACGTAAAGCTAGATTGAATCTTCTGGGATCATAAAGTGTGTTTAATGGCCGATTCCAGCATAGAAACGAATGGTTGTAGATTAATGATGCCGCTGGAAACACCACGGCGCTATTTATTCATGGTTTCAGGGGCATCACCCTCATCGTTTGTGACATGAGCGAACGACAGATGGTAAAATCTGAATTTTAAAGAGGATTATTGGCACAAAACAAACGAAGAATCAAGTCTCTGCAGACGCCGTGTGATATCTTGTTATTTGAAATGTCATGATCTCGGCACTAGTGCTGGTGTGATCATCATTCCACACACCTGTGAAGCTCCGCCTCGTCACCATCCACACTCATCAGATCCACCTGCTTCTGCCACTATCTAACATGAGAACATGTTCAGACCAGACACTAGTGCCAGATTATTTCGAGCCATAGGTGAGACTAATCCAGCGTTCTGTTCCTGGCTACCTGCCTGCCTGTTTCCTGACCTGTTCTGTCTCCTCATATCTGAGCCTTCCTCACCCCTGTCTGATCAGAAAGCCTGCCTGTTACCGGACCTGGACCTGTGCCCTGACCCTGCCTTGGATTTCCCCCTGGATTCTCTCTGGACCTCGGATCGCCCGGCTCGGATTCTGGACATTCCCCCAGTACATCCTGCTTGTCATCGTTACCACGGTTCTGACCCTCTGCCTGCCGTCTGACCACCGAAAACCAGCCAAAGCCCGCCATCAGGTTTTCCAGACGTTAACGAGGCTCGTTAGCTACCGAACCATACAGCCGGAGCCGGCTATCACTATCCCTGCCAAACCCCACATCGTGATAAGAGGTTCCTGCCATAGACGCTGACGATAACTCCACGACCAGCCGCAGTTTAGCTCTCAATAAACTGTCGTCATTTACATACTGGTTGTCTGGTTTGAATTCTGGGTCTTCTGTTTCTGACATGAAAAGCATTTGGGGAACTAACAGTCACGCTGTAGACGTGGTGGATGAGTTCCTGCAAGCTTCCCAGACCTCCAGCTGAGACGTCCTGTGGCGCAAAAGCCCCGCCTGGACAAGGTGCTTTGGAGCGCTGGGTCTCCTTGATGTTTAAATGTTGCCGCGGTACCAACATTGTGGTATCGGTACCGGTACCAACATGTATTTCAATACTTTTTGATACTTATGATGAAAAATATCATTACTGAGTCAAAGCGCTATACCTTTGGCTGATTGATCTAAAAAAAACAGTCAGCGTTGTGAAATCTCTGGGCTCACCTGAGTGGTCTGATGTCTGACCTTTCCCCGCAGCGTCGTCGTCGTACACCAGCAGCTCTGTTCCCGGATGGATGTCGTGACACGCACGCAGATACACATCCACACACGTGGCGTCACACACCACCGCCACGTTCCGCTGGGCTCTGCAGCGCGCCTGGCAGGCAAAGCTGAGGGAAAACAAGCATAAACGACAGGCTGAATCTAAATGAAACCGATCAGCAGGAAGCTCAGTTTACATTAAAGCATCCGTGGAATAAAACACAGTCTGCTGCTGACAACATGGGAATAAAAGTCCATATTATGAGTAGTACAGCATGTAGGAATATCAGGATAAATATTTATTTTGCTAGTGTGAGCGACTGTGTGGAAACTGACATGATGGTGCATTATTGTTCTTTCAGTTTCACTCTGTGGGGA
This sequence comes from Fundulus diaphanus, assembly GCA_037039145.1. Taxonomy (NCBI): domain Eukaryota; kingdom Metazoa; phylum Chordata; class Actinopteri; order Cyprinodontiformes; family Fundulidae; genus Fundulus; species Fundulus diaphanus. The sequence continues at coordinate 4,685,811 of CM073122.1, forward strand.
AGAAAACTAGGCCAGTTTCTAATCAGGACACCTCAGAGTACACAGCCCGGAGACAATGTTGACGCAGATGCAGCTTTCAACAGAACAGAGGAGCAGATAAAATGCAGACTGCAGTGGTGACAACAAACGCCACACTCAGGAGAAATCATCAGAAATGTACTGCACAGAGAATGAAGTTGACAGACGTATCAATAAAGCTACAACGTGTCTGCAGCAATGGGCCGTCACACCAAGAAATGCGGGATTTTTCCTCCAGGGGAAACTTTTTTTTTTAGCGCTGAAAAACTGTAACTAATCCACTAAAATCTTGGACAAGCGCAACAATGTTCTTTGGCAAAAAACATATTTGAGGGACATAACACAATGTTCAGCATTTTGACAAATACCAAATCAGTTTTTCCGAGGAGAAAAAAGACCATAAACAGATCTGCAATAATTGCTAAATTGAATCATCTTCTACTATCGGCATTACTTTGTTAATGTTACATGTTAAGCAACTTAATCATAACTGAAAAAACAAAATGCAGAATGCACTGAAACTCAAGCTGGGAGGAGAAAAAGAAGAACAGGCTGAACTTCAACTCTACCACCTTCTGTGTATCGTCGTTTATAGTTGAGTGATGGCGCTGAAAATGTTCTCATTTCGGAGGAATTACTGCGTAGACTTACTTGAACCATATGGGTCTTTGTACGGAAGCTTCTTGAGTAGTTGATCTCCCCATTAGTGCCTATAAAACACAGCACAGATGAGTTTATTATCTGAGTTCCACAGGGAATGATGCTTAAACCAGATTGTTTCATATGCTTTCCCCTAGCAAACTATTGGACAACACTGAATAAACTTTACATGTTATGCTGATGATACTCTGCTGTATTTACCCATGAAGCCCAATAAACCAATCAGATCTTTAAGCTGCAAGGATCTCTTCGTACTATAAAGCCTGGCTGGTTTTCAGATGTCTGAAGATGTTTTTCTTAATTGAACCTGAACATTTTAACAAACTATTTAGCCAGTCACTTGTTCTGGAGGGCCCAGAGCAAAAGGACAAGTTATTTAAATAAACTGGTTTCTAGGACCTTCTTCCTTAACCTGTGCAGTCGTGCCAAAATTAGAAAAACAAACCCAAGCATGTGTTACTTCAAAGCTGCATTCTTTTATTATCAGACAGACTAAAAAATTCTGGTAGAAATTCACAAGCTCGTGCAAAATGCTGCATCTAGGGTCCTGATAAAGGATTGAGCTCTGAATCATGATATTATTTTCCATAGAAAGTACACCAGCTCCAGAGTTTCTGTTTACCTCTATCTCTCGCTGTTTCTTAGCTAGTTTAAATCTCAGGTACATTTCATCTTTTTGGCCTAATGACTTTTCACATCTGGGCTGACTATTCAGCATCAGGATAGCTACAACCAGTAATAATTACTGTGCATGTCGGACTCAAACGGACATGCTGTGCTTTGAATAGCGCTCCGTTGACCGTCCTTGAAAAACTATCATTGATTCATCTTTTCACTGGTTATCTTCTTACATTCCCTCAGCAGACCATTTGGTGAAAATTACAAGGACCAATTCATTATGTTCCCACGGGGGTCAGAGCTTAATTGAGCGGTGACTTGCAGTTAGTTTGCTCCTTCTGCCTTCAAACGAGATAAAACAGCGTCAGACCGAGACACCATTATGAAGAACTTCAAGGTTGACACAAACTGACGCCGCAAAGTTACTCAGACATGGAGGATTCTGGCTATTTAACAGCCAGACAATGATCTGTATGAAACCAGCATCTTTGGTACAGAATGTTCACTGCTTTTCATTTCTCTAATACTCCTTCAAGTTCAGGTGCAAACGTAAACAGGCCTTAGAAAATGCGTGGCGTCTAACAATAGAGGAGATCTGTTAGGGACGCGGATGAATCCATGTTTTATTTGCATTTATGAAAAGCACTCTAAACTGGCACTGAAGCAAAGATTTAGAAACAGAGTGCTGTTGATTGAAAAAGGTGAAAGATTTCAAGGAGAGGGAAGAAATTCAAGTGGTTAAAAGGTCCATCAGTCAGTAGTACCGGTTCCCTTTCAGCAGGTCCTTCACAAAACCGCTACTGACATTTCAGGCAGTTTGTCCCTATGAGAAATTACTGCGACATCTGTAACGCTACCGGGATGAGGGAAAGTATTTGAACCAAGTGAAAAACAAACAATTCAATTAAATTCAATTTTATTTTTATAGCGCCAATTCATGATACATGTCATCTCAAGGCTCTTTCCAAAGTCAGACTCCATCAGATCCTCCAGGTTGGTCAGAAAGTTTCCTCTCTAAGGAAACCCAGCAGGTTGCATCAAGTCTCTCCAAGCAGCATTCACTCCTCCTGAAAGAGCGTAGAGCCACAGTGGACAGTCGTCTGCATTGTTGATGGCTTTGCAGCAATCCCTCATACTGAGCATACATGAGGCGACAGTGGAGAGGAAAACTCCCCTTTAACAGGGAGGAGAACCTCCAGCAGAACCAGAACCAGGCTCAGTGTGAACGCTCATCTGCCTCGACCCACTGGGGCTTAGAGAAGACAGAGCAGAGACACAGAAAGCTCAGAAGCTCACATTGACCCAGGAGTACTTTCTATGTTAGATGGTAATAGAGGAAGATCTGCCTCCCCTGATGATGTCACAGCTAACAGAACGCCAGACCAGGTGTACCTTCTATGAAGAGAAAAATGACAGAGAACAAAAAGACTGTCAAAGATTGGTCAGAAAGGAAACTTTCTGACCAATCTGTATAATCTGATTGAAATTGACTTTGGAAAGTGCCTTGAGATGACATGTTTCATGAATTGGCGCTATATAAATAAAATGTAATTGAATTGAATATAAGAAAGTGGATAGAAGTGGGTCTGCACTGAGAAACCAACGAATTCTGAATAAACTCTGACATTTTTTGACAGGAAGTAGTGAAATATCCAGTCAGGATGATGCCAGAAGCTCGTTGAAGGCTGCATGTGTGAATGCATGTGTTTAAGCCATTTAAGCCAGCATGTATCTTTTTGACCAGAAGTTTAAGACCTTTTAGTCGTATAGTAAAATCAGAAACTGGATCAAGCCACTTCACCTCCTCATCCTCGGAGCTGCTGCAACAAACTCTTCCTGATTGGTCGTTTTCAGTGGGTTTGTATCCTCGCCGTTGGATTCCCGGCTCTGAAAGCCTCTTGGCAACCCGCTGCGCGTCGCCCTCCCTCCCCAGCAGAGCCCCGGCCTCCAGCCGTCGACCCACCCACCAAAGCCCCACGCTGCCTTCACAGAGCAGCGAAGGGCCCAAAGCGAAGCCGCGGGGAAGCACAGAGGAGAGGAAGGAGGTGATATCAGGCGGGACGGGAGGCAGAAGACGGGCCATTCACCTGGAGAGGAAAATAAAACGCAGGTCATGATTATGTGCGGACAGGAGGCTTTATTTATCATCTAAACTAAACATACATGTGTTGACAGTCAAACACGTTCCCACACAGGAACGTTTTGACTGTCAGCACATTTAGAGAACGCCCGTCATTTCGGCACAGGATAAAAAAAACTGGTGCAGATTATCGCCACCCATCGGGATTTAAGCAGCTTTGAAGCTGAGCTCCTTGGTGAAAGCAAAGGCGTGAAGTTCTTAATCAAACTTTCCTTCAGGATGGAGATAAAAACACACAATGACAGGACCTGAGCTGCCTGGATTAAGTCAACATCTCTTTATTTGTCTCCCTTGGGTGAAATCTGTCTTGGACAGAAGGGGTACACGGCACAGCCACGCTTCCATAACGTCACAAAGGTAATAAATACATGGAGTTCTAAAATCATTATTAAAAGAAACATTATTTCAGTAAAAAGCACATCACTAACAAGGTTTCATTTGAAAAAAATGTCAATTAAAGGCACAATAAAGGTTAAGTTACTTAAAATGGCGTCATATATTATCTAGGTAGCAGAAACTGGATTTCTGTTTAAAAAAAAGATGAAAAAGCAAAGAAAGAACCACGCTACACATTTAAGGCATAAATAAATCCAGTTAATAACCTCTTCTGAACATTTTGAACGTATTTGAACCTTTCAAAGGCCTAAAATGGAGGTGAATAAATTCAGGAATTTAGAGAGAAGCCCAGCTGTAAAACAGGGCTGGTTAAACATTTTGTTGCACTAAAAGTTGTGATTTTATTGTAAAAAAAAAAACTTCTTGATACGACACTTAATGCTCCGACCCTGCTCTAAAACAGTACAAAACAGACAATTTAGTGAACAAGCAAACTGTGCAATGAACAAATTCCTGTGTTAAATTGATTTTTAACAGTTTTTACTTCACTAAAAATCGGTTTGCAATTTCAATGTGGTGTACCTACAGTATATTACAACGACAATAAAGCCATATTTTCTCACTGTCCTTGAGTTATCAGTGAAAATAAGTGCAAAGGTTATTTTCTGCAATTATGTTATATTTTTGGTGAAGAAATAACTGAAATAAAAGTGTTTCAGTTATTGCTTAGAGGCTGGATGCTGACATTTGCCATCCCCTGACAACCATATACTTCTCTTTTCAATTATATCTTGTGCCAAAAGTGCCATACTGTAATAAATAGATACTTTATTTCATTATTTTATAATATAGTTTATAACTAAACTAAAACTTAAAATAAATGCACTTAACAAATAAATAAGGAAATGTATTTACAATTATTTATATGTACCAATAATTAAATATAAAATAAGTATTTAAATGTGAACTTGATGAGTTAAACTTCTGAGTTAATATCTGTTCAAAACTATGTACATTTAATTTAAGGAGTACTATTGAGTACTACTATTTCATCATTCCTGTGCTGCAATGCACCTTAAAATCATTTAAACCAGCAGTGCAGCTCGTTAAATAGACCCCGAGATTTCACTGATTACTCTGCACAGCATGACATCTTCATTCAGACTCTATTAAAAACAGAAAAGAGATCACGACTGGCTAACAGATTGAATAAATACATAAAGTGCTGCATAAAATAATTACAGTCAATCATATACAAATCAATTTTATTCAGTAAAATAGAAATTTTCAGTAACAACATAATTAACTGATTATATTTACTAACTTAACTCTGTATTTAAGGGAAGGTCATATTCATTTTGTTATTATTCAATATTAACACATTTAAGTCATTATTTAATTATTTATTTATTGAATTATGGCAAATCTGAACAGTGTTAAAAGCAGCAGTCTTGGAGGCTTAAAACAGAAAACAGCCACTGATTATAATGTTAATCGTGTTTAGTTCCGCTCATAACGCAGAGAAACTCACAGCTGGCCAACAGATAAAAACACATCCAGGATTGACGCGTTAGCACGAAGCGACACGTATCTGCAATTTGTTTCAATAAACATTTATTTTCAAGGGCTTTATGATTCACAGCATTTGTAAAAAAAATAAATTCTAGAAACATCGAAGCGCTTCATGAGCCACCAAAGCAGGCGGCGAGAGTAAATGTTTGTATTTGTTTACGTAAACAAAACACGTTAGCATCGGTTAGCCTCGGCTAACCAGTCTCCTGGTGATGACCCAAAAACAGCTCGAACAAATTAGTTGGATAAAGAACGAGTTTACATACACTAGATGTGTTCGGTGTCTTGAATTGATTGTGACGTGTTTAAAAAACAACATTTGCCCGTCTAAAACTAACTCTGGGAAAGCTACCGTTATCCAGCAAAGAAAAACACATCAGCGCAGCGGAAGTCCGGTCGGAAACATGGGTCGCTTTATTTGATTCCGCCTAGGGTTAGATCAGTTAACGGCATAAAATAAAGATGTACGAACCAAAACAGATTTTATATTTAAATTTGATTTTGATAAAAATCAATAAGACAGAAGTTATAAAGAAATTTCTTCGGGTTTATATAGCACACCATACGACTGATAATGTTCTGAAAAATAATGATTTCATAGAGCATGGTGAAAATCCAAGAATATTATGAAATAACTGAAATCCACAAAGAGAAAGGTCTATTTGCACATTTCCTTATTTAACTTGTGTTACATGGCAGCAGCTTTGGGAGTCCTCTAATTTACAGAAGCGTTTTACTTGTCAAATTGATAAAATGAAATATAACTTCTGTGCCTGAGAAACCTACAAAAACACATGCAGTAAAGTCGCCATCTAGAGGCAATTTTTATAACAGGCTTGATGTTTGCCATTTCTAGTCTGGAAGGTCATTTTCATGATCATTATTAGGAAATCAACCAACATTCTGGAAGTTTATGGGACCAATATTTGAGGCTTTTTTAACCTAAATAGGATAAACCTCTTCAAAATTATACATTTTAGCAAACCTTATATTAAATGCATCTGGTTAGTACTATTTATGTACTAAAAGTGAAATTATATAGCGCTTTTCTAACTGTGCGCTGACCAGTGTTGGGTAAGTTACTTTAACAATGTAATCCGTTACAGTTACAAGTTACTTTGTTTAAAATGTAATTGTAGTGTAACTTTTTTGATTACTTTTAAAAAGTAATGTAACTAATTACTTTTGATTACTTTTTGATTACTTTAAGGTTTTAATGAGTATTGACCCATGTTCAACATTTAATTTTTGAGAACTGAATGTGAACCTTAAAAAAGCACTAAGCTGAAAGGGAACTGCAGACAGGCGGTCACAGGATGTCCACAAGTGTTTGTGTGTGACGATTTTTAAGTTTAAAACAAGGAGGATGGATTTTTCGGCAACTCCTTGCCAAAAATTGCATCCCCTGCTATCTCAGAGGAATTGACACTTGTATGACTCTATTCCTGTATATCCATCAGTAGTTAAAGGACAAGAGTCAGCAAATGCAAATTCTGCCCTGTAAAACAATGACAGCACAATTGTTGCTGTATGATCTGAAGCCCCATTTGGAGCTTTTAAACAGGCTTTGAAAAACTTTGATAATTTGCTGCTGTAATATTATAGATTTTTTAGAATAAAAAGCAGATGTGCATAATCAAAAATAACAGAAATACAATTATAGAGCATTCAGTATTGTAAGAAAGCCCACACTGTTTCTGGATAAATACATTATTGTATGAGTTAAGTTCTGTTCCGTTTTCTGCCTTTTTCGTTGTAAAACTGAAATGTCCCATGCTCCTGAATGCACCATAGCTTTCCGACGCTCACGAACTCAACACTGTGAACGCTGAGCTGTATACGCGCGTTTGATTTTCCGCTTTAGACAAAGTTTTGCAGTTTCACAACACACGTCGGCTCTCACGGTTTATTGTTGTGTGTGAATAACAAGAGGTGGCTGTCAACAAGCTTGAAGGCTGTCATTTTTGATGCGCTGCGTGAGCTGAAATAAAACCGTGAAACGTCCGCTCGCTTGCTGTTCTTTCAGAAGGCTCCACCAGCACAGGATGGATCATCAGAGTGATAGAGACAAGGAGCCGTAGCGGGAAACGGCGATACTTTATATTTTTAAAAAAATGTAACTACATTTGTAATTCTTAATATTTTCGGAAGTAACTGTAACTGAATTACATATTATCTTATTGTAACTGTAACGAATTACAGTTACACTTTTTTTGTAATTAAATTACGTAACGTCGTTACATGTAATCCGTTACTCCCCAACACTGGCGCTGACCACAAAGTGCTTTAGACAGCTACATTATCCAATCGCACTCACCGACATGAGAACATATTCATACACTGACACACAGATTGGTAGGCGACGTGGGGTTGAATGCCTTGCCAAGAGGCACATCAATATGTGGAATTAGGAAACTAGAATTGAATTTACAAGTTTGCAAGTCAACTACTCTTTTTTTAAACCTTGCTTTTAAGCAATTTGATTATTGAGTTTGTTGCAAATTGACTTATATAAAAGGAAATACATGTTCTTCTTATTTGAATATTTATTCACATTTTTTTATTATTATTTTATCTGTATTTCTTGTTTAACTTTTAATTTCACAACTCCAGCATCTGAACCATTAGCAGCAATAAGGTGGTCGCTGTTTTTCTATGACCTAATCAGTCTCTCAGACTTGTTCCCAGTCTTGATTCTTTGCCCACCTGAACCAGTTTGGTCCAAGTTTCAACTGTCAGACAGATGTCTTCACAATCGACTGAGGAATACTCTGGTAGACAGAGGAGCCCGTCATCCTCTTACTGAATGCACGGTGCCGGGGTCGTGTGTCTGCATGTGTCCCTCCTGTGGTTGACAGTTGGTGCAAACCTTAACATGCTAGCTGAGCCATGCACAGTCTGAGTTAGGGTTCTGATTTTTTGGATCATTGCACGCTCCTCCCAGGAGGATTGGTAGCTGTCTAAAAATGTTCAGATCCAACTGTAAAAAAATCGCTCTCCCTGTTGATTGTTTAGAAATGACCTTATAACCCCTCCCAGATTGATGGGCAGCAGCGGTCGCGTCTCTGAGGTCATTGCTGATGTCTTTCCGCCGTTGCGTCTTGTTAGCCGCTAACTCATGAAACCTCTGCTTTTATAGAGTTCATACTGAGGACGATCAGCTGATCAGCAGACTGGATGAAAGGTGTCTGGCTTTTACAGACAATCTCAGCCTTCAAAACAAGCCAGTTGTCCAGACTTTTTTTTAAATTGTCCAGTCGTGACCTTTAACGTTTAACACGTGGAAGCAGCAGCACTGGAGTTTGTTTTCAGATGCATAAAATCCTCAAACAGGGAGCTGACTAATCCAGGGACTGCAGAGCCGAGCTGGATCCCTAAAAAGAACGGCATTCAGGGTCGAGGCAACACCTACGCCAACCCCGCCTGTTAGGCAAATAGAAATTCATTTATATTATTCCTGTGAGTCAGAGGGCTGTCTGTTTATTCCACACGCAGCTGCAGGAACACTGAACTCTCTGAGACTCAGGCAAACAGGTGAAAGGCGTTTTAGTCATCCTTACCCAGAACATCAGGAGGAGGTGCTGCTGCCGCCGCTCTGACACGGAGCAGAGCAGTCCAACCTCAGCTCTCTCTCCTCAGCGCAGGCACCGGGATCATTAGTTTACTCTGCACCTCAAAGGCGACTGAACCGAGTTATACAGACAGGGTCGCACAAGGATGAAACACATTTTTTTATTTTTTCTTATTCTTTTATAGATTTTTGTCTACTTTTTTCCCCCGATACGCATTTTCACATTTCAAGTTGCTGTTTTTTTTTTGTCTGTAAATCTCTTGAAGTCCAACAATGTTTCAGTGTATATAATAATAATAATAATAAGAAGAAGAAGAATCATCATCATCATCCATAAGCGGGGACCTTGAATTGTTCTCAGAAATATGCTGAAGATTACAAGTAAAGAAAATGTTTATTATCTCAGAAAGGCAAACTGTTACACAACTGGTAGTATCTACATAATTAATCACTTAGTTAATTAATCACCAGAAGGGAATTTATTAGTATTGTTTTATCATTATCATTACTATTAAACCTTTATTTTTGCAGGTAGGCTCATTGAGACGCAAGTTCTCAATCCTCTCAAATAGTTTTTAAAAACCACAACAAAACAACGACGGCTGTGATGAAAGTTTGAGTCTGGGATTTTGCAAACACGATGCATTTAAATATCATAGCCTTTGCAGAAAAAGATCTGTTGCTAAAAAAAATAGTACTAGAGAGCAATCTCAGTTTTAGTGCTGATGCTGTTTGCCCACTTTTAAATGAGGCAATGTGGCTGCATTTAAAGGAACGCCCTATTTGTCTAAATTACAGCCAAAAAGCTCCAAGTTCTCAGACCCTCACTGTGAGCGAAATGCAGTTTAAACATCTCCTGAAAGCTGGGGGAGATTTTGATTCATGGGTTTCACATTTGGTTTACTTGAAAGGATCAGATCCAGACACATTGCTCATTGTGAGGAAATATTTTCTCTGCCTCTTTGATTTCTGCTGCATCTTCTGTGCTTGTGGCTGAAGCGAGAATAGATGCGACCTGACACAAAAAGCAGGCGCAAACAGCTTTTATCTACACCAGAATGACCAAAAACAGACCGACAATGGACATGTCTGCAGCGGCTTTGGTTTATTGTGCAGCAGGCGACGACATGATCGAATGAGGCCCAGCCCCACAAACAGCAACAGTGATACAGCACAAGAGCACAAATAACATCGAGTCAAAGAAGCAGGAGCGACAGCTGCACGCCGCAGGGGAAGGCGATCAGTGAAAACATGGAGAACAGGCTGCAAATAAACCCACCAACACCACAAACTGCAGGTCGTTATCGTCAGAAATCAAAAACATGGAGGAGTTTTGTGATACTGATGCTGCTAAGGTATCATGTGACCCAGCAGAACCGGTTGGGCTCCAAAGGTTTCCTCAGATGATACTGTTTTTAGTTTTTACACACATATACTTTATTGTATGTTTTTTATTCAAAGCCAAAGGCCGATGCATGATGAGTTAAACCATCAACTTGTGGACGTGGAGCACATTGGTCGGTGCCTCCTGTGGAACACCAAAGTGCTCAAAATGCAATAACTAAATGAAACATTAATAATGATCTACTTGAATAAATAGGATATAAAAATTCAATTTCAATTGTGAAATAACTAAATGCTTATAAAATTATCATCTCATTATTATGAAATATTTTTCATTCTTCTTTAAAAATGTGTATAATAATGAAAAATGTATTTCGTATTAATATTTTTTACCGGGCTGTCACCGCCCTTACTTTAGCGTTACTCCTGTTGCCTAGACAGGTTAATCCCGCCGTCTTCTCTGTAAACAACTGTACACAGTTGTTATTTTTCCCTTTATATAATTATTATAGTCTTTTGTTTAAAATGTTGTTTTATCATCCTTTATTTTGTTGTCATTCATTAATCAGCCAAATGTTTAATTTTTATGTTGATATAGAAACATACCACTAAACAAAATTCATTGACGACAAAGGACACACTCTATAGTAAGCTGTTTATGTAGCAACCAGGAAAAACAAATCGCTTTTTAAGGATCAGCCAATGGGGGTGCAGGTCCAGCCCACGGAAGCTGATTGGCAGGCAAAGTGTCATTATGAAATATTCTTTTTAAAAACACCATTTTGAAATAAAACATGACTATTTAAAAAATTGCATTTTGAAATAAAAACTACTGGGATTAAACAGTAAGGTCTCAATAACAACTTATTTTATTGTGTAAAAAATTATGTGAAATACATTTTTTATTATCATGTACATTTTTAAAGAAGAATCAAAACTATTTCATAATAATGAGGTGATCATTCTATATGAATTCAGTTATCTTATTTTCACTTTGTATATTTACATCCTATTTATTCAAGTAAATAATTATTTCATAATGTTTTATTTATTTATTTAATTTTGAGCACTTTGGTGTTCCATAGCCTTCCTGCTGGTTACCGGCTCCAAATGTTGGTTCAGAAAGTACCAGCTTCGTAACTGTAAAAGGTTATTTTGCAAATGACTACTCACTTTTTTTGTTTGTAGTTCCCCCCGAAAAATATTTTCATAATTTCATTGTTGCAAGTCTGAAAAATACAGACTTTTGTCTAAAACTGGCCAGTTACGAGATCTGAGATGGCCATCATTAAAGTTAAAGCTGAAAAAACTGCAATCTGTACTGACGCAGAAGGTTTGTAAGGTTTATACAACCTACATTTCATATTAGTGGGATCTTAAAGAAATATTGGACATTTATGTGTTAATATTCAGTCCCTGATCAGCCTGTTAGCTTAGCTGCACCGGACAAGAGGAACACAGTTCAGAGAAAGTACAAAAAAACGATCTTCTCTGTGATAAAAAAAAAAAAAAAAAAAGATGAGTAGGTCCTCCAGACAGATTCTTCCTTGTTGAAACGTTTCTTGTCTTCTCCAGGAGACTACTTCAGTCTGAGGAGTTGCCGATAAGACATGAAGCTGTGATGTCTCAGTCTCGGATGGAGGACAGTTAGAAACTGAAGTGTACCGCAAACCCAAACCGGTACCAGCGATCTGACTCCCATCATCCTCTGGAGCACACGTTAGGAGTCATCAGACACCACAGAGCAGACAGATATCGCCCTTGTCACCCCAAGCCGCTTTCCCTCCTCCTGACCGCAGCCCCAACCCCCACCATCGTCTCCACACTCTTGGAACCGCCCACTTTGGCGCCGTTTTTCAAAATGTGTCTGGGGGCGGGGTTATTCCTTTACATCGTGAGTGAGTTACACTTCAGGCCGTACAAAGGCCAACACTAAGCCAACTTGGGGCCCATTCAGCCTGAACAGTATCAATACGGGGCCCACTCACATTACTGGGTTGACTGGGTTTGCACAGTGAATGGCGTCTGGTGTTCTGACTTTCAACTGGAACACGGCTAAACTGGGACTAATATCCTTCCCAGGTTCTTTACTGTGAGCTAACCAGAACACAGCAGAACCTAGAGAATGCACAAATTAAAGGGTTAGTTTTTTTGTTCTTTAAGTCATTAGTCTTATAAAGTTATTATTGGTAATATTTCTCTTATCGTTCATGAAAAGATGTAATATAGTTTGTTGGAAAAGTATCCTCAGAGTGGACGGAGAGCCAATGGGTTGACGGGATGTACAGTAGATCATATCAATCCTCCTCACCAGCGTATTTGTTGCTAATCGCTAGTTTTTAATCAAGGCTAGGAGCCTTGATTAAAAACATGGGAACATGTATCTTCGAACTGCTACACAGATGATATTGTGACGCAAAATCCCAGCGTTAATTCTGTTTGGGACAGCTCGAACAATCTGTCTTTCTTTCTTTCTTTGGATCCCTTTTAGCTGAAGATGCCTGCAGCTACTCTTCCTGGGGTGCAGCCATGCAAAATGAACAAAAAAAACCCCACAAAAAGCAATAATACATAGATCAAAAGCACAATGAAATATCCTGTTATAAAGGAATTGTTTTCTCATTTCTGTAAAAAAAACAAAGTTTGCTTTAAGAAATGCATACCATACTATGTAGAGATTAAACACATATGCATCCAAAAATAAATACATTTATATCTACATTTATGCAATATCTTTCCAATACATTGTCAATAGGACACATTATGGGATTGATAAAATCATGAAGGATAGTTGTTTTTCTTGATGATACCTTGTCTGAACTGTTTGAAATTCCTCATTCTGATACATCTCTGCAGTGTTTTAGGTCCCTCTGCTTCACGCTGACCTCCTCAAATAGTCTGCATGTGTAAATGTAACAACATGGCGCTGCATCTCACTGTGATCATTTTCAGCAGATGGTCTGACCACTTTGTTGGCTTCCACCACTCTGAAGATTTATCACTACTACAGTTAAGTCAAATATTACAGATAATAACTTCACAGACTAACAAATCAAAAAATCAAAACTAACCCTTAATTTATTCAGTTTCTTTGTTATGCTGCCCCTTAATATGACAACAGTTGTAGAGTTTTACATTGAATTATATGGAAGGGAGGAAGGAAAATAAAGAATGTGAGCAATAATTTAATTTTTGATATGTCTACACTGCTAAAAAAAATTAAAGGAACACATAGAGAACGCACCAGGTGTAACCTGGTGTCGTCAGATGGACCTAAATGACGTCCCAGAGATGTTCTGTTGGGTTTAGGCCAGTCAGTGGTATCAATTCCTTCATCTTCCAGGAAATGCCGGCATACTAATGTCCAAGAGTATGGAGGGTTCCTCCTGATGCATTATAAAGTACCAGGAGGAACCCTGGACCCACTGAACCTAACAACGGGTCTGAGCATTTCATCCTGACACCTACTGGCAGTCAGGGTGCCGTCGTTCATCCTGTTCAGGTCTGTTCATCCCTCCACGGAGACGCCAGATTAACACTGACCCACCACCAAACCCATCCGGCTGAGCAATGTAGCAGGCAGCATAACGTTCAGCTTCTCCAGACCCTTTCAGGTCCGTCACATGAGAAACCCTACTGTCATCTGCTGAGGAGAACAGGACGCCAGTACCGGACCTGCCAGTCCTGGTGTTCTCTGGCTCCACGGTGCCAGGGTCAGGACCTACTAGAGCACGTCGGGCCCTCAGGCCATTGTCATGAAGTCTGTTTCTAGAGGTTTAGTCAAAGATATTTATGCCAGTGGCCCTCTGTAGGTCACTTTGTAGGGTTCTGGAAGGACTCATCCTGTTTCTCGTTGCACAAAGGAGCAGATACGGGTACTAATGGTGGGTTAAGGACCTCTGACAGCTCTGTCCAGCTCTCCTAGAGTAACTTCCTGTCTCCTGAAATCTCCTTGACACTGTTGAGTTGGGGGGACCGACATCGAAACATGCCTTTTGGTGACGGCATGTTTAGATGTGCCATCCTGGTGTAGTTAGACTGCCTGGGCAACATCTGTAGGGTCCAGGTATCGCCTCATGGTACCAGTGAACCAGACCCTGGTCAAATGGAAAACTACTGAAAAGCTGTCATAAACATGTCTGTGGTCTGCCGAACATTTCCTGTTTTTGGGTCAAATCATTGTTGTCATGAACAACCAGCCGACCCCGTCTACTAGTGACCTGACCAGATCAATATTAATAGACTTGATATTTTACCCAGATTAAAAAGTGCTCCTTTAATTGTTTTGAGCGGTGTATGCTAGTGAGAAGGGATCATGACAAAAACCAAGTTTTGCCATAACGTAGCACTCAAAGCATTGGCACTCAAGCATTTTAATTTGTAGAAAAATGAACTGAAATTACCGCTTTACTTTTTTTTTTTTTTACTAAACCATTTTTATTTATTTTTGCCGCTCACTGAGGAACTGCTGCTGGCCCTTGCTGTTATTCTGTTCCTGGCTTTTACTGCAGAGAAGAAGAAAATAAAGTGCTGTTATTATCAGCAGACGCCGCGGTAAGCGTGTAAAATAGACTAGAGGGGGTCTGCTCTCACCATCAGCACACTGCACTTTGGGTTCCTCCCACTGCCCATCAGCCTGGCACCGGACCACCGGTAGGTGGCGCTGTCTGAACCCTGGGTTGCACTGATAACGGATGATGGAGTTGACAGGGTACTCCGACCTCCTGTTTCCAAACATATGAGCGTTCTTCACCACGGGCGGGGTCCCACAGGACACTGCAGACGACAGCAGATAGTTAATGGTTTTAAAAGCCAACTGAGTTCCTGATTCCTGCAAAAATCAACTCAACACGTTTCCCGTTGACTTATTTTTTATGTTCATGTTGTTCTGAACGGGGGTGTGGGTGGTTACTAATAACAGTTTGAGTGTTTTGGAGAGCTTCAACACAAACATACCATGATTTTGTCCTAAAAATTTAAACCTGTCAGGCTTGATGTGTTATTTGCAGCAGGCTATGGCTGAAAAAACTGCCTCATTTCTTTGGTTTCCTTCCAAACATCCAGAATTTGTTGAAATCTTCCTAAGCTTCTTGAGCAAGTAGCTCTCCAGACATTTGTTTTGGGGTCACTATCCTGCTGAAGGACCCAAATCTGGATCCATTGTCAGTGTTATGACAGAGGCCACATGATTTGGGCCTTTACAAACATCACAGATCCACCACCGTGCTTTACAACAGGTATGAGCTGCTTTCCACAAATTCATCATGGGTTTCACACCAAACCCATGTGGAGTGACTTTGTTGCAGAAAAGCTGAGTCTTAGTCTCATCTGACCAAAGTGCACAGTTACTGTAGAGTTTAGCAAACTCCAAAGGTTCACATTTGTGATGGTAGGACAGATTGGCATGCCTCCCGAGTCTAATGGTTATTACGGAGAACCAGTGACTCTCTTTGGTTCTCTAACAGTGAGCTATAGAGGTGTTTTTTTTAATCTCCCTTAAGGTCCTCCTCACAGTGAATGGTGTCAGGATACATTTGATCCTTCGTCCAGTCATTTTTCTCACAGTTTCAATTGATTGAATTTTTAGATGTTGCTCTGACTGTAGTTGAGGGAAAGTTTAGGTGAAGAGCTTTGTGTCCTGTAACTGATGGGTTGCAGTCTATCCCAGGACAGCTGTGGCTATAAAATGCATTGGCTGAGCTACTTCTGCCAACAACTTCATGTTCTTCTATAGATGATCCAGTCGGCCCTATCTTTTGGTGTCTCACTCCTAGACATAGCTATTGGTTGAGCTTTTACTGTGACTAACTGTATGTGTAATTATTTAAGGAAGTATTCCCTTTGATTAATGGCCCCATTACAGACATGAATAATCTATCCTTAGTAACTGGATATGTACCACAGGCTTTTAAAGTAGCTGTTATTAAAATTTTACTTAAGAAACTGCCTCTTGACTGAGATTTTTATTTATTTATTTATTTATTCATTTGACAGGGGCAGCGTACATTAATTAACATTGCTGCAAATGCACCAGAATTACCCAAAAGGCTATTTTTTCATCCTTTGTCCCCGGACAGATGTTCAAATTGTCTGCCTAAAAAACAACAATAGGAAGATTACAGCGCCACAGTACAAATATAAAAAGCAATTAAACACTTATAAAGCTCTTAAAATCACGTTGTTAAATACAGTGTACATTATATTGTACACTGTTTATATTATATTATATAACAGACATTGGGTAAAAACAGAGTTGGTTTTTTTTAGCGTTGGGTTGAGGGGATGTCTGATGTGAGGGCTGCACAGTGGGGCAGTGGGTAGTGCTGTTGCCTTGCAGCAAGAAGGTCCTTGGTTTGACTCCAACTCTCAGTATTTCTACATGGAGTTTGCATGTTTTCCCTGTGCATGCAGGTACTTAATTGGCTTCCTAAATTCTCCTTAGGTGTGGATGGTTGTTTGTCCTGTCTCTATGGCAACTGGCGACCTGTCCAGGGTGTACCCCGCCTCTTGCCCATTGATAGCTGAAGATAGGCACCAGCACCCCTTGGGGGGTAAGTGTGCATAGATGATGTCTGATGTGTTAAGAACCTGTTCTTTGAACAGAGTGTATGTGGTGAGGTCACTGGTGTTCTGAAAAGTTTTTTTTAACTAAATGCACTTTGAGCTCATCATAGCACTGAAACGGCTCTGGTGAAGGTCACTAATGATATTCTCATGGCCTCAAATAATGGACTTGTGTCTGTACTTGTCCTGTTAGATCTCAGTGCTGCATTTGATACAGTTGATCACAATATTCTCCTACAAAGACTTGAACATACTGTAGGGATTAAGGGGAAAGCATTAGGCTGGTTTAAATCTTATCTATCGGACAGATTCCAGTTTGTTCATGTTAATAATAAATCTTCCTCAAACTCTAGGGTCACCTGTGGAGTACCACAGGGTTCAGTCCTTGGACCAATTCTCTTTACTATATATATGATTCCAATTGACTAAATTATCAGACAGCATGGAATTAATTTCCACTGTTATGCTGATGACACTCAGCTATATTTATCCATAAATCCTGATGAATCCAATCAATTACTTTGACTACAGTCATGTCTTGATGACATCAAAAGCTGGATTTAAATTTCCCGCTTTTAAATTCTGACAAGACAGAAGTTGTTATCCTTGGACCAGAGTCCTCAAAAAATAAACTTCTTAATCAATCACTTAATCTGGATGGCATTAAAATGGCCTCTGGTAATAAAAAAAAATGTGGTGTTATTTTTGTCCAAGACAAGTAATTTAAATCCTATATTAAACAGGTTTCTAGGGTTTCATGTGTCAGAAACTGTTGCTGAGCAGTGAAAACAAGGTCTTGGAGTTACCTTTATTAGAAGAGATGAAGTCAAAATAATAACTTGACTTTGTTTCAGCAATTAATTCCTTATAATGTACTTTGCTTTGTTAGTTTTGTGTTATGCCTGAGGAGTGTGCTGCCTTATTTCTGTTCATTAATGCTCATTGTGACTAACATACCTGGTCCTTTCTTGCAGGTGAACGACAGATGGGAGTTGCAGAGAACATCATTCCACTTGCCGTTCTCAAGCCAGATCATTGCCACGCAGTCCTCTGCTGAGGTTAAGTTGTAATCTTGCTGATTCAGCTTCCAGTTCTCGTATTGCTAAAAATAAAAAAAAATAAAAAAAGGGGATGAAATTTGGAAAGATGTTCTTGCAGACATTTGCGGACTGTTTGCATGTCTTTTTTATTTCATCTCTTTATGAGTCATCAGAAGCCGTTATAAATTTTCTTTATGACATACATATCTAGTTGTTTTGTGTGTTTTTTTTTGTTTTTCTTTGGGAAACTGAATAATAATTTAGTATATTGTTTTTTGTATATGTGGTGGATTTGTGTGTTTATGTAAAATGTACATCCTTCGTCTTTTTTGGTCTTCTTATTGATAATTTCTCTTTTTATTTCATCTTTGCTTGCTTTGCTAATTTTACTATTTACAAACCATGAACCGTGCCTGCAGGGGAAAAAAAAAGAAAAGATAAAGGACATGATCAGCTTTCTATATGCAGACACACTGTATCAGATCTGTAGATTCATTCTGTCTCTGAAGCTTCCATCCATCCACCTCAGCGTCTTTCTGTTGACACAGCCGACCGCAGTCTGGGAGTCAGTGCAAAATCAAACCCATAAAGATAATTTCACCAAGTTTAAAAATCTTGTAAGATATTAACGTGTTCTCTTCGCCCCCGCCATGGCTGAGGCAAACGATCTCATATAAAGCTCTAAATTTTAACTACGTGACTGAAAACAGCTGAGGCGGAGCAGCAGTCTACTTTGGCAGAGGTCGTCGCTTAACAGAACTCGTACTGGGGAAACCCCTGATCCAATTTGATAAACTAGACATTACTTATTGCTCCTTTGAGTGTTTCTGTTAGATCCTTATTTCCCTCCCTGTCTTTAGTTTGGCTAATGAGTTTTGCCACATCTGTTAATTTACCACGTTTTCCTGTTAGGTTCTGCTCTCCTCCTGTCTCAGCCAGATCGTTGTTCTCTCTCTCTCTCTCTCTCTCTCCTTCAGCCTAATTACCTTTAGGCTTTTCACCTGTGCTAATTGCTCCACCTGCTGTCCATTTTGTTTTCTCCTCTATTTAGTCAGCCAGTCTAGCCACGCTCAATGTCAGGTCCTCTGTTATGCTACTCCAGTTCTGGTCTCCACCTTGTGATGTTCCTGGCTCCTGTTTTCTCCTGCCTGCCTGTAAGCCTGGTTATTCATTATCTAATAAATCACTGTCACTCATCATGCGACTCCAGAACTCTTTCCTGCACTATGGTTCGACAACAACTCAAAAACAACACCTCACAATTGGCATATTATGAGTTTCTTTGGTTGCTTTCAGTCTGATGATGACACTTATGTAACCCAGGTTTTTGGGGTAATCAGATATCTTTAAAAATAAAGGTTATGTCACCCTTTCAATTTTCCACCCTGTCCACCATTTTTGGACTCGGTGTGTGTGAAGTGTGAAATCCCGTGAGATTTTGTGGGATTTTAGTTTTCAAAAGTAGGACGGTGCCCATTGTTTGGTCTTAGAGCATGTGGTGGACAAGGAAGTTCAGGGGTGGCTGCTGCAGTTTCTAGATGCCTCAAATCTACAATAAATTGGTTTTCTTGGGTTTAGAAATTGGAAGAAAGAACTGGCTAGGTCCCCATTTGATGGTGAGCTACCCACTAGGCCTTTGGCCCAAGAAACCTGGATGTTAAACTGCTAGATCTCCATCTATGTGGTAGGAGGCATTGTTGCCTGTCCCCACAACATCCAAAGGATTCTAGTCAACAGTTAAATTTGCCAAAGACTGGCTCAGTTCTTTGGACTCTTGGACTGGTTATCGGTTCTACAAGTTGGACTATTACTGCGTGTGCAGGATCTCTGTTTGACAAAGTTTGTCTGTATATATTGTAAAATGTTTTTCCTAACTATAGTATAAATCACTGTCTGCACACTCTTACTGTCTTCGGTGTATTAAATACAACCCTGATCCTCCCTGAGTCGAATCTTCAGGTTTTCTGGTAAATAGCCCTTACTGTAAATATGTATTGCCTCATTGTAACATGATTTCAGTGTCATAAATGCTACACTTATTGCTTTGTAGCACATCTTCTGTCCTTTAGGTTTGTTATGCAGGTGTTTTCCAGGAATTTGGAATCATTGAAGTCGTTAATATACAGTTTTTAAAATAAATGTTCCTCCTTTTCATCACTCATCTGAAAAGCTAAACTAAACTCCTAAAATTCCAGTGTGATGCCCATATTCACCAGCGGAGTGCTGTCAGTCCACTGGAAATCGTTCTCCACTGTTTTGTCGTTCAGGCCGATCCACTGGTTGTCCCGCGCAGTAGCTGTGGAGGAGAAACTCGCTCAGATCATTTTATTCTCCCTCATTTTTCCTCTCATCTCTCTGATTAGACTCAACATGGACCCCTCACCGCTGACAAACTGTTGCTCCTCTGGTGTGATGATGCTGACAAGGTGCGCGTTCAGGTCCCGGCAGCGTCCCTCTGCATCCAGCCACTCCTCCCGGTCAGAGAAGTGCAGGTAGCAGTTTCCCTGAAACTTTGTCCAGCCGTCTTCACACCGCTGCTCCTCTGCAGCCGTGAAACAGATGACACCATGAAGCAACGCACAGAACTAAAGTCTGACTGTGTATCTTTCAGGGTTTTTGAGTTTCATGCAAGAATTCGCATGTTGCATCTAATGGTATCCATTTACTTTACATGATGCAATGTGTTTCTGTTCTAAAATGCAAAAAAACATCAAGGTTTCCTTAGTACTTAACTTTCCTGGAAATCATCATACAAGTCATATGGATGTACATCTTGCAAAGGGGCATTTAAATTCCAGAAAGCTAATACATGGCATTCAAGATAAATAACTTTTAAGTTATTAAAGACATCTCTAATGTTTCAGGAAAGCACTTTGGAAAGTCCAAGATAGGAAACTGTAGGTTCTTGGAAAATGTGCTTTAGGATGTAGTACAGTGACTGTATATACATGTGAAACTAACTTGTAGATTTTGAAAAAAGAAGCCTTTAGATTCTAGCAAAGTAACCTGCAAGTTTTAGGAAACGGACCTCAAAATTAAACTACTAGTTATGAAAAAGCACCTTGTGAGCCACAGTAGGTTCCTGGAAAGTAACTAGTATGTTTTGGGAAGTAAACTGCTAGTCTAACAAATACCCTGTAAGCTATAGTAAAGCAACCTGCAAGTTACTCTAAAATAACCTGTGAGTCCTGAGAAAGTACCCAGAAAGTACCAGGAATATACCCCATAAACTATTTGAAGGAATATTCCTGGTACTGTAATTTAACTTGTACCTTTGAGGTAAAGTAGCCTGCACTTTTTCAGTTAAGTACTCCATAAGTTACAAAAAACATTATCGACAGATTCTGCCAAAGTGTTCAACAAGTTGTTGGACAGTATATGTAAATTCATGGAAGGTGACCCATGACTTTCTGAAAAGTATTACACAAGTTGATTCTCTCCAGGCACCTTTGAAGTAAGTGAAGTTGTTTCAGAAAGTCCGGGTCTTCAGAAAGTCCCTTAGATGTTCTGGGAAAGTACTTTGTACACAAGCTGTAAATTCAGAGGAATGTATTGAGAAAATCCTGGAAAACTACCCTGTAAATAGTAGAAAAGTAGCCCACAAGTTCCATGAAGGAAATATGGAAGTCCAGAGAAAGTAACTTCTAAGCTGGCAAACCCAAGCAACAAAAACACAGCCACCTTTCAGGACCCTCTACAGTTTTTTATTTTAATAGACTTGAGGACCCCATCATACAGTTGCTTCAACAGACTCACTGTAATCTGGACAAAGCAGGAAGTACTGTGAGGATCATCCATCCATCCATTTTCTAACACATCTATCCCTCATGGGGTCGTGAGGGGTGTTGGTGCCTATCTCCAGCTGTCAATGGGCAAGAGGCAGGTTCACCCTGGACAGGTCGCCAGTCTATCACAGTGTGAGGATCGTGGTTTCTGAATTTTTTTCTAGTGCATTTAATCCAGTTTAGTCAGATATGCTTTGTCAGAAACTCTAGAAGACTCAGGTGGAGGCCTGAACAATCTCCTGGATTGCTGACATCCTGACAGACAAACCACCGTTTGTGAGACTGAGGGTTCTCACCAGATGTATGAGACCAGGCAGTAAGCAGCGACGGATCCGTACTCTCACCCTTCCCTTTTGCTCTGTACACCTCACATTTCCAGTAAAAGACAGACTCCTGTCATTTGCAGAAATGCTCGAATGGCTCTGGTCTGGTCTTTCTGAGACTGACAAGAAGCTGAGTACCGAGAGCACAGAGGTGTCCTTCAGTGTTTGATTCTGCAAAACACTCCCCTCTTCAAACAATAACAGATCTGTTCAAGGTGACCAGTCTTTGCTATATTAGTGGAAAAAGGAATAATATCACAAGGATAAGGACAACTGCCAAACAGCTTTTACTCCTTGGGCACCAGGACTCATCTTTACATTGGGAGCTGCACCAGACAGTGATAATTTCTAAGGTTTACTATCTCTTTAGTTGTTTTTGACTGGCCGTTGTTAGTATTTATTAGTTGAAGCTGATCTCGTACCGATCTCACAGCGTTCCCCTCCGTAGCTGGGCAGGCATAAGCATTTGAAAGAATCTGCGCTCTCCACACAGGTGGCTCCATTGGCACAAGGATTGGGATGGCACACTTCTGCCTCTGGAAAAAATGGTGGGCAGTTGACACTACCATTTTAGCGAGGTTTGAAGAGGAGTTGGGGGATTGGGCGAAGCACTAGTAGGTTAGATAAGGACTTTTGCACCCAGAAAAAAGAATGCAAAACACCATATGGGCTGCAACTTCTGATTCGAACTCGACTTGATGCAAGTTCTAGTACATTAAAAAATTTAAAGAAGTAGAATTTTGAACATTTCTAGTTTGTTATATTTTAATCAATCATTAGTTGCAGCAGGAGAATAGTTTTTAAGTCCAGCTAGGGCTGCACAGATTTAAATCAGCGGAGCAGAGCGAAGGCAGTATGCAGGCAGAGCAGACCAGAAAACAACGCACACTTATGTGCCCAAGACACTAAACATGTTTATGTGGAGGAAGAACATCACCAGAGCAGAGCTGATGTTTAGCAAACACTCGAACTGAGCAATCGCTTCCATAAATGCAGAGAAAACATGAAAACAAAAGGCCAGTATGACGCAAACCAAACCAGGACAAGACGACAATGACAGAGTTGATGGGGAGGTGCAGTGAGACTGATGCATACACTGTTAACACAGTCCTTTACAGTACAGTTTAATGAACAGCATGCTCAACACAAAACATGCAATTAAGGAACATAAACATCTATTAATGAATGAATGAAGTCGCCAATAGGAGAGGAAATTGGGAAGAGGCGAATAAATTGAAAACCTACCAAAGCAGAAAGCTACTCCTTCCTCTGCTGTGCACGAAGCATTACCGCAAGGATTCGGTTTACATGGGTTCAAGGCTTCAAAGAGACAAAGAATTTCATCAGCTAATAGTTGGTTTTGATTACTTGCTGTAAATTAAAAGATTGCTGAATTATATGATTCTGCCCTGTCTTTGCTGTTTTTCCGCTTCATCTGGTGTTTTCTAATCCTGATCAAATCAAACCAACTCTATGGGGTCTACAACTAGTTCATATTCTTTATTGGCGTCAGATAACCTCATACAATAGTAATTATTTGTGAAAACGAGCTGTTCCCCTGGTGGGGGTGAGTGGTGGGTATTTAATGTCCTGCAGAAGAGAATATCACGTTGCTCCCCAAAAATCCAGGAGTAGAACCAACAAAAACACAAAGGTATAAAGGCAAAGTGATCAATATCCCCAGACACAAACAAGCTAACAGAAAAGAGAAGTCTAACATACCTTTCATGAGGTCTGGTGTCTGCACATAGGCCGGTTTGGCTTCTGCAGGAGGAGCTGCCAGTCCTGCGGGGACATTTTCTGGACCTGGAGTCACATAAACTCTGGAGGTCTCTGCCAGTTCAGCTCCATCCTCTGTCCCTTTGGGATCTGTTAGAGCTGGGTCAGCTGATGGAGTGGGTAGGACCGCCAACAATGGATCAGAAGAATCGGCAGAAGAAGAAACCCCTAACATAAAGATGTAGTCCCTGGATAAGTCTGTGTCTTGGCCACCAGAGTAGGACCCACTGCTGCCACCACTTGCTGCTCCGCTGTACTCCACTGAGCCCTCTTCTAGCTCCAGAGGCACTTTAGCATCTCCAGATATTTCTGTCATTACACCCTGAGTGATAAATGTAACACCACCCTCTGCCTTGGCTGTAGATGTTTCAGATCCAGAGAAACCTGATCCAGAAACTGCTGATCCAGAATAAGAAATTAAACTTGAGATTCCAAATCCCGAAAAGTGTCCCCCGCTTCCTGGTCCAGAGCTGTAGAATAAACCCCCAGAGACCTCCTCATGTTCTCCAGAAGGTGACACAATAAGTTCAGTAAAGCCTGAACCCATAAAAGTCACACCGGTAAGCTCAGAGCCACTTCCGGAGCTCGACCCACTATGATCGCCACTGGGAATCCCAGATTCTGAAAAGACTCCAGAACCACTCACATCCAGCGGTTCTCCACCAAGGGTGTTCTCCTTCTTGGCAAAAGTTTCATCTATCAGTGAGATCTGAGCATCTCCACTTCCAGAATCGTCTCCAAATTGTCCACTTCCAGTTAGAAGTCCAGTTTTCCCAGAACTATGTATGGAAGGATTTAGTTCAGTAAAGTTAAATCCAGACCCAAACATATCTCCACTTCCACTGAGCTCTCCGGAACCAGCTCCAGACAAAGAAAAGTTAAAAACTCCTGTGCGTCCTTCTTCAGCCTCTGCAAATCCATCTTGGTCTCCAGAACCAGACAGATCTCCAGAGGTAACCTGGTCTCCAGAACCAGACAGATTTCCAGAGGTAACCTGGTCTCCAGAACCAGACAGATGTCCAGAGGTAACCTGGTCTCCAGAACCAGACAGATCTCCAGAGGTAACCTGGTCTCCAGAACCAGACAGGTGTCCAGAGGTAACCTGGTCTCCAGAACCAGACAGGTGTCCAGAGGTAACCTGGTCTCCAGAACCAGACAGATCTCCAGAGGTAACCTGGTCTCCAGAACCAGACAGATGTCCAGAGGTAACCTGGTCTCCAGAACCAGACAGATCTCCAGAGGTAACCTGGTCTCCAGAACCAGACAGATGTCCAGAGGTAACCTGGTCTCCAGAACCAGACAGATGTCCAGAGGTAATTTGGTCTCCAGAACCAGACAGATTTCCAGAGGTAATTTGGTCCCCAGAACCAGACAGATCTCCAGAGGTAACCTGGTCTCCAGAACCAGACAGATGTCCAGAGGTAACCTGGTCTCCAGAACCAGACAGATCTCCAGAGGTAACCTGGTCTCCAGAACCAGACAGATGTCCAGAGGTAACCTGGTCTCCAGAACCAGACAGATGTCCAGAGGTAATTTGGTCCCCAGTGCTAGGAATAACTCCAGGGCTGGACTGTTCTCCAGAGTCTGATTCAAAATCTGCTGAACCAGAGCCAGAACCAGAAACCTCCACAGGGATGGGAGGGACAATGGAAGAAATATCTAAAAAAAAAAAAAAAACAGATGCAAACCAGATATTTTAAGGGTCATGGGCAAAAGCCAAAGAAATCGACCCATTATTTGAACTTACCGGGCCTTAATAAGGCACCAGTTGATGTCAGGTTAGGTAGAGCCTTCTGGATCCCTGTGATGTTCAGTCCAGTTTCATTTCTTTCTGCCAGAAAGTCAGCTGCAATAATAGGTCAATAAGAGACAAGAATGAATCTCCTGCTTTAATAAATATTTACTGAAACCATTAAGAACGTCTCTGAATGGTGTTTACCTCTTAAACAGTATGCATCATATCTGGCATCGGGTTCAGGGTAGTGTGTCTGGTTTGCGTACAGCGTGTACACCCCTGATTTCCCTCCTCCACATCCAGGACGGGGGCTGTTGATGGGATAGCGGACGCTGCGGTCCAGTAGCCAGCCTGCGCGACACTTGTCCAAGCCCATTTTCCAGGCTGCGTAGAGCTGTCCAGTAGAGGCCAGCGCCGCACTGTGGTTTTCACAGGCAGAAATGGCCTCGTCGTAGGTGAAACCCTCAGCAGATCCCACATGAAAAACCTCTCCTGTGCAGCGGCAGCAGGACAGGAAAACATCTGGTTATGCGGCCTTCTGGGAATTAACCTTTCAGGTAGGACTAACATCCAGACTCACCTTTGATTCCCTCAGTGTGGCAGTAAACATCGTATCTCTCATCAGCTGGTCTAAGACCATATGTCCGAACTCCAGGTTGATCCCGGAGATCTCCAGCACACTTTTCTTGAGGAAACACAATGGGATACCTACACAAAAGCAAGTTCAGAGTCTCAGAGCCTCTGAAAAGATTTGCTTCTGGAGGTTCAAAACCCGTTTTAAGGTTTACCTCACGGTCTGGTCCAGAAGCCAACCTGATTCACATTGATGATATCCAGTCTCGTATGCTTGCTGCAGCTGCTGAGGCGTGGCCATGGAGCCTCCGACACGTCGGCAGGCCACCTGGGCCTCAACGAATGTGAAAGCATATCGGCCAGTTGGTGAGCGGTAATGGAAGACCACACCACCTTATTGAAAGATAGTAGAATATAGATTTTTTTTTAAATAATAGACGCATGAAGGACAGCCCAAAAGCTAGATCCACAATTTTTCCACTACATCTCTTTGTTATCTTCCACCAAAACTCCACTTTAATAATATTGATCTGACGTTTCCAAAGTTCTTGAAAGTTTTTTTTTTACTTTGTCTGGTTTGTTGCTGGTTTTGTTTACTAATACCACTGCTGCAGATATTAGACCTTTAGCAAGAATGGTGATTGGCAACTTTAATGCAGGAAAGCCTGGCAACCTGGAAGTAAAGATGTATGACCCAAACTGAACTGCAGTTATCATCTAAACACTCAACAGTTTGATCGCTGACCTGCAGGAGAGACAACAGAGGTTTTGCTGGGCTCCCTGAACACAGCCGGCTGGTTGCTTACAGCCTTTACAAGGTCAAAGGTGATCTCTGCAGTGTTTGTTGGCTGAGGAAGTGGCAGCTTGTTGTGGCTCGCCCTGTAGGTGGAGTTCAGGTCAAGCGGTTGCTGAGTCTCCACCTCTCCAACTGCTTCACTCTCCGTGGTCGTCGTCGTGCTGAAGAACAGCTCTGGACTCTTTGTCACGGTGGTAACAATCAGAAGACCACTTCCCTCGTCAGTGCCCGAACCCTCATCGTCTGGGGAGTCTCAAGATAACAGGGGAAACAAAAGAGGAACAAATCAGCCCAGACAGGATCGAAAAAAAATGTAAACACAACTTTTTCTTAAAAAAATCATATTAAACACATTAAATGAAGGTTATCAAGCATTCAGAAGCATCCAAACAGCAGCTGGTGCACACCACAGGACATTTTATTGTGGTTATTTATTATCCGGATATCTGTCAGATTTAATCCCAGCCAAGAGTCTTTAGCAGCGGTCCCTGAGGTATGGCTGTTGTCAGGCTACACCAGACGGATGCCAGGGCTCTCTGTCTGGGTCCTGACCACTTCCAGAGCCCGTTTGTTTTAAAATTAGAGCAAATGAGCTCAAATAGTTTTATAATTATGTCATGGTCTTAGATTACAGAGACAATCGTCACCACTGAAAACAGGTCTGATAACTAGTGCTTGTTTTACCCATGTTTGGTAAATCGGCCCCTCTTGGTTTCCATCCCAGGCAGTGGCCCCTGTGCACCAAAATAAGTTATTGAATCTTTTGCTTCCTGACTTCATCTCAGTTAGAAATAGCTGTTCTTTTTTTTTTTTTTCCGGGTCCGAACTGCTCCCTCTCCCAAGAACATCTCAAGTCTCCGCTAGGTGCGGAGCCCATCCCCCCCCGTCCTGCCCCTCTCCGCCAGCTGGCGCCTGGGCCCGCTGGTGCATTGGCGGCCCTCGGGTTCGGGGCGGATTCCCGGGTGGGTGCCGGCTCATTCCTGGCGGCTGCTTCGCGGGGCCTGGCCCCCCGGGGCTTGGTCGGGGCTCCCGCCGG
Organism: Fundulus diaphanus; assembly: GCA_037039145.1. NCBI lineage: Eukaryota > Metazoa > Chordata > Actinopteri > Cyprinodontiformes > Fundulidae > Fundulus > Fundulus diaphanus. The sequence continues at coordinate 4,713,701 of CM073122.1, forward strand.
GGGGCGGGGTGCCCCTGGGGCCTCGGGGCCCTGGGGCCCATGGCCGGTTCCACTTCAGCGTAGCTGGCTGCCCACGGGCTCGCCCCCGCGGCTCCTGGGGGCTCCAGCATTGCGGCAGCTGGGGGATTTCCTCGGGGTCGTCTGTCCTCTTCCCTTGGTGGGGGGGGGGGCAGATTTCCTGTGTTGGCCCCTCTTGGGCGCCCTGCTTTGGGGGCCCCTTTGGGGGTCTGGGGTTATGGGTCCCCCAACGCCTGCCTCGGTGCTCGGGGGAGGCGGATCTTTGGTTCTTCACAACCACTATTGAGCATTTTTCTTTTGGATAAATTTTACATACACAAGTGCACTCTCACAAGCACCTACAGGTGCTGGGTTCCAGGTACTCAGTGTTCACTTCTATACAGAATGCCCATCATTTATTTATTTATTTACTTTTTTTTCTCAGCTATCACATTATACATGTCAGACTAAATAATAATACATATAATTTAGCAATGGTATCAAGGTGTTACTTTATTGTATCAGTTATAATATATCAGTTGGTTGTGCTGTTCTTTTTACATCTCTCTTTGCAGGTGATGAAGCAGACTGAAGACGTTTTATCATTCTCTCCCTTTTATCTCCTGTAACGTTCCTGGCACTGGAGCTGATCTGATTATTACTCAACACACCTGGTCACTCTCCACATTGCTTGCAATCAACCTCTACTGGCTTCACCTGTCTCCACCTGCATAAAAGCTCTGTTCAAGTCAGCTTCCAGTGCCAGAACGTCTCTACTCACCTTGCCGGTAGGAGTCCTCCAGCACCTTTGTTTATGAGCCTGGTTTTTTGTTGCTCGACCAGCTCCCTGTCTTTTTTATGTCTCCGAGCCTGCCGAGCCCTCTTCAACTCTGTCTGCCTGCCTGAAGCCGCATTAATTTGGCTTTGGACTCTGAGCCTGTCCGAGCCGTGAGTATTGGGTCTGAGGAACTCTTTCTGGGCTTCTGGGATCTGGCCAGTTACCTTTAGATTGGACTGTCTGTTTGCTGGACCTGTCTGGACTGTTGCTGGAGCTCTGCCGCCCCTCCTTTAACCTTTGCTTGGTCTAGGTTCCATTTGTCATTTCTTTTCCCCCTTGGATTTCTCGGTTCATAGCTCTGTTTTCTCTTTTGCCTTCCCCTGTGTTAATAAACCTTTTGAGCGTTAATTCTGTGTCTGGGTGAATATCGGGTTCAGTCTAATCATTCATTACATGTCCTCTTTCTTTCACCTCTTTTTCTTTTTTTCTCTTCTTGTTCTTCTTTTACACTCCTACTTTCCCATTGTAGTGTGAATACATAATTTGAAATACTCCCCGCATGAATCACAATAAAACTATTTACATGCATGAATCAAGCGGAGCCCTATGGCGAAAGCTGACTGCTTCACTTGTGAAAGTAAAATCTGTCGAGCTCTATTTGGCATTAAGACAACAATTCTAATTGCCACATTGCTAGACAGGACACTGGGGGGGAGAAAAAGAAATGGCTGTTCTTAACCAAAAATATTCAGAAATCCAGATCTAAGTTTTGAAACCAGACTGCAGGGAGTTCTGGTAATAAGTCTTCATCCGTCTCTCACGATCGTAGATGAATTTTCCACATTTCTTTACAGCATTGATTCGGTTTAATAAAGTTTGCAGACAATCATTTCTGTGGCGCTCTCTTAAAGTCACTAATATAACACCTTGATTATGGTGAAGATTTACTGCTGTGTTTGGGGTTATGGTCCTGTAGTTTTACTTTTGCACTCTACCGTTTAATGTAAGCGAGGCCTTCTTCTGGCATGCCATACTTGTAATTAACATTTAATGTGAGGCCTGAAGAGTCTATGAGGGGCTTTTGTCATTTCTCTGAGCATTGCATGGTCTGGTGTTGGGGCAAATCTGATGGTAGTTTAAGAAAGACTGGCAGCTGTCTGGAATGTTTTCTGCTAGTCAATAATCAGTTTTCTCTAAAAAGAAAAAGGGACCTCTAACACTTTGGAAATGACCTTTTGACCCTTCCTAGATAGATGGACGGTGACAGCTGCTTTTCTAGGGCTATTGTGGATGTCTTTCCAGCCTGGCATTGAGTTAACACACTTACTCAACCTGCCGCCCTTGCTGACATAGTCAACGGATCAAATGCATTTGATCAACAATACTTTTTACTACTTACCATCGTGTGGAAAAAAATACACAAAAATAATGTGTTTTTTTCCAGTAAACATCTTTTAAGAAAAGTAATGAGAGTGAGAAAACTATGGGGTAAGATAACTGTTAATATAAAGGATAGGCACCTAGGTGTCTGAATTTGTAAATGTAAGTCAATAAATGTGAATAAACGTAAGATTTGTGTTTGTTCCTTGTCAACTCATACATGTTTCATCAGATGTTTCATCTGTGAGAATACAAGTTACCAAGTTACAACTTTGCAACAATACATACAAGTACAAATCACAAATTTACGAGTACGAATCTACAACCCCTGATGAAGCTGTTTCAGGCCTTACAGTTGGTGGCGGTAATGCACCTGGAACTTGTTCACCAACCACCATTAAAGAAGAAGGAGAAAACGAAGAAAAATGAACTAGTGTTCTCACAGATGTAACATCTGATGTCACAATATCATTACCGCCACCAACTGGTAAGTAGTGTAACAGTTTTATTAGGGGTGTAGATTCGTATTCATAAATTGTATTTGGAATTTGTACTTGTATGTGTTGTTGCAAAGTTGTAACTTGCTAACTTGTATTCGTAACTTCTAAACTTGTACTCTCACAGGCAAAACATCTGATGTTACACGTATGTATGAGTTGGCAAGGACAATGACAAGGAACAAATACAAATCGTTTATTGACTTACATTCAGACACCTACGCATACGTGTTTATTGACAGTTATCTTACCCCATAGAAACTGTGTATTTTTGTGTACATGAAGTTATATCTCTATATTATAATCATCACTTCAAACTGTAGGACGTCTTTGTATGAGAGGTATTAAGCGAAGTAAGGATGATTTCAGTAGCTCAGTCTTGTGAGATTTTTGGCCTACCTATATAACAGAAGGCATCGTAACGGGAATCAGGAAGCGGGTATCCTGTCTGGTTGGTGTGGAGATACACGGTTCGCACGCCCAGCAGACCTCCTCCACACTGTGGCCGTCGAACATTGATGGGGTATCGAACGCTGCCGTCTCCCAGCCAGCCGGCATTGCAGACGTCCATACCCCCCTTCCATGCGAGGTAGAGCTGGCCTGTGGTGGCTAGCTGAGCTCCCTGGCGGGAGCACGCCAACGCAGCCTCGGACAAGCTATACTTCCTTGCAGAAGTAGCGTGGAAAACTCTGCCTGTTCCAGGCAAGAAAGTTTTGTTTGAGAAGAGATTGGAAAAAAAAAAAAACAAGACACCACATTGACTGTGATAATGTACCTGTCATCCTTTCTGCAAAGCAGTAAACATCATATGTCTCATTGAGATCTCTCACGCCGTACGTCCTGACCCCAGGAAGTTCTTCTTTATCACCAAAGCAGTTCATACGAGGCTCGTGGATTGGGTACCTGTGATTCATCAAAAAAATTATTTTCAATATCAAAATGAGAATCTTTTATTTTTAAACTTTTAGTTCTTCAATTAAAGTTTCTTTTTTCAAATGAACAAAACTTTTGGCCCACTTTTGCTTTGCTAACGCCTCTTTAAACTGGCAAACATGGTAAAATGCAGGTAAAAATATGTCAACACATCTCGGATCCGGGTAAACACCAACAATTGTCATCCGTCACTTACTCACCGCACTGTTTGATCAGACAACCAGCCGGCGTCGCACTGGTGGAAACCATCGTCGAACGCCGCTTGCAGCTGCTCAGGAGAAGCGATGACTGCGCTGCTCCTGGCACACGCTTGCTTTGCTTTCTCAAAAGTCAAAGTGTAGCGACCCATAAAGGACCGGTAGTGAAACACGATACCTAAATAGGTAGAAGAAAGGCAAATCTATTTGTATATGACCATTTTTGCACAACCAGTATATAAGTACATTTGATAGATATAAACAAAGAAACAGTAAAAGCTGTTAAAGCTGTGAGTCAAGAGCTGATTTGAAGGAGTCGTCAATTTCTGCTTATCTCAGGTCTTTATGGAGTGGGTTGCAGAGTGCAGGAACACAGACACTAAACGCTACCTCCCAGTGTTTGTTTTGGTTCTAGGGAGCACTAAGTAAACTGCTCTGTGAGAAGCACATCTGATTTAAAAAAAAAATCGTGAGATGTATTCAGTCCAACACCAACAACAAGATTTACACCGAGACAAACTTCTGCATCCTAGGTGCGCGAAGGAGCGCTATCACAGATCCTTCCTCCCAGCAGCTGCTAGACTTTATAATCTCCGCTGCGCCCAACAAACTAATTGATTGTTTATATCTGTGCTGTTTTTGATCAATGTCAGTAGTGATTTTAATCATTAACTGTGAATTCATGTTATTGCTAATTTGCACACTTGTTTAATTCTTTGATCGTGCTTCCTTATTTCTAAATGAGTACCTTGAACATGGACGTGCACAGTGTCATATGTGTCATCTATGCCACTTTGCACTTTACAGCGATATACTCCTGAGTCACTGGAATGCAGCTCAGATATTTGGATGCTGGCATCTGCTGGGTGCTGGGGGTAGTTCAGCAGGTGAACTCTGTCCAGGTAACCTTCGCCGATGCGCACCATTCCCTCCAAAGCCACAAGGATGGTAGTGTCCTTTTCTTTTGTGACATGGCTCCATACAATGCGATGGGAAAGGGGGTCGATGGGGGGAGCACCGGGGTCTTCCACGGTGTGGTCCTACAAACGGACAAATGTGGGTTTATTCATATGAACAAAGAAAATTCAAGATTCAACCAACCATCCATCCACTGTCTTCTGCTTATCTATGATCAGGTAACGTAATCAGCACATTCTGGAAGACAACAGAATCATCTGTTTCTCCAGCAACGTTCTCCAGCTCGTTCTAGGAGATCCCAGGAATGACCAGAAGATAACGGTCATCCATCAAGTTCTGGTTCTGCCCCAGGGGAGTGTGCTCAGGGAACCTCCAGCTTAGGTCCCCAGCGGGCATCCTGGTCAGAGGGCAAACCAAATCAACTCACTCCCATCCACACAGAGAGGCTCTTTCCTCTGAGCTTCTCTCTGAGATACCAAGTCACCTTATCTTCATGACTGGTCCAGCAACCCTAAGGAGGAGAGGGTACCTGGAGAGCAAACCAGGTAAATGGAGGCAGACCGCAGCCAAAGCACAACGATGCACAAGACATGATGTTTTAACTCCTTTGTTTGAGACAGAGACTGACCCCCAGTCTGGAGGGGGCGATGCACCTATTTCCAGAACCATTGCCTTAGACTTAACCTCATGAGACCCGAGAATTTTACCCCAAACGTAGACACCTGAAGAAAAAGTCTGGAAAAGACCCGTTTCCCTTCAAACAATTACATCTGATGAGTTGATAGCCTCGTTGATAAATCTGTGTGGAAAAAGAAAAATATGTGTTTGAAGTGAAACCAATCATTTTCAGGCGTCAAAATGTATGTTTAAACTAAAGTTCCAACGCACGCTGAAGATAACCGACTGAAGATGCCAACAGAACCACATTACTCTGTGGTCTCTGTTCCATAACTCCACCTGCAGATGTCAGCTTGATAAACTGTGTTAATGATGCTAAACAGTGGCTCTGTGACAACTTCTTGCAGGCAAACTCTGATATGACAGAAGCACTCACCATTCCCCCATAGAACCAAATAACAGAAATTAAGCAATTCCTGGGTGTATTGGCATCCTCTGTCAAACCAAGCCTCAGAAACCTTGGCATCAATTTTGATTCTGCCATGTTACCAGAGTGTCAAAAACAGCTTCTTTCAGCTAAGAAATATTTCTAAGCTTCCAACTTTGGTGTCAAAAGCTGAATTAGAGATAAATATTCATGCTTTTACTGCGATAGACTGGCAACCTGACCAGGGTGTACCCCGCCTCTCGCCCATTGACAGCTGGAGATAGACACCAGCACCCCTCGTGACCCCACAAGGGATAGACGTGTTAGAAGATGGATGGATGGATGGATGGATGGATGGATGGATGGATGGATGGATGGATGGATGAATATTCATGCTTTTATTTAATCTCGTCTCGACTAATGGCATTTTTATATGTTTGACAAAGAAAGATTTTGGCCGTCTGCAGTTAGTGCAGAATGCTGCTGCGAGACTTTTAACCAACGGAAGGCACATGACTCCAGTTTTAATCTCTTTACACTGGCTACTGGTACATTGTAGAGTTCATTTTAACATTTTAGTCTTTACTTTTAGAACCCTGAGTGGCCAAACTCCAGCTTATATCACCAACCTTTTACAACACCTTCCCCGTCTTCCCCTTCTTCCCCTTCATTCCCCGAACTAATTTCAGGACCAGAGGGTCTTTTAGAACTGTGGCCCCCAGACTGTGGAAGGCGTTGCCTCCATCTTTACGCTGTCTTGACTCTGTTCATTCTTTAAGAAGCATTCGAAGACCCACTTGTTCCCACTGACTTTTAACTAGTTTTATCCTTTGTTGTTGCATTCATGCTGTTTTAGCTTTTTATACTTTGTGTTTGTTATCCTGTGAAAGGTACTATATAAATAAAGTTCTAAAAACATCCCTGGAGACAAGCGACAGCCCTGCTGGACTTCAATCTGTACTTAGAACTAGTTCAACTCTGCAATGAGAAGACGGTCACAGGCTTTGGTTTAAAGGGCTGAAATGTCCTTTAAAGCATCGCCCGCACTTCCTACTCCTAAAGCAAACAGTGTCAACGAAACACCTTGACAGTGTTGTAAGCTGCAGTATCTCTGCATGGGTAAAGGTATGGTCCAACGCTCTGCTGCCAGGGCAAAAGCCATTTTAATTTAAATAACTTGGAAGTATTTAACTAATTCACAATACATTTACTCTACTGCAAATTCTTGGTATTTCTATGAAATACACAATAAAAATCATTTTACTATTTAAAACAAAAAAGATAGCCCCCCTGACCTGAAAGTGGCACGGCAGTAACAAGGTTCCTCCCAGCAGAGGGCGCTGTACGCCCTCCAGAAGAACGCTCACGCTCAGTGTGTCCTCTGGATCTGTCCAAGAAACCCCAAAAAAGACAGAAAATTCAGCAGTAAAATGGACTGTAATGTTTTTAAAGTGAAAATGTTTCTCTCTAAAGCCAATATGGATGTAAAAACACATAATTTATAAATGTCTTACCCATAAAGGAGCCCTCGTCGAAAATATAATCAAATGTTGCAGAGGCGACGCAGAGACACAAAGACAGGAGCACGGAACAAGACAGGAACATATTTTACCTTAAAATGGGGGAGAAACAAACATAAAATTAACACAATTATTAATCAAAGTCCTTAGGATGCTGAATAATTTTAATTTATTTTGCATTTTGATTTCAGGGCTTTTAGAGTTTGTCTAAGAATATTACAGACATTTTAACTCCCTCCTATTTCAAGATAACACAACTCATAATGACAATTATTGGTACTGTTAAAAAGACGAGTAAAAATAATAAATGTCTTAAATTAAATGTTTTAATGCAGTTGCATATTCTAACTCTAAAGGTTTTCATCAAATACCAACCTGTAATTTGAGTGAATTTATGCATTAGGGGCTGTGGCTATAGCCAAAAAATGAGAAAAATAAATAACTGAGCTATAGTTCAATATGACGTTATATTTTTATTACATTCTAATGAAAAACTTTCCTTATTTTTATATTGTAATCTTATGTTGTAAAAGCTGGTTGAATCATATGAGCGATTAAATCATTAGAACATAAAACCTTTTAATTTTTACTTTTTAAATGCATGTTCACGAGAGTGATGGATGTCAACCTCCTTCATTTTAACAATTAAACGTTTGTACTGTAGGTTGTAACATAAAACTACAGTTTTTCTGTTCATGCAATGAAATATCAGGTTCTTTTGAGATAAATATTAAATAATATGGAATTGAGCTGTATATGTCGCAAGATAAATGTTTTTTTTCTATGATAACGTGATATTATTGATCAAATGTTCACAGTTGTTTTTCTGGACATGCCAGCAAGGCCACTCGTTGAAATGGGAAAAACAAGAGAACATGCCATTCTGGTCAGCTTTTGTTTATCCCCAAAAAAACTTTGAGGAGGTCGAAATTTTTCACCTTTTGATCCCAAACTTTAGAAAATGTTGCCTTAAAATATTAGACAGCCATCTTTTCTTCCTGTTTTTAGATCTATTGCAAAAAACACATCTTCTCTCAATGATGCTTGGCCCGATTTCAAATGCTTCTATTTGAATAGAATGTTTTTTACTGTCATTATGCATCATTGTACAACAACACTGATTAATTAATATAAAACTGATAGATGTGTCCATGGTGGGAACTGTGATCAACAGTCCAGGTGTGTTCCTCAGAGAAACGCAGACCAGGGCGCTGAAGGAGTCCTTCCCCTCCATCTGTTGATGGCATAATGCCTTTTCTGCCCCTGACGTTTCTGGTTTTTAAGTGTTTTAATATCTGCTCATGTTCTGGTTTTATATCTTTTATCTATCCTATTTTTGTAGAGATCTTTGGGCAAACTTGCTTTTAAAAAAATGTGGTTTGGAAATAAATTGGACTGGCAGTATGGTGGAGGATGTGTGATGCTGTGGGCCTATTGTCTTCCGAAGGCCCTGGGAAATAGCACGGCATTTTAAACAGGCGGCTGGCACAGGGTTCAAGTAGTTGTCTTGCAATCGGTTGTCGGTTTGATTCCAGCGACTGGCCCAGGCACTCAAATCCAAGTTACTTGCCGATCTCTGTATCAGTGAATGAATGTGTGCGCGTTAGTGAGTTTGATTGGTTTAATGCGCTATGAGTGGTCAAAACTACTAGAAAAGCGTTGGATAAATTCAGTAGCTTTACCAAACTCCTGTCTGGTGGCTTGTGCCACACAACTGAACAAGGTTTATCATTCAGCAGTATTGCGGTCAACAACATTGGGTCAAATTAACCTTCTTCCGTGGCCATCTCGGGTCTTCAGACCTTAATCCCCTGAAAAAATGCACTAAAGGTTGAATTTTATAAAAAAAAATATTCCTGTGCTGCAATTAAGGAGATTTATTAGAGCACATTTTCACCAGGGCAGTAAGTATGGAGGTGCCCTAAACAAACATTTTCTGTAATTTGACCTAATTTTAGACAACTTCCATTGTCCAGATTGTTTAAGTTTTGCCCTCTTCAGGACAGGACTGTGGTGTCGCATTTGAGCCAACTACCAACCCTCCACCCCTCCCCAAAGAACGCATCATGGCTGCTGTGACGACACCCAACATAAACCGCACGTGTCACTTTCCACCCGTTTCCATCACGCCCCAACACTGCTCACATTCAGGCAGGAGGAGAGGAAAAATGTGTGACATGATGGAAGGAGCTCTGATGAGACTTTGATCCTTTTTTGGTGACACATTTTTCCTGTAAGGGCGCAGGATTTGGGATGAGGCATTTATGTACATAATTAGTCACATTGGTCGAGGTGCTTCAGTCCTTTCCAATGCAACAAACATAAACAATCTGCTTATTTATGATCTAATCTGGATAAACTGGTTAATAAAACCTTCACAAACCTTTTCTATTTTTTCCATTCTCACACATACAAATAAATGACCTTTTTTGCTTTACTAGAATTAAAGGCAGTTTAGTCAAGCATTTACTGTACAGGGATTGGTGAATAGTAGAGAAGTGGCAGTAAAAAAGCATGTCAGAGAGTCATGTTAGTATTTTTACAGTTTCATTATAATTTCCTCCATAATACTGTCACAAAAAGATTAATATCTTAGGCTTATAGATTAAAAAATGCTTTATTGTCTTTGCAAATATGGCATACAGCAAAATTTTGGTGAGTCTCCTTTAACAACATGAAATATTCACATTTAAAATCCCTTCCCCTCCCTGTTTATTTGAAACATCAATACTGATAAATGTGATCCAGAAGAACAGCGCAGGATAAATTTCCCAGTTTACGTAAAAAATTTATGGAAGTAGTTTATCTTGATCGAATTTTTCTACATCACAGAAACATTTTACCAGGGGTGTGCAGAGGCTCTCGTCCCTAGAAGCTCCATTTCCCCCTGTTTATATAACGAAAATATAATATATAGAATGATTTAAATAACAAAGTATGCATTAATGAATGTAGCAAATGGTAAATAAATACATGGTTCAGCTGCAGGCTTTTTATTTGAGACCTTACATGGCGTCTTTTTTCCCCACATCAGTCCTGTTTCCTCACTTTTGATATATCAACATGATCTGCCAGAAAGACAAAAACTGTCAAAACAGAAAATAAACTTTTGAAGGCTGGAGATCTGGTGATGTGGATCGCTTTAAAATACTGTCTGGCTCCTTCAAAGGAGAACTTTAGGCAATAAATAGTGAGTCATCCATATGTAGACTCAAAGGCCTTCAGGTTTTTTTAGATCATGGAGGAAGGCACATCTGTCAGCTAAACTGCTGCTGCCCTTCGGCCCAGCAGCGGTAGAAAGGGCTTCACCATGCTGCATCACTGCCTGGTTTGGGAACTGTTCAGTAGCTGACCGAGCAGCTCTCCGGAGACTGGTTGAAATTTCTCCGGATGTCTTTTTCTTGTTTTTTTTAACCCCTTCTGGAGGACATTTACCAAACTTAATGTCGCAATAGGACCTGACTTAACACACCTCTTTCATCATTTGTTCACCCTGCAACCTTTTGGCAGATGGTACAGATCTCTAAAGACACACACTGCCAGACTCAGGAAGAGCGTTTACCCAACTGCCATCACTGAACTGAATTACATTTCCCCTCTCCCCACCCTTCCTAAAACCACATGACCAGCATCTCTAGAAACTGAACAAAACATTTACTTTAAAACTGTCATGACTGCCAAGTCATTTTATTTGTGGTCAATGGCCTTCTACCTGTTTTTCATAACTCAGTTTTATTTCAATTTACTTGTTTTTTTCTGTTTTAACTGTATATTACTGAGGTGTTTAAAGGGGTGTGTATATGTGTGTGGGTGTACGGTAAGAATAACAAACAAAGGGAGGGTATTTTAAATGTGAATGTTTGCCATTCTTGACTCTCTGAACCTCTCTGTGGAGAGCTGCTCGGTCAGCTACTGAACAGTTCCCAAACCAGACAGATCTGCAGTAAGTTACAGCAATACCCTTTCTACTGTAGTCTGGTCTCTATGTTCTAAGGAAGTCTGATGGCCTCTCAGTGTAGATTTGGACGAATCCTCCTGAATGCCTTCCTTCGAAAAAGCCCGACTTTGCTGCAATCTTTTAAAATATCCTTATCACCAGATCTCCAGGCTTTCAAAATGCCTGCAGCTGAAATAATGTTATTATTGTTTGCTGCATTTACCAACGCATATTTTGAAACGTTATTCAAATCAAACCCTATTTTAAGGCACCTTATGTTGCTTTAAACAGAGGAAATGGAGCTTCTAGGGCCAAGAGTCTGCCAAAACTCTTCACATGCCTGTTAAAATGCCAGGTTGTTGTAATGTAAAGAATGAGACCAAAATAAATGACCTCTATGCTTTTTCCACAAATATTGTGAAATTTGTGCAGTTCAGTGGAAAAACAGATCTGCTAGAGGGAAACTGTAAGAGAAATCAAAAAGCTTTAAACTCTCAAAGTGAAACCTTGCTGAAATGCTTTCTGATTAGTTTTCAGCATTCAGTCACCTTGAGTTCATGGTTTCCAGCTATTATAGTTATTCTGATTCACCTGAAATAAAGTTCACACTGCGAAAAGGGAACTAAAAGTAAGTAAAACTTTCTTAAAATGATCGTATTTGCCCTTAAATAAAATGATCTGCCAATGGAATGAGATTTTTGCACTTAAAATAGGAACAACTCATCTCCATCGTCTTATTTCAAGTGCAGTATGTCTAATTATCTTATTTTAGGGGTGAAAATGCTCATTCCATTCACAATTCATCTCTAAAATAAGATTATTAGATTTCCTGCACTTGAAATAAGACGATGGAGATGAATTGTTCCTATTTTAAGTGCAAAAATCTTATTCCATTGGCAAATAGTCTTATTTACCTGCTCAAATCAAGGAAAAATACAATGATTTGAAGAAAATTTCACATACTTTTAGTTCCCTTTTTGCAGTGTACTAATTCTCTTTGCAACTTTTAGCTACATCTATGCACGCATATATATACTTTGACACAATAAAGACAATAACTGGAGGAAATGTGCGAAAATAGTGATAATAAAGCAGCTACATAAAGCACCAGTGGCGTTCTACAAATGAGAACAGTTCTCTATTCTGCACATGTCCAGACGAAGTAGAAGGCATTTTCTCCAAAAAGAAACCCCACCCAAGTCTGACTAAAACATCTCACAATCTTTTGGGTCACCATGTTATGGTTTAATGCAGGGGTCACCAACATGGTGCCCGCGGGCACCAAGTAGCCCCTGAGGACCACATGTGGTGCCCACGAGCCTGTTCTAAAGACAGCCCAATCCACCAGTGAGCTGCATCTAAAGCTTTATTTTATTCTGTTACTGTTCCTGTTTATTCACACTTGCATTTATATAGATTTAAAAATGCCAATATCTATAACAAAGCATGAAATATGTATTTATTTTACATAAAGTTAAGATGAACTCTGACTCTTCTAGTTCAAAGATCAGTACTGGTAGCCCTTCGTATCACACAACATCGATGAAGGAGTTCTCAGTTTGAAAAAGGTTGGTGACCCCTGGTTTAATGGAACCAACTAAGAATTTGGGCTCATGGTTTCAAATGCTATGTTTGGGGCAAAGCTGTAAGGCACGTCACCAAAACAGCACAATGTCCACTGTAAAGCATGGCGTGGGAAGCATCATGCTCTGGAGTTACTTTCACTTTTATTTGGAGCTTTCACCAAAGTGGATGAAATGATGCAAGGTTCCTAATGTCAGATGGTTTTTACCCAGAACCTTGAGATGTCTGCTAGAAAGCTGAACAAAAGGATGGATTTTAGTCCTGAATATTACTGTAGTAGGTTAAAGTAACTCTCCGAATCAACCAAAGAGCGGCTTCACAAGAAGGAAATTAAAGTTTTGGAAAAGCCCAGCCAGCGTTCAGAGCTAAATGTGTTCCCTCTTTCTGGAGAGGGTCCGACAGTTAGCTAGCTAGCTTGATAACTAGCTTGATAGCTAGCTAACTAGCTTGATAACTCGCTTGAGAGCTAGCTATCTAACTAGATGGATGGATGGAAGATAGATAGATAGATAGATAGATAGATAGATAGATAGATAGGTAGGTAGGTAGATAGATAGATGCAGCCATAAAATACAATAAATACATATTACCACAAAATGAATGAAACACAGCTCACACAAAATATTCACTCTTTTCTTTTTGCTACTTTCCCCCTTTCCCTTGTCAATCATTGCTAATTAATCAAACTAAAATTAAAAACAAACTAACAAAAGTAAATACACGAAGGAAAAGAAAGTGTGCTGGTATTTTTTGCTACACTGTGACATATTTACGATCGGAGACGAACAATCTCAGACACCTTGGCCAAGAATAATGTGGCGGGCCAGACTGGGAGGAGCACCCAGAAAGGCTCAGCTGGGTCCAGTGATCATGGAGATGATTCCTTAAAAGGGATGTGGTCTAAAAATCTAAGAAGGGGTCTCCGGTGCTCAAAAAACTTTCCCTGGAAATCCTCAAATAGAAAACTTAACTTTAATATGTGGAGTAGGATTAATGTTGGCGTCTAGAATGGCAGAGATCGCCCAGAAATAAGAATACCAGTAAGTAGATAACCTGGGACAGGAGCAGAACCTGTGCTTCAGGTAGTCTGGGGCTTGTCCGCATCTATCCATTCATCCACCTTGTTGGGGTTGAGTCGGGACATTCTGGTCTTGCAACAGATGAAACTGTCCTAAACCCAGTTTGGCTCAGTTTGAGGATGAATTAATGGTTTAGAGAGAACCCATCCAGACACCATCAGAGAGCTTTCCCAGCTTGATCTCATTTTACCTCATCTGCTGGGGATAAAATGTCATAAAGGTACGATACCTGACCACTGGGTTTACCGTTCACTTTGAGTACCAGCTCAATGCCAACAGGAGGTGCTGTTGGGTGTTGGTCCAGGCAAGAATCTGAGAAAATCCAGGTGTTGAAGATTGAACCCTGAGTTTAGTTGGTCATTATGAGAATGGGCTGCATGGGGAAAACTTCTCTGTCACAGTTTGACCCAACATTTGTCCCTTGAGTTTCAGATGTTTTTTTTTTGTCCAGAAAATTAGAAAAAAAAGTTGCAAAGATCCAAAGAAAAGCTTGAAGGACCTCAGAACCTCTGGAGAACTGCTGATCAAGAGCAGAAATATTAATTTTGAATAGAACATGGAGCAGACCCATTGCAGGCTGCAAAAATGTCTGAAAGTCTTGCAGCTGTATTAATCCTTTCAACTGGGATGTAGCATCTTCTATCTTTAGTTTTATTTTTTAATCTCTATCACTAAAAATGTATTGTTTAGGTTGGTCTGATCTGTTTCTCTCTTTATGTGTTATATATTAGCAAAAATAACTCTATTACTCTTATATGTGTCATGACCTTGCAGCACTTTGGTGCAACTTTTGCTTAACTTTTGCTTATAGTCCTGAAATTCTCCCATTTTTTTAAGAAATAAAAATTTAAATATCAAAAAAATCCAAGTGAAACAGGTTTTGGCTTACCTGATGTAAAGCTCTCCTCAAGTCAAATGTGTTTTTGGCTCAGCTGACCTGTTGCTTGTTGGGTCCTGAATTTAAACGTCCTGCAGAGAAACAGCAGCAGCAGCTCAGGATGCTTGGTGGAGCACAGAGGAAAAGGTTCTGGACCGGTCCGGCTGTCAAACCTCAGAGTGGAGCAGCCAGAAAGCTGCTCAAACTCTGACTCTGAATTTGACCTTCAAAATAAAAGCTCATGGCCTCTGAAAGTGTTTCTCATAATAACAATTAGTAATAATAATGACGAATGTATTTCTCAAACACTTTCAATCAAAGTGTTGTACCCAGAGGAAAATTAACCCACCAAACAATAAAATACATACAAAAAATACAAATAAAATTGTAAATATGAACATTAAAAGTGATAAAACAGCTATAAAATCCGTAAGAATCAGAATTAAAACAGTGAGTGAAATAAAGATAAAAAGTGCCAGTTTGAAAATAAAAAATTAAATGCATGACAATTCATAGTCTAAATATCATATTAAACAATATCTTTCTTCTTTTCACTAAACAACATTAAATGCACACGCTTGCTTGAGATTTTCTATAGTTCTGTTATACAAAATTAATAATTTGCTCATTTACTGTGTTTTTGCAAACCATCGAGACCTCTACAGCTCGCTGCATCCATGTTTTGTCTGTTCATCGCTTATTTGTAGCACTGAGCATGAATAAATGGAGTAAATGAGTTTTTCTGCGAACTGGAGCATTAAAAACAAGATGAACTGAACTGAGTCATTAACTGACTCGTCTCAGCGAAAGGTGCCCGTTTGCTTTGGGTTTTTGTCAGATCATCTGCCTCCTCCATGAAAAGTTTGTTGTTTGACTGTTGTAAAAATTAAAAAATTAAATCGTTCACCTGTAAGGTTGTTCAGCGTCTTTTGTTGGACCTGCTGCCTTGTTCATGCTGCGATTTGGGCCTTTGTTCACTGCTTACACAGGCCTGGTTTAAAACAACAGAAAACAGGTGATTTTTTTTATGGTTTGTAGGTGTTTGACAAACCAGGTAAACTGGATGCTTTTATTTTGAAAGGGTCAGACATCCTTGACTCATTTTTGTGGTTTAGTGAGTAAAAGAGTGGGAAAGGCTGGGAGTGTGTGCACCATCCTATGTATGGCAGTGCTGAGGTAACGATAGGAGGAGCCAGCCTGTGTTAATAATTAGTCCTTTTCATTTCAAGCAGTCTCTTCAAGTTATTAGCTGCTGTTTATTTATTCCAGATTCTCCTCAGAGACTGAATGACAACGGGGACAGAATCAGATTCTGTGTCTCTGCTGTGATGATGGATGATGATTTAGCCCAGAGGGACACAGATCCCCCCACGTTTCTTTAAACGGACACTTTCTCATTCCTCGCCTCTTTGACTTCTGTGGTTGTTTTATTTTTCTTCCTTCAAATAGAGGAAAATAGCGGGCCAAAGTGGGCACAAAGCTCCCCTTTGAGTTCAGTTGCACTGAGCACTCACAGGACAGGAAACAGCGATTACAGCACGTTCCCATGTCTGAAAACACTGTTGCCTCGGCTACAAATGAACCTTAATTGCCTGAAGACTGCAGTTTGTTCGGTTTCAGTGGCTTTAATACGAAGTCAGAGCTCATTTTTATACATAAGAGCTTGTGTTGCTTTTTTAAAAAATCCTGCTTCGATCATTCCTCGATGCTGCAGGGCGCAGGAATCAGGAGAGTGATGCATTTTACGGGGAGCTCCCTGAATTTAAACTCAATCTGGTTCTGGGCCTCAAACAGCAGGAGAAGGCCTGTCTGTTCCCTCTCTGTACGGTTAGCCTTAGTCACCAATTGTTCAAAGTTTCCCAGTTTAGATTTCTTCCCCCTTTTTTGGGGGGGATATTTTGGAACGAGGTGTGTCTCCCAGCCAGGTTATTTACACTGGAGCCGAGGTCGGGAGAAATGACTGAACTGTTTGTCAAACCGGAGGAACTTTCACCCAGCGAGCTGTCAACAAAGCCAAACTGTTAGCAGGACCGAGCTGCAGCAGGTTCAGGGAAACGAGACGGTCACCGTGACTTTGACTGGCTGTGTTCCTGCTTCTGAGGAGGATTATTATGGGAGAAGCATTCATTTCAGTGCTTTTCATTGTTATTTAAGCAAAATACAGCATAGTTATGAAATCAAGCGACAGAAATAAGTGGTTTTCTACATTTTTCCATATGAAAATAAAATATCCAAGGCAAGGCAAGGCAAGGCAAATTTATTTATATAGCACAATTCAGTACAAAGACAATGCAAAGTGCTTTACATGATTAAAATATAGCAAAATAAAACAGAATAAAAGCAAGTGGGAATAAAATGTAGATAGAAAAAAGAACAAAGAAGTGGTGATTCAGTTAACTAGAACAGTTGAAGGCAATCCTAAACTGTGTTTTTAATCTTGATTTAAAGGAACTCAGGCTTTCCGCACCTTTACAGTTTTCTGGAAGTTTGTTCCAGATCAGTGGAGCATAGGAACTAAATGCTGCTTCTCCGTGTTTAGTTCTGGTTCTGGTTCTGCAGAGCAGGCTGGAGCCAGAAGACCTGAGTGGTCTGGAGGGTTGATGCACTGATAACAGGTCTGTGATGTATTTAGGTGCTAATTCAGGGATTTATAGACTAACAGAAGGATTTTAAAGTCTATTCTCTGAGATCCAGGGAGCCAGTGGAAGGACTTCAGAACCGGGTCCATGTTCTCTACTTTCTTAGTCTTAGTGAGGACTTCAGAACCGGGTCCATGTTCTCTACGTTGTTAGTCTTAGTGAGGACTTCAGAACCGGGTCCATGTTCTCTACTTTCTTAGTCTTAGTGAGGACGCGGGCAGCAGCGTTCTGGATCAGCTGCAGCTGTCTGATCCACTTTTTAGGCAGGCCTGTGAAAACACCGTTGCAGTAATCAATTCGACTAAAAATAAACGCATGGATTAGTTTTTCCAGATCCTGCTGAGACATTAGTCCTTTAATCCTGGAAATGTTCCTCAGGTGATAGAAAGCTGACCTTGTAATTGTCTTTAGATGCTTTTGGAGGTTCAGGTCTGAGTCCATCACTACTCCCAGGTTCCGGGCCTGATCAGTGGTTCCTAGCTGTAGCTGTGTGCTAACTTTTGACGGCATGCATTTGCATTGATATTCCCCTGATGATACTCAGCGTTAATCATCCATAAATCCTGATGAAACCCATCAGTTACATACACTATAAGTATTTAGATATTCTGATTTTAAATTCAGAGAAGACAGAAGCACAGTCTTTTAAAAATAAACTTCTTAATCCATCACTTCATCTGGACCGCATTAAATTGGCTTCTGGTAATAAACTTGAAAACCTTGGCATTATTTTTGACCAGGGTTTCCTTTTTCACTTTTTTGTGAAAATATCCTGCCTCAGCTGTAGAAAAGCATCCCCACATCATAATGCTGCTGCCACCATGCTTCACCATATGGGTGACATATTCAAAATTATGTGCAGTTAAATGGGTTATATGTGAAATGTAAACATTTTTATGCATGCATATATGCATCCTTAGTTTATGAAAACACATAAGGACCATGAGGAATTAACAGATGGACTGTACTAGGGCTGGACAAATTAGAAAAAAAAACATATCGATGGAAACAATACAAAGTATCTGAATTTTGTTAATAACACTTTTTGCTTACTTTTTAAATACAGTTACATTCGAACAGGAACCCAAACCTGCATTTAAAACGTGGCTGAATATAGCAAATATTTTTAAAGAGAGACCAGAGTCTGCTCTTATTGCTTAGAAAAGACAAGGAAATAAAAACAAATAATAATAATAATAATAATAATAATAATAAATGCAATTTCTAATGCACTTTTCATCAGCAAGATCTCAAAGTGCTACAGAGTTAAAAGAAGTTAAAAACAACATAAAGGAAATTAAAAACACAATTAAAAACAGTAAGATAAGGTTAAAAATAGGTTCATGGTTAGCATTCATGGGCCTTTCTGAATAAAACGTTCAGAAGATAAAAAAAAAAAAAAAGATAATAATCAGTCGACTCCCACAGAAGAATTAACAAAGCGTCTTTATCTTTTAATAAGACAAATCCACAAAAACATTTTTATGTTTTGAATCTACGACAATTTCTCCTGAAAAACGACTGTTTCACTGAAACATTGTAGTTTAATGTCGGGCAGGTACTTTTGTGGCCCGTAAATACGCTTGACCTGATGATTTTGACCCATGTGGCATAAAGTTTGGACACCCTTGGTTTATGCAAGCAGAAAGAGGAAAGCTTTCCTCACCGTAGACGTCATATGTTGTTCACTGAAGAGAGCGGTCCGCTTGCAGCACAGCGGGACTCTGGGTAAACCGCACGTTCTGCTGTTTTTGATTTTACAGTTGTGCTATTTGTGTTGGTGGACACTTCCCAACGTCCCTCATGTTCAGTTTACCCACAGAGGAGCCTTGTAAACCCACTGCTCACCCAGCCGCTTACAACATGCTCCTTTCACAGCCCCTTTAACAGCCTTCTCCAGGCTTGCCGCTGGGCCTGCAGGCAGGTGTGCAACCGAGCCGTCATCCCACCGAAGACGTCAGCGTTGGCACATCATACATCAGCCGCGGTTTGCCCTGTTTGAGGAGGACGGGTCACCTTGTAGAGAGTCTACAGTCGGAGAGGGCGAGCATCAGCAGACTTCAGGTTCTGAGATTTGGGTTTTGGTTAATAGTTAATTAAGGTGCATCACTTCACCTACTTCAGTAAACACCTGATTATCAGACTGAACTTTAATACCAGGACGACTGCTGACGGTTAACCAGCAACATTGACGGTTTCAACGTGACGAATACATTTATACACATTTTTAAATCTGGCTTCTTTATCTCGTTTTTTTCTCTCTTGCATGTTTTATTCAACCAATAACGCAGAGGTCTTATTGAATGCTTTGGGGGAAAAAATTGCCTTTTTTGCTAAAAATGCACCAAAAAAATACTCGGCGTTACAACAAAGATCAAAATACAGTGACGTAAAAAAGTATTTGCCTCTTTACAGATTTCTTCTGTTTTGTCTATCTTAAATGTTTCAAATCAACAAACTGATTTTACTATGAAACAAAGATAAAAATAATTATAAAGTAAATATTAGCATCAGATTTTGGATTATTTCATTTTGGAAGAACTTTGTCCAAACCGGCTGGGCTTGTAGAAAATCTGTCCGTCTGTGATAGCTAGCTACAGCCAGACATGATTACTATTTGACCTGCACACTTCAAAAAGGGAACTAAAAGTAAGTAACATTTTCTTGAAATGAGTATATTTTTCCTTAATTTGAGCAACTAAATAAGACTATTTGCCAATGCAATTAGTATTTCTACCCCTAAAATAAGATAATTAGATATACTGCATTTGAAATAAGATGATGGAGATGATTTGTTCTAATTTTAAGTGCAGAAATCTTATTCCATTGGCAAATAGTCTTATTTAGCTGCTCAAATCAAGGGAAAAAACACTTATTTCAAGAAAATTTGACTTACTTTTAGTTCCGTTTTTGCAGTGCATAACCAAGAACCACTGAAAACAGAACCTGCCTGACGGCAAGAGGCAGGCCAAACCACCCCAAAGGCAACACGTCCTGCCCAGACTAAAGGAAATTCAAGGACAGATGAGAAACTATGACATCTATCAGAAAGGAAAGGGCTATAAATCGATTTCAAAAAGCTTTGGAGCTCCAATGAAGTTCAGCGAGAACCACAGAAACAAACATGGAACAGTGGAGAACCGACCCAGGAGTGGTTGGCCCACGAAAGTTTCTCCAAGACGCATCAGCGACTCATCCAGGAGGTCACAGAAGAACCCAGAACACCTTCTAGAGCTGAGACGTCCCCTGTCTTCGTTAAGGTCAGAGGTCATGCTTCAACAATAAGAAACTTCCTGAGCAACAATGTTGAGGCCAGAACCACTGCTGACCCAAAACAGCACAAAAGCCTGTTTCTCATTCACCAAAAAGATGCTGGAAAATGTTCTGTGGACTGACAAGACAAAAGTGGACCTTCAGTCTAAAGGTGTGCGTCTCGTTACATCTGGTGTAAAACTGAAACAATGATCATACAGTCAAACATGGAGGTGGTGGTGTGATGGTCTGCGGTTGCTTTGCTGCTTCGACCCATTAATGATGGCATCACAAAATCCTGCAGGAGAATGACCAACCATTAGTTGGAGACCTGCAGGTCCACTTGGGTTCTGCAGCAGGACCGTGATCTGAAGCACTCCAGCAAGTCTACTCCTGAATGGCCCAAAAAAACAAAAACAAATCTGGACTTAAATCTGCCTGAGATGACCTGAAACCGGGCTTTGGTGTTCTACAACCGTCCAGTGTTGCCGAATTAAAACAAAAGGCCGGAATTCCTCCTCAGCGATGCAAAAAACTTACTGCCAGTCAACACAAATGCTCGATGCTGCCCAAAGCGGCACAACCAGTAATCAGGTTTAGGTAGCAATTACTTTTTGACATGCTGGGCTGGCCTGGTTTGGAGAACTTTATCCTTCATAGATGAAATCACAACTTTTAAATCTGCTTTTTTGTAATTATTCAGGTACCAAAGAACACCAAAGAAATGTGCAAGAGGGCAAATGCTTTTTTCCACGCACTGTCAAACACAACTACGTAAATGTCATCTGAGGGCCCGTCCAGGGGCCAACATAATCCAACGGCAACACTTTTCAGCAGACAGGCAACGAGCAAAGCCTCAAAAACAAACAGCCACTGTGCAAAGCCTGCCATTAGTTGTGAAAATAAACCTTCAACCATGAGTGGCAGAACCTTTTAACAGCCCATATATGTGTCAGCAGCGTTGCAGGTTGCAGATATGACGTGTTGGCAGATGAAATGACCCTGCAGAGGATAGAGAGGGAAAATTGATCGTTGAAGCATCACTAGCTTCTTTTTTGACCAGACTGAGGATCTGCACATTCCTAGAGGTTTCTGACACGTCCTCCATGACTTAATGTACGGCAGCAATCAGGCAAACTGCACCGCACCTCCAAAACAAAACTCTGTAAGATGTTGAACTGCCGTTTAGATAAGTGTGTACTTTATATAATTACTCCTTTTATTTTATTTATATTTAATTGCATTTTATTAGTTAGACAATAAAATAACAATAAATTGATTTGATGGTAGGATTAGAGTTTCATTTTGCAAACTTTGCAGTGTGGGGATAATTTGACAGAAAACTGTAAGTCTTACAGCAGCGAGGGGGAAAAAAAGTGTCCCAAAGGTGTTGTCAATCACAATGTCTCTACCAGATGTGAGACATAAATGTGCTGTAAACCTAATATTCTGTAGTAAAGTCTTATCAACATCTTTAAACCTAACTTTTGAAATAGTAAACATATCAAAAGATCACTTCAGTCAGGCAAAAAGCAATGTTCCATGACCTTTTTAAACTCTTAATTGTGTTGTGGTGTTTTTTTTTGTTTTTATTTCTTTGATCAAAATCCCAGTATTCTTTTTTTATTTACTTTTTCCCCCACATTGAATAGAATACATTTATTGCATTCTATTCAAGTCTACTATATTTTTGTTTTCTTTTTTTATAAAGTTGTTAAAAAAAAGGTTCACAGAAGTGAACCGAATAATTAGATAAGCTTATTTAAATTTCCTTTAAATCTTATACATTTACGCCTTAAGACAGTGGTAATGCCAAGGTGTATTTGAGTTTATCTGTGCAAAAGTCACCAATAGTCCTTTAGATCTTCAGGTAGTAAGAGTTTCAAGGGTATTCAGAGTAAAGACTGATATTGTTTTTACAAATTGATGCCTGTCTTGAATCAATAAATGGAAATGGGAAAAGATAAGATAACATAGACTTTAGTGAGCTCACAGTGGAGAAATTCACTTGTCACATCGGCTCAATAATCAAAAGAACGTGCAAAAAGGAGGAAAAGGTGTATATAAGGTATAAACAGTGTGTCCACATATATACAGTGGATCGAAAAAAATAAAAATAGATTAGACCCAATAGACCCAACAAGCACAGATTTAAGATGACTTATGTACATTCAAGGTGACTTATATACATATGGATTTGACGATGTACATTAAAGTACGTGGTACCAGGTAAAGAACTACAGTGAGGTAGTGAGATAGCTATAACAGCTGAAGTCACTTATTTAACAGGATTATTGCACACGTTATTGCACAGGGTATTAAATAGTAATTGCACATTAGCTATTGCACAAGTTATTACAGTTATAGTGCAGCATTGTAAAGTCTGATGGCAGCAGGGATGAATGACAACCACTGCTCAAGATCCCTTTATGCCATCACAGTAGCTGAGTTAGTTATTCCATCTGGTATTTTAACGCACATGGTAGTTTAAATTAGTGTTTTTATGTTGTTTTAAGACTATGTTTTGTCTTAACTAAGATGTAGTCGTCGATTTCACCGTTAGATGGCGCCAATGTTCTCCTACCAACGTTGGCTGCTGATCATTGGTCCACACTCAGTCTTGGTCACGCCTCCAACGGCAACTCTTTATCCCTATTGGCTGATTTAGACGTCAATCATTTATCTGTCAAATTGGCGTCATGCAAACTGTCAACAGAGACTGGAGTGAAGCAAAGCAGCAATGGCTGCAGCGAAAGCCCTTCTAGTGACACCGTAAGTTTAACATTTTACCTCCTATTACAGATAAGCGTTAATAGGTGTCCAGTGCTAACTGTGGATATTAGTCATGCAGTTAGATGTCGGTGTCAAATTCAGACGTAACGGCGGCAGAAGACCTGTTTACGCTGCCGAAATAGCGGCTAGTCGGATGCTAACACACAAGCTAACAGCAGCTAAAATATGTCGTAAAAATTAATGTTAGTTCGAGACAAGTGTTACCGAAACGAAAAGCTGTAAAAGCGGCGTTTAATTTGGCAATTGTGGTTTTTAAACATTGTTTTTTTTAAGGGATTTTAGCTTTTTCTATATCATTTGCATGAAAAGTAAATTTCAAATGTGCTTCGTATTTCTGTGAAGTAAAGGTTAGAATCAAGGTGACTGATTCTGTTAACTGTGACCGTGGTTAATAACCGTGCTTTTAAATTTGATTTAAACCAATAACCGTGACGTTTTTCAGACAGGTAAACGTGTGAGGCCCTGTCCTTCCCGTTGAAACGTCACAAGCACCCAGATAAACGTATTTCTCCTTTAACTCACTAAAATGTGTTTACTTTATCTGACTAAAGTCTCTTTTAAGAAGTTTAGATTACGTTATCACATTATCAGTTATTATCAAACTCTTAAGTTGCACCGTTTTTATGGACAATTATAAATACACAAACTCACATTTAATTTAATCTGAATATGAAACTTTTAATAACTGTATAATATATTTTACTTCTGTTGTGGACGTTTTCCTTTTCTTTGCTGCTAATTGGCACCTGCATTTTCCAACTGTGGAAAAATAAATTATTATGCTATCATATTCTCATTCCCATATTTTATATTAAATAATACAGTTTTATTAATTTGAATGAAGACCATATTATATTTTCTTTTCAATCACTCAGTTAATAAACCAAATTTTGTTTATAAAGAGCTTTAACATACTACAAAGCACCCAAAGTGCTGTTCAGGTGAATAAAAATACCATGATAATAAAAGCAGTTATCAATAACAACAACACAACAAAAATAAACAATAAATCCATTAAGAAGTATTAAGAAATATTCCCATTATTTATTGATCTGGAACGATCCAGTTTCTCTCTGCTAACCAACCTGCAGTAACTGAAATACGAGTAATAGTCAGTTCATAGTGAAAAGAAATAACTTATCCTTTATTTGAGGTGTTTTTACATTTATTTATTTTTTATTTGGACCTTTTTAATGTATTTGATTTTGTTATTAGAAAAAATACATCTGGGGCCCGTTCTTCGTACGTTGCTTAAAACATCCGAGATCAAATGACACATCCAAGATGATTTCATCCGGCTAATCATGATCCGGCTAATTGGGTTCTTCGAACACACCTGTTGTTTACGATTAGTATCGCTGGGTTGAGTTATCTGAGATAACTGCGCGTTCATGCGTCGCTTTAAAAGGGGAAATGTGTCGATAGTAGAAACAATGATCAGCAACGCTGCTATTGGCTGTTCAGCATGGCCAAAGAACGCCCACAGTTTTTCTCCCAAGCAGAACAAGAGCTTTTAATGGAAGGTTATGCTGAATTTGAGTCATTAATTAAAACGACAGGGAACACCTCAAAGTCTGCTAAAGCCAGGAGAGAGGGCTGGCAAAAAGTAGCAGACAAATTAAATGTGTAAGTGCTGTCCATGGTAGATGTTTCTATCACTTTCTACAGAATGTATTTTTGCTTTTTAATAATTTCATATTTACTTTGTTATTTTATGTCAGAGCCTCCACGGGACTAGAACATGGGGACAAGTAAAAGTGAAATACAAGAATATTCTACAAAATGGTAGCCTTTAATTATTATACTTTATTTTAAAAAGCAACTTCACTTGTTATGGCAACAGATCCAATATCGTTGTCATTCCTTAGACACTGGAAGTAAAGGACGCGTGCAAAATGTGAATTTTAACTAAAAATTCTTTATCTATAAAAAATGAAGTTTTTCCTTTCCCAAGTCATCCACAGTTTACACGGTCAAAAACTGTATTGCTCCGTGTCTAGATAATCCATCCATAGTTTTTTC
Organism: Fundulus diaphanus; assembly: GCA_037039145.1. Lineage (NCBI taxonomy): Eukaryota > Metazoa > Chordata > Actinopteri > Cyprinodontiformes > Fundulidae > Fundulus > Fundulus diaphanus. Next base: position 4,739,149 of record CM073122.1, read on the forward strand.
TGATACAATATACGGCTTGACAGGAAGCAAAGTAAACTAAACTTCACAATAAAATGGCCTGAACAAATCTTCTTACTGAATAGGATAAAAATAAAAAGCAAACCATCATACAAATAACTTAAATATTTTCTATTTATGGCTCTAACACCACTTTTTCCTCTTTTTAAAAGCCACTGTTAAATGATGTGTTTGTCTGTTTATAACGGCCACCAAGAAAACCTCTCTACAATTACACTGTCGCGCTGCGCTCAAGGATCGTGTCTATTGCGCAATACGCGATTAATTCAAAATGTTCTGCAAATTATTCTTGCACCTTCCGCAACAGGTTGCTGTCGTAACAATGGACAAGACATGGCTACGACAGACTTGCCTATCTGCTCCGCCTATAAAGCTGCGATCTAATCCTGTTTACATGAAATAAGCCTGCTCGCGAGCAGGTTTAAGTTTGCGCACATGTTGCTATGACAGCAAGTCCAGGATGAGTTTCCAAGAACCAAACGATCCAAGATCTTGCCAAATCGTCAACAATCAAATCCAGCTAACTGAGTTAGCGACGTACAAAGAACGGACCCCTGGGCTCCATCTTAGTTAAATAAATAATAATAAAAGCTTTTTTTTTTAACACATGAGGTTAAATAATTTTAGATATTGCATTAAGCCAGATCATTTCCAACCTTAGAAATGACAGGGCTTGTATTTTTATTTTTTATTTTTTGGTCCTGTTTACGGTCACTGAATGTGGCAGAAAGATTTGACATATTTCCTCTTTTATTTGGGAACAGAACATTCAGTTTTACCCATAACCAAATGAACTGTAATGAGGAGTTAAAACATCACCTAACCAAACACAAAATGTAAACGTCTACAACGTATTAGTTAATCAAGATGCTAAGAGTCTAAATCATAATAAAAATGATGTCAGCTGCTGGTGTTTTTGTTGGGTAATTATTTAATAAACCTTTAAATTTCAGATTGAGTGTCGCTGAGACTTTTCTTCCCATGAAATATGACCAAAATACCCCTGAGTTACCTCCTGCTGGGTGATAAAATTAATTTCCACGCCCAATAGACTGAACAGAAAACCACTCATCAGCAGAGGTAAAAACCTGGGATGCAAATCAACAATCAACTTGTGATTAATTGTTGATTAATGGTTTATTAGATTAAAGTTTCATCCGATTAACTGATGATGTCTGCTAGGTGGCCCTTCTGTCAGTATTGTAGTGCAGACTCTGTTTGGGCCGCTTTACATGAAGGAAAATCAGGTTGACGGGCTGTTCTTGGGGAGGATGTTAGTAATAGGTGGTCGATTTCAGTGAATAGGTAAATTATTTCCACTGTTTAGTTACTAAAAAGTGGAATTACTTAAATACATTTAGGGCTGGCCAAAGTAAGGCCTGGGGGGCATTTGAAATAATTTCACGTAGGCCAGCAGTTCAAGACTCTGGTACAACAAAAGAGCATGGAGCTGGTGCAGACATTTTCAATGACAATTTTATATCTTCGTCCATTTAACTTGGCTAAACACAGCAAGGGTTCTCGTTCTTGTTGCTGACAAGAAAATAAACATTTTCTAGATGCATTCGAGCTAAAAAGTTAAGAAAATTTAGACCTTTTTTTATGAAGACAGACATCTCAGACCCTCTTCGGACTTCAATGCTTTCTTCTTTTCCACTTTGCTTCATTAAAATATTGCATGTTTAATGTATTGCTGAGCCTGTAAAAAGGAAAGAATCCAAAATAAAATGATTTTTGCCCAGGTATCTCTGTGATTGGGGTTAGTAGGTCTGTATATGGTGAATATATTATCATCACAGTATCAGTATCGCAGTATCTGGGTGCAATATTCAGAGTACAAAGAACAGTTTGGAGGGCAATAATTATTGCTCCAAGTGTTATGAACCTGCGTTTTTCATGCTTATGTGATAATTAGCCTGTCGGACAGAGGCTCACAGCAGCAGACGCTCACACCGGACACCAAGGACGTTGTCCAAAATGCTCACAGAGTGACGCAAGCACAGATGGGAAAGAGAGGAAAGAAGAAAATTGCAATATATAGCACCTAATATTGCCACAGTTAGATTTTTTGATATCTGATACATCTCTAATGAAATTCAGAGCGGGAGGGCAGGTATTGCATTTTATATAACCCATTCCCGCTAATTTAGTTAATACCATGCGAGACGTTGCCGCTTGCAGTAACGGCGGTTTATAACTTGACCATTTGGATCAAAGTCAAAAAGTAAGACGAGGAAGAGAACCTCCGCTACGCACTTTGGCGCGCTCTCTGCTGTCGGATCAACCGTCCTGCAAGGATTCATCGCTGTTAACCGCAAGGTAAACCAAACATGGGCCGCTGGTAAAACTACATCCTGAGGTCGCCCAAAGTTTCAGGCTAATTGGCTCAAAATATATCTACGGCTGGGACACAATAATGGTGAACTGAACTGCTCTTTGTAAAAGATACGGCGCGATGCGTTTTACCTGCCGATGCTATAAAACTGTGGCGGATAGGCGTAGCTTTGATCACGTGGTGTCGGTAGTGACTGTAAGATCACCTGTTGGCTCACCTGATGAGTTTCAGTGGGTGGGTGACGGGGGGTGTCTACTTTTTGCAGACCGCTTTAAGTTTTGGATGTTTTTTTTTGCCTTTGATCACGTCTTGAACCTGTGGATGCATTGTTTTTTATGCTGCTGCGGAACATGGATGTATGATTCACTGATTTCAGTACCAATAAAAGAATCTTAACTGCAGCCTGGACTGACGCGCGCGTCAACAATAATTCCCCTACTCAGCGACTCAGTTTGTTTGACTATCGCCAATAGGGCTGCACAATTAATCTAATTTGCAATATAATCGCAATTTAAAAAAACGCAATTTCCAAATCGCAGAGGTCTGCATGTAACAATTAGTGAATCAGACGCGTCCTTTTTGTGTCGGTAAAATGTTTAAAGTGGGTTTTCCTCCACATGGAAGAGAGCTGCAGCAGTGAGATAATCTCATTTTATTACTTGTTTTAGAGTTTATATAATCATACTTTTTACCGGAAACTTTCAGGAATCTCACCATAGCATTAAGTTCTGGTCAATCAGTTTAATACATAGACTAGTTTGTTGGTTGCACTTTATGTTCAACAAGGATTGATGGCCAAATCAATTGAATGCTGTTCTCTTGAATAATATTCTGATTTATAAAAACATTAAAATTTCTTGTTTTAAATAGTCCTTGTTTACAAACATCTTTATCTACAGGCCATTTTTGTTGCTTGTAGTTAATGCAGAGAAATGTCAAAATCAAATCACAGTTTTGGTTGAAATGTATCGTAGTCAGAACGCAATCATTTCTGCTCCGAGTTGAGACGCAGCGGCTCTTTTAGCACCTGATCTGCACAGCGATGAAACAGATTGATTTGTTGTTTGTATATGTTTAAAAATACATGATAAATTAAACTGGGGGGAAAAATTGCATTAAATCGCAATATTAAGATAAAAAAATTGCAATTAGATTATTTTCCAAAATCGTTCAGCCCTAGTCGGCAATAAAAACGTCCACTTTGCGCCGCCAATCAGGCGCCGTTTCTCATGCAGCAGCAGTGGAAAGAAAACAAAAGGCAGATTCAGCACAAAATGGGACGGCTGAAGCTGTTGAAGAGGAAACGAAGGAGCTTCTAAAAACTGTCTCCTTTATTATTTATAATTGACCAAAACAACGTTTTTTCCATCTGCTTAAATTAATTTAAGACATGGAGCGCCCCGCTTTTAAACAGCTTAACACAGAGACATCATGCTATGGTAGTTACCTTAATGAGAAAGGATTGTCCGAAATTAATAAATGAATTTCTACCTTTGATTCCTGCGTTATTAAGGGAAAGAAGTGAATAGAGGAGAGGAGAGAAAACCACCTAAGATGACACCTAGGAAGGGAGGAAGTGAGAAGAAACTAAGCTGCATATTATTCTAAGGTATGAGTAGGACAGTGAGGCCTCTTTTCATGCTCATAGGTATTACACCCCCCCAAAAAAGAAAAAAGTGTATAAATCCCCCCTCTGCAAATCTTGTAATTCCTCCCTATTTTGAACACTGGCTTTCAGGCTCTGAATAATATCTGATTAACATTAGAGGTCAAAGAGAAACAGGAAATATTTTCTCTTTCTTTCTTAAAACTTATTTCCAGGCAGTTGAAGCAACGGCATAAAACTAGAAAGTTGTAAATTGTGACAAATTGAATCAGAATGTACTTAAATCAGAAATAAACGTAAAGATTTCTAAGTAACGTTGTTGGTGTTGGACCTATTCTGATCACTCGGTGGGGATCTTGGCCGTTTTGGCAGCCATGTTTGTTTTCCTTAACCTTGAGATCCCAGGCGGTTTGTTTATTATCTCAGCTGAAAGCCGTCTTTGAGCTGCTCTCACTAACGGAAACGTTGGCGGCAGCGCTCACCGGGTGGCAGCCGTCCGTTCCTGATGGGGTTTTTGTTTTTTGGTGCAGATGCATGTGGGCTGCAACGTGCCGGAGGGTAATAATCAGGTCTGCCCGCCCACTTTGCTGTCTTTAAGCTGCTAATGTTCAGGTAGACGGCTCTGGACTAAAGTCTCTGCTGTAGCTAACTGGATTCTTGATCAGTCTGCCAGACAGAGAGAACGATTGACCTTTATTTTGTTAACAGCTGTCCTTCACATTTACATGTCTGCAAAACAGCAGCAACAGTATTCAAACTAGAAACATGTGAACCGGATTTTTAGAGAGTTAGGCGGTCTGTGTTTAAAATGGTTTTATTTAGGCCCGGACGATAATTCAATAATAAAAAAGTCAATAAAAAGTTCAATAGAAGAACAGTGCATTCTATCCTATCATGTAGATTAATACTACAGGTGTTACATCCTCCCAACCAATCACAAATAGACCCAGGAACGCTCCCTCAGCCGTCAGAGAGCACGTGTTATTTTTTTAATCTTTTTTAAGACTTAAAGTTTTGGTAAAAAATTGGTTGAATAAAGGGTTGTTTTTGAATCCATTTATTTAAAAATAGGTCATTAACCCTTTAACACGTAAGCCTCAAACGCTCAATCTGGCATTTTTTTTCTTCTTTTTACTATAAAATAGGCAAAAAATGTCCTATGTCCAAGTGCTCTGGCTCATTTTTCCATGATACTTACACATTTTCAATATCTGAAATTATTTTACAATCTACTGCAATTTAAACCAGCATAAAAATGGTTTGAAATCGAGAAAAAACAAAAAACAAATGAGATTTTAGAGTTATAATAAAACACTGCAGATGATCATAAAGAACAGCTTTTTTGTCATAACTTAGCAATCTCAACTGTATAGAACATAATCACAATGTTTCCTTCATTTTTTTTTTTATTTGTGAAAAAAAAAAACAGGTCAACAATTCAAACGTTTTCCGCTCCCTGCGTTTCTCCTGACCTGCGGCGTTCGTCAGAGACGAGGGGACTGATTTGTTGGCTTCCTGCATTTGTGGGAGGAAAATAACCACAATAACACTATGTGGGCCTGAAAGCGCCATATTTCTTTTAAACACCATTTGAATTCTTCTGGTAATTTGCCTGATGAGGCAAAGTGCGCATGCAAAAGTGTGTCAGTGCCGACACATTCGGTGTTAAAGGCGTCCTCACTAAGACTGAGAACGTAGAGAACATGGACCCGGTTCTAAAGTCCTCACTAAGACTAAGAACATAGAGAACATGGACCCGGTTCTGAAGTCCTCACTAAGACTAAGAACGTAGAGAACATGGACCCGGTTCTGAAGTCCTTCCACTGGCTCCCTGGATCTCAGAGAATAGACTTTAAAATCCTTCTGTTAGTCTATAAATCCCTGAATTAGCACCTAAATACATCACAGACTTGTTATCAGGGCATCAACCCTCCAGACCACTCAGGTCTTCTGGCTCCAGCTTGCTCTGCAGAACCAGAACCAGACATGGAGAAGCAGCATTTAGTTCCTATGCTCCACTGATCTGGAACAAACTCCCAGAAAACTGTAAAAGTGCTGAAAGCCTGAGTTCCTTTAAATCAAGATTAAAAACACAGTTTAGGATTGACTTTGACTGTTGTAGTTAAACTGTTCTACTGAAACATCATTAACTGTTTTTAATGTTCTATTTTGTTTCTACATTTTATTCCTACTTGCTTTTATTCTGTTTTATTTTCCTATATTTTAATCATGTAAAGCACTTTGCATTGTCTCTGTACTGAATTGTGCTATACAAATAAATTTGCCTTGCCTTGCCTAAGCAACAGCATTAAATGACACTTAAAATGTATGTTTTAAATTTTTTTTGCTAATTATTCGATATTGATCAATATGATTTCTATTTTATCGATATGCTTTTTTCTATATCATCCACCTCTACTTTAATTAGACGCTATCTTGTCAAAAAGCAAATGATGTGCTGGGTCCAGTCGCAGAGCGGCTCGTTAATCAGTGTCGCCGTTCTGCTGTTGGTGACTTTAACGACAGGCGCTTAAGGGGCAACAATGAGACGTCATCCCAAAAAAACAGGAACGGTTCTACGGGTCGAGGCCGGATATTTTTCCCCCCTCGGTTTTTGTCTGCTTTTCAGTATTTGTGCATTAGACCCAGTTCAGAGGAGGCGATACCTGCACCCTGCGGTCGCACAGGCGGGCCAACTCGTCGATATTTGCCGTTGCCAGAAGGTTTGCTTTGTCTCCCAGCACCGTGTCAAGGTGGAGGAGACTCCAGGAGCCGGGTAGTTACTCTGGGAGAGCTGGACCGGGCCGTCTGAGGTCCTTAACCCATCAGCAGGACCAGTATCTGCTCCTTAGTGCACAGAGTGAGCTCCAGCGGGCCACTGGTGTTATTGCCTCTGAGCAAATCATTAGAAATAAACTCTCTGTGGGTCGATCGTTCTAATTACCCATTCAGCATGAGTTTGGACACAAAGCAGGATCTTTTGATTCCCAAATGAGATCTAAACTGTTCCTTTTGATATTTTATTTTAGGGGTGTAAAACGGTTATCGTTGTATTTTGTGTTTCTGCAGGACTCCCCGTCTTTAATGCAAATGGGGAAAGGACTATAACCTTTTAACTGGAGCTTGTTGCCAAATAGGATCACAGTCGGCTGAGTGGAGATGAGGAAATAAAAGACTTCATTCGCCGAGACGGACCAGCACTGCAGCTTCTCTCACATCGTTTCATTTAATCTCCCGTCCTTAATTTCTCACCGCCTCGGCCATCTCCGCTCTGCAGTCCGAGCAGCGGGGGCTCGTCCCTCTCCGCAGGCCCCGGGCCCCCCCCCATCGGCGGCCCGCTCTGGCCGTTTGTTGGTGTCTGATGGCGCGGTGGGACGCTAAGGGCTGCTGCGGGAGACTGTGATGTCAGAGCCCAACAGCCCGGGCGAGAGCCAGCGTGGCGCTCCCAGATTCTTCGTGGGCTGCGAGGACGATGAGAGCGAGGTGCAGGAGGGCAGCATGAGGACAGACATGGAGCTGTATGAGGACGACGGAGACACCGACTCGGTGAGAGCCTCTTCCTGTTCCCAGAATAAAACGCCGTCGCTGAGACGTTCTGTTTTTCTCTCTTTGCCTGGAGGTTTGACCCCCAGCTTCATTTGCAAACAGCTTGTGACTTTTCCAGCAACACGGTGTGTTTCAGAGCTTCGTCTTTCTTCCTAAAGTTATTTTAATATGTGTGTTTACGATATTACTGACAATAAATAAACAAAAAAAGGTTTTTAAAATCAGTAAAGTTAAATTCTTGTGCGTCATGGCCACGACAGCTCTGCTAAAAGGAAGTAAAACTTTCTTGAAATTAGTGTATTTGTCCTTGACTTTAGCAGGTAAATAAGATATTCTGCCATTAGGACGGTTGTAGCAGGGATTTGAACCGACAAACTCTATGCTCATGCCCCACCTCAAGCACCACTGTTGCAGCAGCTAAGATTAGGAAGACCGCCAAGTCGACAACATTTGAAACCAGAGTGGTCACCCCCATCGGCATAGCCGGCTACTAGCTAGCGTGTTTAAACACAAACAACGATGGCGGCTTTCAGTTTATTGTGGATTTTTTTTTTTTTTTTTTTTTTTCAAACTTGTTTTTATTGAACTTTTTCTTGCGAAGCAGAAGCGACAGGGACAACAGAAAACAAAGCACTGATGGTGCACAAAAACACAGACATTCAAGCCTGGCTTAATAAACAACAAAAAATAAATAAAATAAAACAAACATCAACAAAGGAAGAAGAAAAAAAATTATAGATTTTATTGTCATTTATTTTCTGTGAACACATTTTGCTCCTCTGCTGCGTTTTTGTGGACTTCCTGTTTTTGCCCTGCTCTTCTTCCTGGTCTCTGTGAGAGCGCCACTGCGCCACTCGGTGGTGCAGCATGGGTATTACAGCGCCTGTTACGGCTCCTCCACTTCACGCAGTTTCATCTTTAAGGCCCATTCATACCTCACGTAAAAGACGGATACGGATACGTGTGGAGTGTTTCATACGTTCCAACCGTCGATTTCGTCCGTATTTTGACACGAAAACTGGGAGCTTACGATTACGGATTACGATCAATACGGAGCAATACTACCGGAAACGGTGGGGGCGCTATTGAGTTTGTAGTACAAAATGGCAACAAAATCACGAAGAAGGTTAGAATTCTGGGCTTTAAACAATGGCTGGATTCGGGGAACGACTTGCAGAGCTTGTCCGCAACTACCCACACATATATGATGTGTCGTGTCCGGGACACAGGGACAAAAAAAGTTTACCTACGGAGCAAACACAACAAAATCCCGTCTTGGACCGTCGCCATGTTTGATCAGTGAAGAATCATTGGCGCCCAGCACTGCCACCTAGAGGACATATTGGTTATTGCGCAGCTCAACGGACGGAGGTATGAAGGAGTCAACGGATAGAACGTACGGACAGAAATACGGACGTGCAGGCCAAACGTAGGGTATGAATGGGCCTTTACGCTTTCAGTGTTCGGCTCCATGTGGATGTGGCTTAATTTACACGCAGGAGCAGAAACCTTCAACTACGTTAGCAAATAAACAACCACAAAGACTTGTACAATAATTCTTTTTCTTATACAGGTTTTTAAACCTTTTTTTTTCTACTCACCGAAAAAATGTCGTCAGATTAACGGTTTGGCTTTTCTAATTATATTAATGTGAGAATAAGACGAGAATCTGTCTGCATATCTTCAGCAAGGACGCCAATGAATTTGCTCGTCTTCTGGGTCGGTTTGTCAGACTGATCTGTATAATCTCCTTCGTTCAGCCCCCGGAGCAACAGATCGTGGTGGGGATCTGTTGCATGATGAAGAAGTCCAAGTCCAAGCCAATGACCCAGATTCTGGAGAGGCTGTGCAGGTTTGAGTACATCACCGTGGTCATCTTCCCAGAGGACGTCATCCTCAACGAGCCTGTGGACAAATGGCCTCTGTGTGACTGCCTCATCTCCTTCCACTCCAAAGGTACCACCCCCACCCCCCCCCCCCAATCACCCCAGTGCATGCACACAGATAAAAAGCCTATAGATAATAGATATAGATATTATAGCATAATGGGAGCAAACTTAATCCCCATCATCTGCTGTCCATTGATATGCAGAGTAAAACTGCCTCATCTTGCAATAAGCTTTATATTTTAGTCCCATAGATTTGATGTTTCCTAAGGCTGTGTTAAAAATAAATCAATTTTTCTTATTATGAATCGATTCTCATATTAATTCCTAAAGATCGATTCCTATAACCAAGGATCGATTTTTCAAAAGATAAATTTTTCACCGTGAACTTAAATGTGTGATCCACCATAACTTACGGACACGAGTCCGCGCTGACAGAGTTCAGTTTTTATGACACTATAAACTGCTCGGCGGCAAAAAATCTTCACATCAAACTCTTTTATTTATTTTTTATATAGTCTCCTGTCTGGCAATGTGGCGATAAGAATTGTTGTCTTAATGCCAAAAACAGCCCAACAGATTTTACTTTCACAAGTGGAGCCTTACCGCTTTCGCCATAGTGCTCCGCTTGATTTATACATGCAATAAGAAAATAGAAGAGGGTAAAAAAAAGGAGAAAAGGTGAAAGAAAGAGGCGATAAAAGGGAGAGAATGATAAAACATCAGTCTGCTTCTTCACCTGCAAAGAGAGATGTAAAAAGAACAGCAGAACCAACAGATAAAGTGTTACAGATACAATGAAGTAACGCCTTGATACCATCACTGAAGAATATACAGTATTAATTAATACGACATGTATAAAGTGACAGCTGAAGATGATAACAGGGGTTTTCTGTATGGAAGTCGAACTGTTTAATATCTGACATCGAGCGTAATGCACTGAGCTGCTCCCAGCAGGAAATAAACGGCTCTAGGTGCTCAGCTAGCTAAGCTAATCAATCATTTATCCAGTCCTCCCCCGCTTCATCCCGCTGGGAAAAAGTGTGGGAGTTAAATGAATTTGTCACAAGAAATGTAGACAACAGTTTTGCTCGACCATGAAGGTAAAAGGTCCAGAGAGTCAGACCTGAGTATGCGGGAGCTGCGATGTTGTGTTTTTATCAGTAAAGCACACCGAGAGCCGACTTTAGCTTAACAACCGCGTTAGTCTGTCTATTAGGTCTTCTTCTGCTGTAATACGTCAGTAGGACAAAAACAAAACAAAGCGCCAAGCTCCACCTAGTGGTCGGAGGCATGAACGCCGCATACGTCACAGGAGCCTTCACACTCCAGTCCAGGAGGTGAATTTTAATGTCATATTTTTAATAACGCACCGTGTTAGTGTCCAAGTTTAGTGTCCCCTTTGGTTTAGTAAAGTGTTTTTGAATTGAATTGAATAGAAATAGCAGCTGTAGATATTCTCTGGTGTCTCTGTTTTCTACCCTGGATCTGTTTGGGTTTTCTGTCCCACAGCGTGTTTGTGAAAACAATCGTCTCGCTTTGGTCCTTCCAGCCACCATTAGCTACCATTACCTCATTAATTTGCTGTTAAATGTTAATATGATGCAGGTATCAATATGTTGCCTAACTACACCGTCATGAAATTCAGGTATCAGCTAAAAAATGTTTTAAATACCGGGAATCCAATGTGAGATCGGATCGAATCGAACCGATTCTAAATCTTGAGAATCGAGTCAATTGTTAAAATTTGAATCGATACCCATTTTCCCCTGCTTCATGGTCTAAAAGTGTCTCTCTTTGAAGCCCTTGTCTGCGTGTCTCTGTTATGCAGGGTTCCCTCTGGACAAGGCAGTGAGCTACGCCAAGCTGAGGAACCCTCTGCACATCAACGACCTGAACATGCAGTACTACATACAGGACAGGTGCCCCCACTTTACAGACCAGATCTGCTTTCAGTCTCCACCAAATCAAACATCGTCCAGTCTGACTTATTGCTGATTGGTGCTTTTTTTGTTTTCTGCAGGAGAGAAGTGTATCGTATCCTGCAGGAGGAGGGGATCGAGCTGCCGCGCTATGCTGTGCTGAACCGTGACCCAGATAAACCAGATGGTCAGTCCCTGAACTTATTGTGTGTTTGTATCAGGCTGCATCAAGCATCATTTATGCAGCCGGGGGCTGGTTCTATGTCAGCTGTGGGATAAATATAGCACTGAATGTTCTGCAGGGACGAGTTTCCCTCGTTAAGTTTTGTGGCATAAAAGTTCTGACACTCGGATCTTGTGTTTACTCTGATGGTCCCCCGGAGGGAGGAGCGGTCAGATGCTTTGCGTGTCCTCCACGACTGTCACGAGATCCAGAAAGCTGAGCTCCTTCTCAGGCCTCAAGAGGAAACGCTGCAGGGTCAAGCTTCATCCGGGTGTATTCTTGGTGGGTAACGGCAACGTTTGCTCCGTGTGTTTGTCTCAGAGTGCAACCTGGTGGAAGGAGAGGACCACGTGGAGGTGAACGGGGAGATCTTCCAGAAGCCTTTTGTGGAGAAGCCTGTATGTGCTGAAGACCACAACGTCTACATCTACTACCCAACGTCTGCAGGAGGAGGCAGCCAGAGACTCTTCAGAAAGGTCCTGACCTCCACACTCAGGGATTGTTATTTAATTCAGATTAATGCTGCTAAATAGCAAATCTCCACACGGCCTCACAGTACACCCACCTTCTCCCCAAAAGGGTTACAAAGTCACGGCTCAGGCTCGCTCTGTGTCACTCTTTAGTAATTATAACCTTTTCTTGTGCTCTTCTTACAAAATAAAACACTGACAGCTCTCCTCAAAAGCCCCTTAAGCCCGTTCAGCCTAACCATCTTTAAGAGTAGGTCAGAGCTGCAGACGCCTTAAATATGCAGATTTCTTTAGTGCAGTTTTTTTTCTCTGAACGTCTATCATTATGTTGACGCATAAGAGGAAGCTTATGAGGCAAAAGGACACAATTCAGCCCATGTTCTCTTATTATGCCGTGCACAATGGTACATTTTGATGAACCACAGGGTGAATATTATGACCAAAGGCTTTGTCACATGCAGGAGGAGTCCTACAAAGGAAATTAGCACTTTTATTTAACCAGATTCCCTTTTATGAGATGAAAACACGTTTGGCTAAATGGGGCCAAAATCACAGGTCTGCCGACACGCTGCCCACTAAAACCTTTGTGGGTCAAATATGCTGCAGCTGATTCAGTCCAGTTTTGCTGCAGCTGTAGTCAAGACGTGAATCTAGAAAATCTGAGGCTCCTCCTATATTTTTAAAAGGGTTTTCCTTCTTTTTTGCAGTTTTTATTTTTGAAACTAATGGGTCAGCTGACCTGCTTCTGATGGTGGAAGCAGAAACTAGGCTGAAGCTCAGAGATGGAGCTTTTTCAGTCCTGGCTCCGAAATGATAGAGCAAGTTACCATTAAATATCAGACCGGCTTCTTCTCCTGCTGTTTTTACGCCTCTCATAAAAAATAAACACTTATTTTCAGCTGCTTATGACACAGACTGAGCTGGTTTGTTGTTTCTTATTTTACTACAATCTTTTTAGTAATTTTAATCTGCTTTTATTGCATTTTCTTCTTATCTTGGTTTGCTTTGTTTTAGTGCTGTACAACATTTTGGTTAAACAAATGATTTAAAAAAAATGCTTTATAAACAAAATGGATTTGGAAAAATCTTTGGATAATTCTGCATCAGAGGAACAACTATGGCCATTTTCACCTGGAAAAACACAAAACCAATGTAAAATGTTGTAGTTTAACATTTTTATTTAATATTTTTCATGTTTTAAAGGGAGTTAAATCTTATTTTTAGTGCTTTAAAAAGATTTGGTTGTGTTCTAAGAGTCTCTAGGACAGCAGAGCAGTTGAATGTAGTCTGTGCAACCTGGAGGAGGGCCTCCTTTAGATTTAAAGGGACGGCAGCAAATCCACTCGCTTTCAGACCCACTTCAGAACAGGGGTTTAAAAGGAGGATCGTGGGCGCAAATAAATGAGGAATTCAGACCAAAGCATCACAATTCCACTTTATATGGACCACAACTGAATGATTTTAATGTGAAGAGGAAGGCATTTAAGCATGACATGTCCCCTTTAAAGGTATACTATGCAACCGGGGTTGATTTTCCAGCGAGGCTCCCCCCAGAGGGCGAAAGTACAAGTGCACTGTCGTAAAGATGCTCAGCTGTTCTCCTGGTTTCTCCGTCAAGCCAGGCGCGGTTCTTTTGAGCTTAGCAGACAGGCTAAGCTCAAAAGAACCGCTCGAATCACCATCCTGCTGTTCAAGCAGAGCTACGAGGGGGCGCCCTCCCCTCCCCTCCTCTCCGTCCCCGCCAGTGGAGTGAGGGGAGCGGGCGTCCCCGAAGCGACCTCCGCCTGGCCCGGGGCCCGCTGGGCCCGGACGTCGGCTCGCGGGGGGGGTGTTGGGGAGTGCGAGGGTCCCGGTCCGCGCCGACGCGCTGGCCGTCTGTTTCCGTATGCCGCGCGGCCGCCGGGGCGTCTCGTCTTTCCTCTCTCCCCTCCGTTCCCCCCGACGCCCGGTGCCTCCCGAGCCGCGTCCGAGCGTCGCGCGGTACAGTTTGAGAACACAGATCAGCACACAGATGAGCGGTGAACTTTTAAACCCCACGGTTCCGTCGCACAGTTTGAGATGTATATAAGTACCACGACTGAAAAACTCGTACAGTGTATGCCCGGCTTAACACAGTGAAAGTATGAACATGCACACAGAGAGAGAGTAACCATTCCAATGTTACTTACAATCGCATCAGCAGAAACACGAGGTCCGCGTCAGCCTTGTAGCCTTCTTTTTCTTTTAGCTCTCGCCATGCGGAAAAAGCTTTCCCGATGTTCACCCGTGTACGACTCCTCTCTCTGTCCAGAGCCCTTTTCCTCTTTCTTGCCTGCTCCAACATGGGCTTTCGCTGTTTTATCGTTGGTTCCGCCATGATAACTGCACAGATATCGCCACTGCGCTAGCAACGAGCAAGCCTTTCACTGGGCGCGTGTAGCAGTTCTCGCCGTAAAGCAAGACCGACTCTCGCGATGCACGAGATTCTGAGCCTGTGGGCGCGGGCCGAGGGCTCCTGCAATTGCAAGTGCGGTATTTCCCCCACAGACCACCAGGGCGGCCAAGAAAACCTTTGTTCAACCTGAAATGACTCATTGAATCATCCAAAACGGTATGAAACACATTAATTAACTGAAATATGTTGCATAGTGTGCCTTTAACGTTAAACGTCGTAGAAATGTCTGTACCTTGTCCAGAGATAGATTTCTGGATAGATGAATGATAAGAGAGTTTTGAAATCCTGAAAATTAAATGTCAAGTAAACTTCTTTGATAGCAACTAGAATTAAGCATAGCAGCATATATTTGGATAAACTCTGTCAAGTTTAATCTTCATGTTTTGTACCAAATTTGGTTGAAACATTAAGGGGTAAAAAGCCACAATATGGATATTTTTATGTTAAAACCGCCAAATTTATTTTAGTTTCAGTTCACATTAGTACTCAGATTGACTAATATTGCCAAGTCAGCATGTTGTTAATTAAACCATACATTTTAGTTTCTTTATTGGAAGAAGCAAAGAATGAAAAAAAGTTTGGAAATGCAGATGAGTTTTTAACAACACAGTAATCGTAACAAAAAAGTGATGCATAAACATAGCTGTAAATCAACAAACATGGCTTAAACACCCACCTGTTGAGACTCCATCTAGTTTTTTTCTCAAGCACAGATGATAGATGGTGTTTATGATGTTGTTGCAGCCTTCCCAGCATGCTTTGCACTGCTCTATCCACTACGCTATTACTCCCCCCCCCCCCCCCCCCCCCCCCCCACTAGGCCTTGTGCCTTCCTCCGGAACACTGTTTGCATTTACAACTTGCAGAGTTTTACAAATGAATGCAGGTTTAAATATAAATGCAACATTTTAACTTGAGTTTAACCATAAAATAAGTCGTGTGAAGCGGCGCCAACAGAAGAGCAACTTAACTTTGTGTCTTGTGCAGATTGGGAGCCGCAGCAGCGTCTACTCTCCAGAGAGCAGCGTGAGGAAGACGGGCTCTTACATCTATGAAGAGTTCATGCCAACCGATGGCACCGATGTTAAGGTGGAGTATGGACCGACACAAGAATAAAACATGTTTAGGTCAAATTTTGGGAGTTATTGTTCTGCTAAAGTCCTAACCTCGGTGGTTCGTTTTATATGAACACAGATTACTCACACCCTGAGTTATTGTTACACCCCAAGTCTGAATCCATTCACTCATTTAGAAACAAACAAAACGGTCCTAAAAAGAGCGTAAAATGGAGCCAGTCCAAAGGAGCTGTCAGGAGTCGAGCTCCAGGATTGCAGACATGTTGCAGGCGACAGAGCAGAGACTGGCTCTGCGGTGCGTGTTTCACACGGGAGGTCGTTGATAATGGGCCACAACCTGCCACGTTCCTCTATGTGAATAACCAGACTTCTGCAGTCGTGGTCAGAAGTTTGCATCCACTATTTGTGGGCGTAAAAGGCTTATTCATTTCTGGATTTATATTATTTATTTGGGCATTCCTTAGTCTGGGGGAGGTTCTGTTTTATTTATATAGCGCCAATTCACAACACATGTCATCTCAAGGCTCTTTCCAAAGTCAAATTCCCTCAGATCCTCCAGGTTGGTCAGAAAGTTTCCTCTCTAAGGAAACCCAGCAGGTTGCATCAAGTCTCTCCAAGCAGCATTCACTCCTCCTGAAAGAGCGTAGAGCCACAGTGGACAGTCGTCTGCATTGTTGATGGCTTTGCAGCAATCCCTCATACTGAGCATGCATGAAGCGACAGTGGAGAGGAAAACTCCCCTTTAACAGGGAGGAGAACCTCCAGCAGAACCAGAACCAGGCTCAGTGTGAACGCTCATCTGCCTCGACCCACTGGGGCTTAGAGAAGACAGAGCAGAGACACAGAAAGCACAGAAGCTCACATTGATCCAGGAGTACTTTCTATGTTAGATGGTAATAGAGGATGATCTGCCTCCCCTGATGATGTCACAGCTAACAGAACGCCAGACCAGGTGTACCTTCTATGAAGAGAGAAATGACAGAGAACAAAAAGTTAAAAGCTGAAATAACAACAACCAATAAGAATTGAATGTTCAAGTTTGAGCATAATTGAGAATAATTTGAAAAAGTAGCAGCAGGTTAAGATGCAAGACAATTTGGACTCAAATGTCAACATTAACATTTAAAGGCAACTCTAAACAAATAGGTTTTCAGGCATTCAAGACATTCAGGGATTTATAGACTAACAGAAGGATTTTAAAGTCTATTCTCTGAGATCCAGGGAGCCAGTGGAAGGACTTCAGAACCAGGTCCATGTTCTCTACGTTCTTAGTCTTAGTGAGGACTTCAGAACCGGGTCCATGTTCTCTACGTTCTTAGTCTTAGTGAGGACTTCAGAACCGGGTCCATGTTCTCTACGTTCGTAGTCTTAGTGAGGACTTCAGAACCGGGTCCATGTTCTCTATGTTCTTAGTCTTAGTGAGGACTTCAGAACCGGGTCCATGTTCTCTACGTTCTTAGTCTTAGTGAGGACTTCAGAACCGGGTCCATGTTCTCTACGTTCTTAGTCTTAGTGAGGACTTCAGAACCAGGTCCATGTTCTCTACGTTCTTAGTCTTAGTGAGGACTTCAGAACCGGGTCCATGTTCTCTATGTTCTTAGTCTTAGTGAGGACTTCAGAACCGGGTCCATGTTCTCTACGTTCTTAGTCTTAGTGAGGACTTCAGAACCGGGTCCATGTTCTCTACGTTCTTAGTCTTAGTGAGGACTTCAGAACCGGGTCCATGTTGTCTACGTTCTTAGTCTTAGTGAGGACGCGGGCAGCAGCGTTCTGGATCAGCTGCAGCTGTCTGATCCACTTTTTAGGCAGACCTGTGAAAACACCGTTGCAGTGATCAGTTCTACTAAAAATAAACGCATGGATTAGTTTCTCCAGATCCTGCTGAGACATCAGTCCTTTAATCCTGGAAATGTTCTCCAGGAAATGTTCTGGTCGAGGCGTGCTTCAGTGGGGCAGCGGTTAGCGCGCACAACCCATGTCGGAGGCCTTAGTCGTCGACGCGGCCGGCCCAGGTTGGACTCCGACCTGTGGTCCTTTGGCGCATGTCTCTCCCCCTCTCTCGTACCCCCTTTCCTGTCAGCCCACTGTACAAAAAACGAGCCACTAGTGCCGTGAAAAACGTCAAAAAAAAAAAAAGGAAATGGTCCACAGTGAACCAACCTAACGTGTCCATAGACCAGGGGTCTGCAACCTGCGGCTTTCTTCATAGGATAATCGCATTGAATGTCAACAACAGAACGACGCTAAAAGTACTGGTAATATTTTTCTACATCTTTTTTTGTGATTAGGAAACTTTTTCATCAAATATCAACATCCGATAAAAGAAAATGTTTCCACTTTTTGAAAAAGTTTTTTTCTTTATTTCAAAACTTAAAGATAAAAACAAAATGCTGGTTTGTTTAAAAACAATTACAGCACATTTCCTATAATAGATATATATCAAAAGTTTGATTAAGTTTAGTTTAATTAGCTGGCCTGGGGTGCAACAATACGGCTCTTTCCGTTAAGACTGTAGAGGTTGCAGAAACGCTGCCACAGACTATAAGGAGACGCTCCTGCCTTAGAATCGACACCTTCAAGCTGGACGGGAATGTACGGCTGCTCATGTGGACAAGCCAAATGTGTTCTGGAGGAAAGTGTTATGGTCAGATGAGGCGACCAACCTAAATAACCTCTATAAAATGTTAATTGCATGCATGTTATTAATTTATAGACAACAAAAACTGAACACAAGTTTGTGTTTTGGTTTCGCTGTTCCAGTCTGGATTCACGCAGGGGAGCGTTGCGTGGTGCAGCTCTAAGGGCCCAGAACACGACAGAACCGGTTACTGGGCTGTCCGTGAAGCTGAGAACAGCATCCGTGTTGTACTGTTAGCTTAGCACGTAGCACCGTTACGCTCACGGTCTGATTTAACGTCCCGTTATGCTAATTTACTCCATTCATCCTCCCAGGTGTGTTCTACGTTATTCAGCCGGTTGGGGATGCAGCTGTGGAATTTAATACGTTTTTAGCCTTGGATTGTGTGACATAAATGTCTAAATGAATGCGTACAGTCCGGTGCGACTTACATATGTTTTTATCCTCTTTATGACACATTTTCTGACTGATGCGACTTATATTCTGGAGCGATTTATAGTTTGAAAAATACAGTAAAAGGTCAAAATTAGTCCAAGATTCAAACTTTGAATGAACACTCATGGAGACATTTCTGTCTTTGGAGCAGGTCTTTCTTTTACCTTTAGATGCTAAGAGGCTGACAGTAAGATATCATCTACTCTGAAACTCCCTACAGAACCCCTAAAACTGTAAAGTGTAAGTTTTGCAGCAGGTAAACGGGTCTTTGCGGCCCGGCCCGAGACCAGGTGCACCCATGCAACAGAGGCGGTGGTGAAATCAGCTGTGGTGGTTTCTGTTGGACATCAGGTCTACACCGTCGGGCCAGACTACGCTCACGCTGAGGCCCGGAAGTCTCCGGCTCTGGACGGGAAGGTGGAGAGAGACAGCGAGGGAAAGGAGGTCCGTTACCCCGTCATGCTCTCAGCCATGGAGAAACTGGTGGCCCGGAAAGTCTGCCTGGCGTTTAAGGTGCCGTCGGTTATCTTAGGGGATGCTTCCTCTGCCGTATCTGAGGTGTGAATGTTCACTCGTGTTTTTCTACCGCAGCAAACTGTGTGCGGCTTTGACCTCCTCCGGGCCAACGGGCACTCCTACGTTTGTGACGTGAACGGTTTCAGCTTCGTCAAGAACTCGATGAAATACTACGACGACTGCGCCAAGATCCTCGGGTAGCAGCTTTACTCCTTCGCCCGCCTTCCTCGCTGTTTCTCAAAGTTTACACGAGTTTTCTCCCCCCCCCCTCGTGTGCTGTCGAAACTCCTCAGAAACATCGTGATGCGAGAGCTGGCCCCTCAGTTCCAGATTCCTTGGTCAATCCCGACGGAGGCAGAGGACATCCCGATTGTGCCCACCACCTCAGGGACCATGTGAGTCAGTGGATTGGTGGGATCCTCTCAGCCTTGTGTCTTAAACGTGCTCATTAATTCACTCTGAAACTCGTCAGGATGGAGCTGCGCTGCGTCATCGCCGTCATCCGTCATGGAGACCGAACTCCCAAACAGAAGATGAAGATGGAAGTTCGCAACACCATGTGAGCGTCCCCTCCGCCCGTTCACTCCCCGCCAGATTAAACGCCCTCAGCTGATCCGTTCCCTTCCACCCGCACAGGTTCTTCGATCTGTTTGAAAAATACGAAGGGTACAAAACGGGGAAGTTAAAACTCAAGAAGCCGAAACAGCTGCAGGTAAAATAATGAATTCTGATTCCTGACACGCAGAAATGAGGTATTACGCCCGCGCAGCTGGCAGCTTTTCACTCTGGTTGTCCACAGGAGGTGCTGGACATCACCCGGATGCTGTTGGTAGAACTGGGACAGCACAACGACTGTGAGATTGAAGAGAAGAAGTGCAAACTGGAGCAGCTGAAGACGGTTTTAGAAATGTAGGTGAAGAAAGTTTTGATCATTAACCTCCTTTCGCTGGAAGCTTAAACTTTACACAGCATGACCGCTGGCGATGATAACTTAGCATTTTAAACTAAGATCGCACTGTTGGCTTTCTGCACTGTTCTCATTGCTTCATTGCTTATAAAATAAACTCCTGCCGAGAAAAGAGTGGAGGCAGACCTATGAGGTCATAGCTGTGATTCATTAAACAAGCTTTTAACCTTCTGGTGTGGTTTGAACAAATCAGTGGTTCCAAGGTTTCCGTGCTGCTGATAAGCCTGCGGCGACACATCTGACAGGATGCTTGTTTCCCAAAACTGGCAACGAGAACATACGCATACAGAAATGTGACGTTACGGCGTATGCAGAGGGCTGGGGCCGATGCGTATTTCTGAGAAGGCATGTGGAAGGAAAACCTGTTGTAGAAAAAGGCACAAACTAAAGAGAGAACTGCAGCCTTGAGATGATTGTGAATTAAAAGGTCGGCCTGTCGGGGCTCCGATCATACGCCGTCACGTCGCTGATCAAGAAAGTCCACAAACATTTGGGCAGGGATTACTGGAATGATGTCCTGTGGTCTGAGGCGACCCAGATAAATGTATTTGGTCCAGATGCTGCCCGGTGAGAGAGGCGGCAGCCAGGTGAGGAGTACAAAGCCCAGCGTATCTTTCCTGCAGTCAAGCACGGCGGTGGGAGTGTCATGGTTAGGGCTGCCAGCTGGGGGGAGCTACAGTTCATCGAGGGAACCGTGAATCCCAACATGTACGGTGACATAATGAAGCAGAGCGCGGTCCCCTCCCTTCAGAGACATGATAACGACCACAAACGCACCTCCAAAACGACTGCTGCCTTGCTAAAGAGACTGGGGGTAAAGGCGCTGGACTGGCCAAGCATGTCTCTAGACCTAAACCCGGTGAGCATCTGTGGGACATCCCCAAACATCAGGTGGGGAGCATCCAGCAGCTCCATCGTGTCGTCATGGAGAGGTTGAAGAGGACTCCAGGCCCAAGAGACTTAAGGCAGTGCTGGAAAATAATGGTGGCCACACTTTATGCACAATTTGGACATTTTAACTAAGGGGTGTATTTACTTTTGTTGCCAGTGGTTTAGACATTAAAGGCAGTGTGTTAGTTTTTTATTGTTTTATTTTTGTTTTTCAGGGGTTGATTTAATCTCAATCTGAACACTGACTGCTTTACATTGTATCAAAGTGTCACATGTTCAGCGTTGTCCCATGAAAACTTACAGAAATGTGAGGGGTGTACTCACTTTTCTGAGATACTCTATGTTCCTCAAACTAATGTTAAAACTTTAATTAGCTGTGAGCTTTAACCATCAAAATGAACAGAAATATCATCCTGTGTGTAATGAATATGATTTATGTGAGTCCCCCTTTTTTTTTTATTAATTTACAGAAATAAATTCAGTCTTCTGATTTCAGTATTTCAGATTTGGACAAAGGTGGAAATTGTTCTACGCTTCAAATAGAGGCATACTTTTACACTACAAATTATGATTTGTACTTTAAAGCCAATCACTTCTTAGAAAGGGGACTTTGCAGAAAATA
Source organism: Fundulus diaphanus (assembly GCA_037039145.1). Lineage (NCBI taxonomy): Eukaryota > Metazoa > Chordata > Actinopteri > Cyprinodontiformes > Fundulidae > Fundulus > Fundulus diaphanus. The sequence goes on from CM073122.1 coordinate 4,760,734, forward strand.
GTTTTGAGTTTTTTTGAGATAAATGAAATTATGTCGCAAGGAGTAAGACAAGACTCTGTGTTTATCTATAAAACTTAGGAAATGGTTTTATCCGTACATCTTTTCTGGTTTTTAGGTACGGTCACTTTTCGGGGATCAACAGAAAAGTGCAGCTGACTTACCTGCCCCATGGGCAGCCAAAGACCTCAAGCGAAGAGGAAGGTTGGGACATTTTATTTAATTTGAAAAACAAAACTAAGGTCAAGTATTGGTTTATTCTAGCTTTGAATTTTCCTCCCGTCATCCGTTTCAGACACACGTAAGGAAGGTCCATCTCTGCTGCTGGTGCTGAAGTGGGGAGGAGAGCTGACTCCTGCTGGCAGAGTGCAAGCTGAGGAGCTGGGGAGAGCATTTCGCTGCATGTACCCTGGAGGACAAGGTGAGAAGCTCACCGGCGTTTAGTCCTGCTGGGAAAAGCTACATTAATGCTCTCAGTATCCCAAACCAATGTGTAAAGTGCTTCAATTCAGTAATGGAGGAAAAAAATCTGTGGACATTTTTGAGGAGTTAAGTCAGAGAGCATAGCGGCTCCAGCAGTCTGGGGTTGGCCTTCTGGTGTTTGGTCATGAAACAGTGATGCAGCGCAGGATTAGGGGTCGTTTTCTCATGTTACCAAAAGGTTAGGGACACATATATATATATATATATATATATATATATATATATATATATATATATATATATATATATATATATATATATATAAGATCTGATATCAGCCAAAATTGTCATGTCGGTGTTGTGCCATTACGCACGTTCTAAGTTATTTAATGTTTAATAAATAAGTCTCTGTCTGTTAGGTACTGTCCGCTGAATATCAGCTGATATCAGGACAATAGTTGAAATGATTCAAGCACTGAGAAAGATGTAGGAACATGTTTGCAAAGCACACAAAAGCGTGTGTGGTGTTCATTCCCACCATTATTGCTGTTTGGCCTGTGTTGATGTAGGAGACTATGCCGGATTCCCAGGCTGCGGGTTGCTACGCTTACACAGCACTTACAGACACGACCTGAAGATCTACGCGTCCGACGAAGGCAGGGTGCAGATGACCGCCGCCGCCTTTGCAAAGGTATCCTCTCTTCTGATGTCGTTGGAGCTTGGTGAAAACAAAGTTCTAATTCAACCAAGGAACAAGTTAATGATGACCATCAGTAAGCAGTTATTGTGGAAATGGTTGTATTTATTGGCTGGAAGAAAAGAAAAAAACCTGATTAAATAGGGGAGAAGAATCGCAGATCTGCAGAATCTCGACTGAAAAGGTTTCTCTTTATTGATGACATCTCATCGTTATGTTTAAATGAGCCATTTAATTATTTCTGTCACTGCGGACAAATGATGTAATGATTAGTTTGGATGCAGGTGAGCCCTGAACCCAAGGTTTCTAGGTCTGCAAGTGTGGACAAATTATAGATTTTCCAGGTTTGATTCCATTTTCTAAAATATACATTTCTTAAACAGATTTGTGCTTTTCAGTTAATATATTTATGATGTAATGTTTAAATAAAACAAAACTGCACCTTTCAGAGTGGCCTTTTATTGTGGGCAGTCTAAGGCACACCTGTGCACTAGTCATGGTGTCTAATCAGCATCTTGATATGGCACACCTGTGAGGTGGGATGGATTATCTCAGCAAAGGAGAGGTGCTCACTGTCACAGATTTAGACTGGGTTGTGAACAATATTTGAGGGAAATGGTGATATTGTGTATGTTGAAAAAGTTTTAAATCTTTGAGTTCATCTCATAAAAGATGGGAGCAAAACCAAAAGTGTTGCGTTTATATTTTTGTTGAGTGTACATACAGGATTGGAAAAGGACAATGTCACATCTCTTTTTGCATTCTAGACAACCGAAAAATGTAGTTTTTAAACAAAGTCTGGTTTATATGCAGGCAAACAAAGCATTGAAATTGGTTAGTAGTTTTTTTCAGAAGCTGAATAAGGTATCAGAGATCTTAAGCTGTCCCTTAAATACCCTGAATTTAGTCGTATTTTAACAAGTTGTGAAGGGCTGGTCTAAGCTAGCTGTGGAATAGCCCTACACCTGTCTGCAGAATCAGAAGCAAACTTCAGCTTAGTGTTGATCCCTGTAGGTTGGGGGGAGACATACCAGCATTGTCGAGACACATGTTTTCTAGTCAAATGTCAATAATTTTAGAAAGATTGCCAGAATAAAAACTCCAGATTTCTTGTTGCGTTTGTGTGAGCAGGGCTTGCTGGCTCTGGAGGGGGAGCTGACGCCCATCCTGGTGCAGATGGTGAAGAGCGCCAACATGAACGGGCTGCTGGACAGCGACAGCGACTCGCTGAGCAGCTGCCAGCACCGCGTCAAGGCCCGGCTCCATGAAATCCTGCAGCGGGGCAGGGAGTTCAACGAGGAGGACTATGACCGGGTAATTAGCCGCCAGAGGTTTTAACACAGGAGGAACGCATTAACACTTCCATCATTTTGGGTTTAATTGCACAAATAAGTGCTTGATTCATCTGATTTATCTGCAAAGTTTTCATCTTGATCTGTAGAAGAAGCTCCTTCCTTTAACGCTCACAGCCAGCAACTGCTGTTTTGTGGTTTTTGATGGAAGCAAACATAGTTGTATCTTTGTTTAAATCATCAACCGCAACAGCGGCTTTCAATTGTTATTTTTAACACACTATCTTTCCTACAAACAACGTGGTTAAACAGAAGCTTCCCCACAGCAGGGATGTACCAAAACCTTTAATGGGAGAAGTGGTCAGAATGTGAAAGGCGACCATAAAGAACGACACATGTTCTATTTCTGTTTCTTTTTTTTAATCAGACAACCAGAGTAAATACAGAAAGCTGGTTCTAGGACAGAGCTACCCAAACCAGCCGAGCCGTTTGTGATATCACTGAAACAGAACCTGTCTGACAACACAAAGTAGGTGAAAAATATCTCAAAAAGCAACACATCAGGCCCCAAGCTAAAGAAACAGTCATTGACATCATCTACCTTATTTTTAACGCAATAACTGCACAAATAAACAACTATTATCAGTATTATCATCAAACCTTTATTTCTTCAGGTGGTCTTATTGCATCGAGTGTTCATTTACAAGAGACCTGTTGGCAAGACCTACTAAAATACAGCGTCACAACGTTTAAAATACAAAGTAATTGACAAAAAAAATTTACTTTATGAACAAGAGCAAGAACTTTCTGACATTGTTGTAAGATTTTTAAACCAATAATAAAGTAAGCCAGAGAATTTTGGTCTAACAGTTTCAGTTCCTGTTGGAGACGATTCCAGCTCGAAGGTGCAGAGGAAGAGAGGGCTGGTTCTCCTAACTTTATACGGAGGGATGTGATGAATTTATATATAAAATGTCACCATGGTCCAGAAAGGTGGTGACAACTAGCATTAAAAAAAACCTAACTTTGGCCTAAGCTTCTTCAAAAGATTATCAATATGAGCTTTAAAGTTTAGCCCTTCATCGGTTATTATACCAAGATATTTGTAGGAGGACATAAACTCAATAGAGGAACTTTCTGATGGAACAATTAAAAGTAAAATGGCAGGCACTCTATATACTGGCAGAGATCACCTTGGTTTGATTTGCATTCAGTACCGTTCTGAGCTCTTTTAGTCATGATTGGATTAAATCAAACGCAGACTGCCGCTGTTCAAAAGCAGGAGCAACAGTGCGAGCACAACAGTAAATAAGGGTGTCATCAGCATAGAGACGGACAGAAGCCTGCACATGTTGACCCAACTCGTTTATATAAATGGTAAACATTGTAGGTCCAGACACTGACCCTTGAGGTACACCATTAATACATTGATCTCACAATGGAGAAATTCACTTCTGCATCTTAACCCATCCCCTTGGGGAGCAGTGGGCTGCCACTGTGCGGCGCCTGGGGAGCAATCAGGGGTGAAGGGTCTTGCTCAGGGACCCAGAATGGAAGCTTGTGGGAGTTAAACTCAGAACCTCTGGGACCGAAGCTCTGTGCTCTAACCACTAGGCCACCACTCCCCTTTTAAACAAATGCGTATTTGTTTGCAGTGTTATTCACCGCCTCTCCAGATTCCAGATATTGTGTCACAAAACTGTAAAGTAATGGCAAGAGGTTCAATTGTAAGGTTAAAAAGCAGAGGACTCAAGGGACAACCCTGACGAGTTCCTCGATAAACGCTAAGTTTTGGATATCTGAGAGTTTGAACGGATGGTTGCGGTGGGATGTGAAAATAAAGTTAACACATGGAAGGAGTTGGGACCAACGTCATTAAGTTGGTCCCAACTTAATGACGTTAATACTCTTATACAGTCTAGAAGACGACATAGGAAATACTTTTCCAGACTATTCCCTTTCTACGTCTTCTAAAAGTTGGACCCTTCCTTTTCTTCCTATGCCCTGTTTTTCCTTTCCTCTTTACTTCCTTCCATGTGTCCTTCCTTCCTTCCACGTGTCCTTCCTTCCTTCCTTCCACGTGACCTTCCTTCCTTCCTTCCTTCCATCAATGTGTCCAACCCTCCTTCCTTCCATCCATGTGTCCATCCCTCCTTTCTTCCTTCCATGTGTCCATCCCTCCTTCCTTCCTTCCATGTGTCCATCCCTCCTTCCTTCCATCCATGTGTCCATCCCTCCTTCCTTCCTTCCATGTGTCCATCCCTCCTTCCTTCCTTCCATGTGTCCTTCCTTCCTTCCTTCCATGTGTCCTTCCTTTCTTCCATGTGTCCATCCTTCCTTCCGCATGTGTCCATCCCTCCTTCCTTCCTTCCGCATGTGTCCATCCCTCCTTCCTTCCTTCCATGTGTCCATCCCTCCTTCCTTCCATCCATGTGTCCTTCCCTCCTTCCTTCCTTCCATGTGTCCTTCCTGCCTTCCATGTGTCCATCCCTCCTTCCTTCCATCCATGTGTCCTTCCCTCCTTCCTTCCTTCCATGTGTCCTTCCTGCCTTCCATGTGTCCATCCTTCCTTCCCCATGTGTCCATCCTTCCTTCCATGTGTCCTTCCTTCCTTCCTTCCATGTGTCCTTCCTTTCTTCCATGTGTCCATCCTTCCTGCCCCATGTGTCCATCCTTCCTTCCTTCCTTCCTTCATGTGTCCTTCCTTCCTTCCATGTTTCCTTCCTGCCTTCCATGTGTCCTTCCTTCCTTCCTTCCATGTGTCCTTCCTTTCTTCCATGTGTCCATCCTTCCTTCCCCATGTTTCCATCCTTCCTTCCTTCCTTTCTTCATGTGTCCTTCCTTCCTTTCTTCATGTGTCCTTCCTTCCTTCCATGTTTCCTTCCTGCCTTCCATGTGTCCTTTCTTCCTTTCTTCCATGTGTCCTTCCTTCCTTCCATATTTCCTTCCTGCCTTCCATGTGTCCTTTCTTCCTTCCTTCCATGTGTCCTTCCTTCCTTCCATGTGTCCTTCCTTCCTTCCATGTGTCCTTCCTTCCTTCCATGTGTCCTTCCTGCCTTCCATGTGTCCTTCCTTCCTTCATGTGTCCTTCCTTCCTTCATGTGTCCTTCCTTCCTTCATGTGTCCTTCCTTCCTTCCTTCCATGTGTCCTTCCTTCCTTCCATGTTTCCTTCCTGCCTTCCATGTGTCCTTTCTTCCTTCCATGTTTCCTTCCTGCCTTCCATGTGTCCTTTCTTCCTGCCTTCCATGTGTCCTTCCTGCCTTCCATGTGTCCTTCCTGCCTTCCATGTGTCCTTCCTGCCTTCCATGTGTCCTTTCTTCCTTCCTTCCATGTGTCCTTCCTGCCTTCCATGTGTCCTTCCTGCCTTCCATGTGTCCTTCCTGCCTTCCATGTGTCCATCCTTCCTTCCCCATGTGTCCATCCTTCCTTCCCCATGTGTCCATCCTTTCTTCCATGTGTCCATCCTTTCTTCCATGTGTCCATCCTTTCTTCCATGTGTCCATCCTTCCTTCCCCACGTGTCCATCCTTCCTTCCTTCCTTCCTTCATGTGTCCTTCCTTCCTTCCATGTTTCCTTTCTTCCTTCCTTCCATGTGTCCTTCCTGCCTTCCATGTGTCCTTCCTGCCTTCCATGTGTCCTTCCTGCCTTCCATGTGTCCATCCTTCCTTCCCCATGTGTCCATCCTTCCTTCCATGTGTCCTTCCTTCCTTCCTTCCTTCCATGTGTCCTTCCTTTCTTCCATGTGTCCATCCTTCCTTCCCCATGTGTCCATCCTTCCTTCCCCATGTGTCCATCCTTCCTTCCTTCCTTCCTTCCTTCCATGTTTCCTTCCTGCCTTCCATGTGTCCTTTCTTCCTTCCTTCCATGTGTCCTTCCTTTCTTCCATGTGTCCATCCTTTCTTCCATGTGTCCATCCTTCCTTCCCCATGTTTCCATCCTTCCTTCCTTCCTTCCTTCCTTCCTTCCATGTTTCCTTCCTGCCTTCCATGTGTCCTTTCTTCCATGTGTCCATCCTTCCTTCCCCATGTGTCCATCCTTCCTTCCCCATGTGTCCATCCTTCCTTCCATGTGTCCTTCCTTCCTTCCATGTGTCCTTCCTTTCTTCCATGTGTCCATCCTTCCTTCCCCATGTGTCCATCCTTCCTTCCTTCCGTCCTTCCTTCCTTCCTTCCTTCATGTGTCCTTCCTTCCTTCCATGTTTCCTTCCTGCCTTCCATGTGTCCTTTCTTCCTTCCTTCCATGTGTCCTTCCTGCCTTCCATGTGTCCTTCCTGCCTTCCATGTGTCCTTCCTTCCTTCCTTCCATGTGTCCTTCCTTTCTTCCATGTGTCCTTCCTTTCTTCCATGTGTCCATCCTTTCTTCCATGTGTCCATCCTTTCTTCCATGTGTCCATCCTTCCTTCCCCACGTGTCCATCCTTCCTTCCTTCCTTCCTTCATGTGTCCTTCCTTCCTTCCATGTTTCCTTTCTTCCTTCCTTCCATGTGTCCTTCCTGCCTTCCATGTGTCCTTCCTGCCTTCCATGTGTCCTTCCTGCCTTCCATGTGTCCATCCTTCCTTCCCCATGTGTCCATCCTTCCTTCCATGTGTCCTTCCTTCCTTCCTTCCTTCCATGTGTCCTTCCTTTCTTCCATGTGTCCATCCTTCCTTCCCCATGTGTCCATCCTTCCTTCCCCATGTGTCCATCCTTCCTTCCCCATGTGTCCATCCTTCCTTCCTTCCTTCCTTCCTTCCATGTTTCCTTCCTGCCTTCCATGTGTCCTTTCTTCCTTCCTTCCATGTGTCCTTCCTTTCTTCCATGTGTCCATCCTTCCTTCCCCATGTTTCCATCCTTCCTTCCTTCCTTCCTTCCTTCCTTCCATGTTTCCTTCCTGCCTTCCATGTTTCCTTCCTGCCTTCCATGTGTCCTTTCTTCCATGTGTCCATCCTTCCTTCCCCATGTGTCCATCCTTCCTTCCATGTGTCCTTCCTTCCTTCCTTCCATGTGTCCTTCCTTTCTTCCATGTGTCCATCCTTCCTTCCCCATGTGTCCATCCTTCCTTCCTTCCGTCCTTCCTTCCTTCCTTCCTTCATGTGTCCTTCCTTCCTTCCATGTTTCCTTCCTGCCTTCCATGTGTCCTTTCTTCCTTCCTTCCATGTGTCCTTCCTTCCTTCCATGTGTCCTTCCTGCCTTCCATGTGTCCTTCCTGCCTTCCATGTGTCCTTCCTTCCTTCCTTCCATGTGTCCTTCCTTTCTTCCATGTGTCCTTCCTTTCTTCCATGTGTCCATCCTTCCTTCCCCATGTGTCCATCCTTCCTTCCTTCCTTCCTTCATGTGTCCTTCCTTCCTTCCTTCCTTCCTTCCTTCCATGTGTCCTTCCTTCCTTCCATGTGTCCTTCCTTCCTTCCCTCCTTTCCCTCTGGTCATCTTCCATTCCTTGTGTTTTAGTTTAGTACATGTTTGGTTTTCTAATTGTGTTTAACTGAATTTAAATAAGGAACTCTGGAAAGTTGAGTCCATAAGTCATGAAAAAGCTGTGACGTCGCTCCCCCTCACTCTACCCAAGGCTGTCTAATTACACACAAGGTTGTTGTAACTGGAGCAAAAAGAATCAGATTTTTTGAGAGAACCTCCAGCGAGATGTAATTAGTGTATTTGTTTGCAGTGTTGAGTTAATCTAAAGAAAAGTGTTGAACGTTTCTACTGCGTGAAGCACTTTGCTGTTACCTCGTGGTTAACCTGGGTCTGTGCTCCTCTGGGACAGCTGGCCCCAACCTGTGGCGCTTCGGTGGTGAATTCAATGAAAATGGTGAAGAACCCGGTGGCCACATGCGACCAGGTCTACGCCCTCATTCAGAGTCTCACCTCTCAGATCCGCACGAGAATGGAAGACCCAAAATCCGCTGGTATAAAGAAGAGAAATCCTTACTTCCGTGTTCAGTTTCCTTCAGCTACATTTCTTTATTTAGCCAGACGTGTTTTCCCCTCCCAGACCTGCAGCTCTACCACAGTGAGACCCTGGAGCTGATGCTGCAGCGCTGGTCCAAACTGGAGAGAGACTTCCGCATGAAGAACGGCCGCTACGACATCAGCAAAATCCCCGACATCTACGACTGCGTGAAGTACGACGTCATACACAACGCCACCCTGGGCCTTCAGGACACGCAGGAGCTGTTCCGACTGTCTCGAGCTCTGGCCGACATCGTTATCCCACAGGTGAATTTATAGAATTTATAGTACGTATTATTCATAGTGAAAACTTGGTAAGTTTATATAATCTTTGCTTTGTGGAAAGGTAACCTAAAGTAAAAAATGTGGAAACAGAAAATCCAACCAACAAATGAGGAAATTCTATTTGTTTTTGATTAAAAACTCTTTTTTTATTACCGTATTCTTCAGACTATAAGGTTAGCAACGAAGCTGCTCCGCTCAATGGATATTAGGAACATTATGGTACACTGTGTCACTGCCCGATAGGACCCCTGAGCTGTCTACCAGACTGCCTGACTGTAATGTCTAAACTAGAAGTGCATTCATGTAAGGCAGCCTGGAGTACGCGCTAGCAACGATAAACCTAGTAAGTTAATTTAATATAAAAGTTACATTTATTTTGGCCTTTTGGTAGAAACAGGTCAGTGTAGTCCAGATACTCTCTCCTCCTGACAGAGATGGATAGAGAGCTGTGGACGTGGAGGAGTGATATTACACACTTGAGAAGAATATTTAATGTGTCTTATGGTCTGAAGAAATACGGTAATGGGAACCACCTCACAAAAAAATATCAGATTTCAGAAAAAATCAGAGTTGAGCATTAAGACTTGCAGAGGAAACGTAAGCTTAGCTATTGGCAGAAGGAAATATCACCAGCAGGGAGGCCAATAACTATGACTCATTTCATTTAATTAAAAATATTCATTCCTTTTCCCCCCCACTAAATATGTATTAAAGGACACATTTGTCTAACATTTAATAATGTTAAACACCTTTCTTAAAAAATTATATATAAAATATCTTTACTTTGACAGCAAAGTTAACTTTGATTAAAATCCTTGTTTGTTTGCAGAGACTTGGCCAATAAAGCAGATTCTGCTCGTTTTCACTGGGAGAATAAATCACTGTCATAATGTTATTTATTTTAATGCCTTTTCTTCACTTCTAGGTTATGTTGCTTATGATTTTGATTTAAAAATATTTGTATATTTGCTTTTTTCTGGTATGAATACATTTTTAATCAATGGGTATCTGTAAATAATTAATAAAATGACCCTTTGTTTTCGTAAACAAAGGCCTGAAAAGTCACCTGAGTTGTTTTTTTATGAAATTCCTTTTATCTTGACTTTGTGTTGTTGCAGGAATATGGCATAAATAAAGCAGAGAAACTGGACATAGCTTATGCTTACTGCCTCCCGCTGGTCAGAAAGATCCAGCTCGACCTGCAGAGGACGCACGGGGACGAGTTTGTCAACAAGCTACATCCTCTGTGAGTCTAACTTTAAGGCCACAGAGATGTTTAATTGGACAGCATGAAGCTGGAACCCTGCGTTTGTGTTCTTGACTTGATGCTTGCAGGTATTCCCGTGGCGTGCTGTCACCCGGTCGTCACGTCAGGACTCGGTTATATTTCACCAGCGAGAGCCACGTCCACTCGCTGCTCAGCATTTTCCGATACGGAGGCCTGCTTGATGTAAGCAGACAAAAAAATCCTGCCGCTCTTGGTGCGTTTGTGCGACAAGACGTGAGAATCATGGTGAAATTTCCCCCGTCTGGGTCTGAAACAGGAGGAGAAGGACCAGCAGTGGAAACGGGCCATGGATTACCTCAGTGCGGTCTCCGAACTCAACTACATGACGCAGATTGTCATCATGCTTTATGAGGACAACAATAAGGTGTGTTCTTGTTGTTTTATGGGCTCATAATATTATAAGGTTTATTATAAGAGGTTTCTAATTTTCAGCCTGGAGTCTTAACAGCGTGTTGTTCTTCCTTGAATCCATTTTTAGGAGGGGAAATAAATTTGATATAAGGAATGGACTAACGACTAATTATCAAGCCATTGATATCTTAAATGTTGTCTTGCTAAAGGACATTTCGTCTGAGGAACGGTTCCACGTGGAGCTCCACTTTAGCCCCGGTGTTAAAGGCGTCGAAGAGGAAGAGCACGCCCCGACCGGCTTCGGCTTCAGACCCGCCTCAGCAGAGGTGCTGCGACAGGTAGAGCTCATAGGAACGCTGTGCACTAGGGCTGAACGATTTTGGAAAATAATGTAATTGCAATTTAATGCGATTTATTTTTTTATTTTTTTTTCCAGTTTAATTTATCATGTCTTTTTAAACATATAAAATAACAAGTCAATTTGTTTCCTCGCCGTGCAGATTAGTCACTAAAAGACCCACAGCGTCTAAACTCGGAGCAGAAATGATTCTGACTACGATATATTTCAACCAAAATTGCAATTTTGACTTTTCTCTGCATTAACCACAAGCAACAAAAATGGCCTCTAAATAAATATGTTTGTAAACAAGGACTAGTTTAAACAAGAACTTTTAATGTTACTATTAATAAGAATATTATTCTTTTTAATAGTAACAGCTTTTAATTGATTTGGACATCAATCCTTGTTAAACATAAAGTGCAAAGTGCAACCAACAAGCAAGTCTATGTATTAAACTGATTGACCTGTACTTAATGCTATGTATGATTATATAAACTCTAAAACAAGTAATAAAATAAGATTATCTCACTGCTGCAACTGTCTTCCCTTCCATGTGGAGGCAAACCCACTTTAAACATTTTACCGACACCTAAAGGACGCGTCTGATCCACTAATTGTTACATAGCCAAAAATTGCAGACCTCTGCGATTTTGAAATTGCGTTTTTTTAAATCGCGATTATATTGAAAATGCGATTAATTGTGCAGCCCTACTGTGCATTTGAAAGTGTTTTGGTCTGGCTGTGAATTTAGTCGCTATGGGTGTTTTTACTCAGAACGGGCAGAAAAAGCCAGACCCGGGCAGTCTGGAGGACCTATCACGGGACGAACCGGACCGCGCCGTGCCCAGCTGTGAGCCCATCACCATTCAGAGGAAGTCTCCACTCATTCGCAATCACAAGACCGGATCAATGGAGGTGAGGCTTTAGAGCTTAGCTCAGGGAATCTAATTAATGGTTATTTTTTTACTCTATAATGATAGAATAATTTTTATTTACTCTGCTTTTGAGAAAAATCATTTGTATTTTTTGTCAGTGGATGCTTTTCTTCTGATTTTTATGCCACCACATCTTAATAGTCATGTCTTCTGGTGTCTTCTGGTGTCGTCCTGATGCGTGGATCTGCTGTCTCCTGCAGGTCCTCTCGGAAACGTCCTCCTCTAAAGTTGGCAGTTATCGTCTCTTCTCCTTCTGCCCACGTCAGTCTCCCGAGATGAAACAAAGCGGACTAGGTAGGTGGGAAATGCTCCGTCGGCGTGACATCAGCACACATATGACTGCCTTAACGGGTCCAGAGTCGGAGTACCGGGTGCCAGTTACTCTGAGATTACCGTTTATCTTTGGAGGAGGTAGTAATTACCGTATCTGTCTGACTATAAGTCGCATCAGTCAAAAATGCGTCATAAAGAGGAAAAAAACATATCAAGTTGCTCCAGACTGTACGCATTTATTTAGACATTTATTTAACACAAGACTAAAAACAGACATTTAATCTGGTAAGACAATTTATGAAAATCCACAGCTGCATCCATAACCAGCTGAATAACCAGGAACACACCTGGGAGGATGAATGGAGTAAATTAGCAACTCCAACCAGCAGGTTCTATCCAGCGAGTTTCAGCGTAAGGGGCCGTTACGATAAAAGTCAATTAAACCTAAATTAGACCGTCAGCGTAACGGTGCTACATGCTAAGATAACAGTACGACACGGATGATTCAGAGCAACATAAAGCTCAGTGCATCAGCGAAGGTGTAACCTGCCTGGACAACAGAGCTGTAAGCTAGCGCTAGCTGCTATTAGCTTCACATACAGCCCAGTAACAGGTTCTGTAATGTTTACTCCTTGATTCATGCTGGTCAAGATGAATTACCATTTAAATCTGATATATAAGTGGCAGGATCGGCCAAACTATGAAAAAAGTGCGACTTATAGTCCGAAAAATACGGTAATGGGAACATTAAAACTGACTGTGGATTCTGTTTTACGGTGCATTTTCCAAACGTGGCCTTTTAACTACGACTGCAAGCTTAGGAAAACCTTTTAGCTTGAAAAAAGATCCAGATGTCAGAGGAACAGGTTCTAATCTACATAATGCATCAAACGCAGGTACATCTCAATAAATTACATGCCATCAAAAAGTTGATTCCAGCCAATTTGTTGAAAAAGTGAAATTAATTTACATTACATAGATTTGTTACACAGATATAAAAGCAAAGATCAGTTTGTCAGACAATTTGAATCACGCACCGGCACTAAGCTGCTAAAACCCATATGGCTGTAAATTCATTATTGATGTATAATAGGGAGCAGGATGCAGTAGATGTGACTTGATGTTCACCCTAAGCTTTATCTTCATAAACCATTAAAACATTAAAATAATTAGGTTTTGACATTTGTCCATGTCTGCATCTCAGTGCACCAAAAAACTGTCTTTTTGTTTGTTTTTTACCACCTTCTATATTAATAAAAAGTTGAGTGGAAGGAAAACCTGTGATAGAAAAAGGTGCAGAAGCTACGGGGATGAATGTGGCCTTCAGGGGTTTTCTAATTTATTGAGATGCACCCGTTCAGAACTTTGATTAATCTTTAGAGGAGAAAATGCCACAGTTTGAGTTTTCAGTTCTTTTTCCATCAAGCAGTCGACGGTGACACTTCTCCTGCCCCGTCTATGTGAACTTCAGGTGTATCTTCACCTCCGTGGGTCGTATCGATGTCTTTCAGCCTCAGACATGTGTTTGGCCTCCAACGCTGTCTGAAGCATCATAGATAAATAATCAGGTTTTGGTGTCGGCTGTGTTGGTCCCTAGGTCTCATCCTTCATACTGGCTCTTTCCACTTTCTTTTCTTCATCCTCTATTTGTCTGGTTATGCTTCAGAGACACGCAGACGGTCAGTGAACAATAGGGAGAAGAGCAGATGCTGTTCTAACCTTTGAAACGGAAGAAAAACTGATCTTTTTTATCCTCTTTTCAACTGAACCCTTGTGTTTGGACTCAAGTTCTCGGGTCTTAAGAGGCTTAAAAGGTTTAAAAATAAAGTAAATACAAGATAAAAAAAAAAAAAAAGATCATTGTTTATCCATCAATCTACTGAGAGAGAAAAGGCTAATTAACTCCAAGGTCAGAGCGTGCACGGCTGATGGGAAGTGGTAAAACCCAAGAAATCCAAGTCGGACTCTTAAATCTTAAAGTTCAGGACAAAAGTTCCTGGAAACCAGCAGGAGGAAACCTGTAGTGTCTGACAGCCGTATGACAGCATCACCGACTCAAGCAGAAGAGATCGTCCTTTGGACAGACGAGACCACGGCTCAGATGTTTAAGTCATTATGAACGGCGCCGTGTTTGGAGAAAACTAACCAACATGTCAGCACAAACGGGGCCTGAAGACGGCGCAGGTGTTCAGGTAACCAGGATCCCAACGTTCTCTAGAGACAGATGTGCGTCCAGCTGTCTGACAGGACAGAAAACCCAAACACTCCGGAGCAGCGGTCCAGTCAGAGTCCAGACGTCTGAGATGTTGTGGTAATGCCCTCAGAGAGCCGTGCAGAAAACAAATCAAAGCTGAATGCAGCGACGCAGAGACAGAAGAGTGGAACGCAGGTTTCTGGCCGCTGCTGCTGCAGCTGCTGCTGCTTAAAGGTGGTTCTAAACGTTACCGTGTGTCACAAACAGCTTCTGGGTCTGGCTTTCCTCTTTCCACCTTATATAATCTGCTGCTGTATTGACTTCCTGTGACGATCTAAAGAGGACCAAATGAATTTTAAAACCTGTCCTAACCTCTGGCCGTTGTGAAACTGATTCCCAGCCTTTTAATGAGGAAACAATTGTTGGTTCAATTAGTCATTTCTGAGTCTTTGTTTCTGCTTGTCTCTTTCTGCCTTTGTCCTCTGTTTCTGTTTCTCTGTTTCTCTTGCTGGTGAGCTGTTTGAGTAACAGCATGTAATGTTGCGGTTACTAACCCTCCCCCCCCCATCCCCCCATCCCCTCCCCCCACCCCCACCTCCCCCAATCCCCCGCAACCCCTCGCAGGCTCTCAGTGTGCCGGACTCTTCAGCACCACCGTCCTCGGTGGCTCCTCTAGTGCACCTAACCTGCAGGACTACGCACGTGCACACCGCAAAAAATTCTCCACCGGCAGTCTGTCCTACAAAGACGGTACGTGTCTGAGACCGCCGCGCTCCCGCACCACCCAGCACAGGCCAGCAGCAGCGCCTCCTCCAGGTCCCCCGCTCACCAGACGTGGCGCACCATTATGTCAGATAGGAATAAAAAGTAGGATGTAGGATCTTAAGAGTGAGGCGAGGTGTTAAGTCATCCATATGCATTGGGGCAGGTGTAAACCGAACATGTTCATCATGTTTTATTTTTTGGTTTTTTTTGTTGGGAGAGAATTAATTTTCATTCTCATCACCATCTAACCCTCCTCATCACTTTGATTGGTTGCGTTTCTCCTCCTCTGTGGTCTGCGCACAGACTACCCCTGGCCCCTAGTAAGGCTTTCATACATAACATTGACTCTTTTAATGCCAAAACACCTTTAAAAGGGCCAAATCGTGTCACGTTACCCCGAGAAATCTAGAGAAGGATAAATGTGAGCCTGGTTGGAGGAGTCGCGCTGCAATAAGGTTGCACAATGATCTGTGCAGTAGGGCGCTGCTGTTGGCGTTGCGTCTACTAAAGTTCAGGCCTAGGATGTAGCGCAAGCTTTATTTGTTCTCCTTGAACTGCATGAAACCTGATCGTAAAGCTTCCATTCATCACAGAGATCATTTCACTTTCATCTCGTCTTTGCACTGATTGCCGTCTCTCACGTCTTGAGTGGAAACTATGAATGCTGGTAGGGCTGGGCGATATGACAGGAACATTTTAGCTCATTATTTCCTACCTCCAGCGTTGGAAAGATATTTTTTTTCTTTTGTTTAGATGATCCGATAAACCACCTTAAATGAGATTTAAACAAAGTAATTTAAACTAAACATTTGTCCCCTGTGTTCTGCCTTTGTAAGCGGACCAACCTGTGCATGCACTTTCAAAACTTACCTGCATGATTCACCGTTAATATGTTGGTTTCTGGAGCCGCTGGCGCTATAAAAATGAAGATGACTTGGGTTAATTAAGTTCTATGTTTGTTTTAACCCACTAGATGATATTAATAGTTACCATATCCTTCGGTTCTGGACTACGTTGGCACAATGAAGGATTGTTCGGTTTGTTTTAACGTCACCGTTTAACACAGGTGTCACTTCCGGCTCTGTGCATCAGTTCATTCAGTGTTTAGGGCGTATGTTAACGGTTTGGACCCACAGCTCCACGGTAGTTCACACAACACTGTGAGTTGAACTCCGGTCTGCATGGACTGTGTTTGTTAAAGGCTTCAGTGAATTACTGTAAATAAATTATTAGGATTATTCATACAAAAAACACACGATGCCCTAGTTGTAATGTTTTGCTGTGACTAGAAGTCGTCGTAAGTTTTCAACTTACAACTTTTGGGGTCACAGGTCGACGAACATCCTGTTCAACAGCAAAAACAAGCGAGTGCAAAATGTAACGGAGAATAAGACCCTGAAAACAGACAGAAAAATATTGTCCATACTAATGAAAAGACTCTAAATTAGCAGCCTATGGCAGGGTTTCATATTGGTAACTTCACTCTAACCTGTTAGGTGCCTGACAGAACAAAAACACTTGATTAGGTCTAAATCAGATTTTTGTGGAGAATCATACAAAATCAAAACTGGCGACCCACAACGACCAACCGATCTGAGCTGCCCCTGACCACACTTAAATCATCTGGCAAGCTGGTCATGTCCTTTCAGAACACACAGACTGAGTGTTAAGGCTTTTCATAACTTTGGTCTGATTTCATCTCGATTATCAAGCACTTAATGTATTTCCACCAAGCGTCGCATAAAGAAAGCCGTCGTGACCCGCTGTGCTTTCCATATATCCACCTCTCCCGCCTGACTGCTGCGATAGAAGCCTTTTTGCACCAATTGATTTAAAAACTGTTATTGGGGTCTTTAAGCTGTTGCACATCATTTCTGTTCTGCACTACTTTGGTGTGGAACGCTTTAGATAGTATTTTAATCTACGCATAGGAATAAAAGCAGCCAACTCATGTTTGCCTCATGAAAGTTATTTAACCTGTTGTATTTCTTTAAAGGAGTCATAACCTGGTGTTTTACATTTACAATCCTTCTGAAAATGTCTTTAAATTCATGTTTAGTCACTTTTAGGAGAAAAATGTCTTAAATAGAGCTCATTCTGACCCTTTTTCATTCCCCTTTTCTGTCACATGAGGGTACACATGAGAATTGGACTTGTGTTTCATGTGTTCCCATGGATGTCTTACTGCATATTAGCACTTTGTGTGATAGTGGTCCCTTGTTTACAAACATCCACATAGCAAAGCAATGAAATGAGATTTTAAGCCACAAACACTAGAAATGTGTATCTTACATGGGGATGTGGCGTCAGCAACATTAGCAGTTTGCCATGGTTCGTTTACCATCGTTTTGCGGTCTCTTACACAATAGGTAAAAAGTTACACAAGGAACAACACTTACCGACTGCTTTGTAGACGAGTGCCTGCATTGCAAAAAGGGAACTAAGAGTAAGTAAAATTTTCTTGAAATTAGTATATTTTTTTCTTTATTTGTTTAGCTAAATAGGAGTATTTGCCAATGGAATTAGTATTTTTACCCCTAAAATAAGATAATTAGACATCCTGCACTTGAAATAAGATGGTGGATATGAACTGTTCTTATTTTAAGTGCAACAATCTTATTCCATTGGCAAATAGTCTTATTTACCTGCTCAAATCAAGGAAAAATACACTGATTTAAAGAAAATTTTACGTACTTTTAGTTCCCTTTTTGCAGTGTGATTATTGGAATCGCCCCTTCCTCCAAATGCAGGCTTGATGCCATCTTCGCCTGGTACTGTCCCAAGTTAACGAAACAAAATGTGCAAAATGTGAAGCGCATTCATAGAGAGTCACCGGATCTTTGATCGTTATCAAAGATGAACTTAATCCACTGCTCCCTGGTAGTTTGTCCACCGATGAAGGCAAACCGAAAACATTTGCATATTTATTTTGGCAACTAACAACGAAGCAGTTGACATGAGCGCAACGTTTGGACATCTTTACTTTTAACACAAGTCGTCAGTGGCGGCGACGCAACTAAGTCATTTCAGGTGGTTGACGAGAGGCGGGCGTGGCTTCCGTTGGCGTCCTTCCACGAGTGACGTAAATCTAGGAGGAGCAACAAAATCTCGCTTTGTGGAGAACGAACTCTTGTGGGTTTTTTCTGTTCTGTACAAACAGCCCACAAACAAAAAAACTACTTTCACACTCCTGATTTTCTGGAAAGTTTTAACTGAGGACCAACACAAGTTTCAACATGAAAAAGTCAGATTTCCAGGTGATGACTCCTTAAAAAAAAAAAATCATGTTTTTTTTTTTTTCAGCACCTTCAGATTCTTTGCAGTGAATTATAACTAATGTATGTTAACCTTTTCTGTACTGATAGCTCTTCCCACAATCCTCTTTTCAAGAAGACATGCTGGTACATCTGTAGCAGAATATATCAGCGATTAGTGCTCTGATAAACATTGTCAAAATATTAAACCTCTCGATATAATCGGTACTAAAAAATTAGTTCTGGCAAACCTTTGATTCAGATCCAGCAGTTGTTAAGGTAAGGCAAGTTTATTTATGCAGCATTTTTCAGTAACAAGACGATTCAAAGTGCTAAACATGAACAGATAAACATTAGAGGGAAATATTACATTAAGAAAGGAATAAAGTAAGAAAGATCTTGACTAGACTTGTTTAGTTTCACTGGAACAAGCTTCATCACTAACATTCACAGCTTAATTGTTTCTAGTCAGACATTACCGAACATACAGAAAACATAAAATCACAGTACTCAATTGTTTCTATTCATAATAAAAAATAAACTAGGTAAATTCTTGGGGGTTTCTGAACTAAAGTAGTTTTGTCAACATTTCTAAAGCTACAACTAGAATACTTTTGTTTGATTGTAATAAAAATAAGTAAATCCTTGACTAGACTTGTTTAGTTTCACTGGAACTACCTTCATCACTAATCGTTTATTATAACAAAAAGAAGAAATAAACTGGGTAAATCATGAGGGTTTCTGATCTAAGGTAGTTTTGTTCCACCTTTTCCAAGAGCTACAATTAACTAGACTTATTTTTGTTTTATTGTAATAAAAATAAAGTAAATCCTTAAAGCTACAACTTAAGGTCTCTGATCTGACCTTTATGACACAACAGCTAAAACTTTTCAGTGTCCCTGTTTCCCTTACTGGAAACGGGCACTGAGCATCGACCGCAAGTATATGTAGCCAGGTGAAGACGGCTGAGATGAAGATAAATGACCAAATGGTGGTGGGCCTGGATAGAGGAGGTGAGTAGCGATGCGTAAACCCTTTGGGAGCTGGAGCTGGACAACGGCCATGCCCGACATCCAACCCTCGCTGAAAACTCATGTGACTGATTTAAAACTTTGCATCCGCTCCTTCATCGCTGAGCTAGATCTGCCGTTTAGCATCGCCCCTCTGCTCATCAGTTCATGCAAGAAGTCAGAGGACAGAACCACTCTTACCCACCTGTCTGTGTCCAGGCTGCATGCTAGCTATGTAATCACACACGGCATCTCACCAGAGTAAAAAAAAAAAAATGTATTCAAAAAGCTAAAGCGTTGGGTGTTTTTCACTCAACCTCGATGAAGCCACGGACTATAGTATAATTAGAATAAATGTACCGGTCCGATTTTATCACAAGGATGCAGGCAGGGTAAAAAAAATGCACCTTGTCAGCAAAAAAACGAAACATTGCGAATGCCTCAGCGTTGATGCTGGAACAAAAGAAGTCCTGCCGTCATCTGGCCTGGAGGGGGGACAAGTCATTAGTTTTCTGTCATTTGTAAAAGCGGAACCTGTTTGGGATACGAGCGTTGGGAAAACCCAGTGACACTTTAACGACGCTCTTAATGGTCATACCTGTCACAAAGTTCATGATACACATCGTCATGTTTATAACTCATGACCCCCTTCAAATAGTGTTACCATTATTTTAGTCATTTTTGTTGCTCTTGTCAATAGAAAGTGAATTACTTCTGGTAATTCACAATTTTATAGCTTTAGTAGCTGTTGTTGTGAACACAGTGAGAAGAGCATTAGGCAGGTAGTAAAGTGATGATTACTGAACGGACCAACCATTCAAGTCTGCCCAAAGAATCTACTGTAATGTAGGTTTTCATTAGGTTTGTTCATCTCCTGTCTGAATGTTGTCTATTTGTAGCCACAAAATTAACCACAAGATATTCAAATGCATCCAAAATGTGCCAAAATGGAGATGCCAACTTCAAAAGACTGTAACTCCTGTTTACTTCTAGAGACATGAATGAAGGCTCTAATGAAACGTTATTTCCTGAGGAATCCTGTTTTATCCACAGATTCACTGTCAACACGATTGAAATACAGTAGAGGAAGAATAAATGTGTAACACAGAAAAACAGCTCTTACATACAAGGAAGCTTGCCGGGCACAGCAAACTGAATTGGTTTACACGTGCCGCTGCCGTGGGAATTTAAATGTTTCACCCCAAGAAGTGATACATCTATGTGACGGTTTTATTAGCTACAGGCTGCATGCGTCAGAATATGTATCTGCACTGGCTGGCCCGAGCAACATGCGTGAAAACAGGAGTAGGAGGGAGATTAAGAAATGAGCTATGATGAATAATTATGGCTCTGGAGAAACCATAGATCAACCCTAACCCTAATTGAAGAAGAAGGGCCTGGACAACCAGTGTGAAACCACAGTTTTTAAAATAGAAGTCTCCAGTACAACAACAGTGCTTAGCAGTCAAAAATATGTTCTGTGGTGACACCAGTGTCCCCGTGAGAGTTGAGAGGTTTTAAGGAGCTTTTTTTCCCCAAAGAGTTCTCCTGGAGAATAATCTTAGGATTCCCTCGATGATGATGTATGGTATGTATGTACTAGGGTTATACATGTTAGAGATCGTGGCCGCAAAAAGGTCTATTATTTAACATATACAATACAATTCCATTTTATTTATATAGCTCCAATTCACAACACATGTCATCTCAAGGCTCTTTACAAATTCAAATTCAATCAGATCCTCCTGATTGGTCAGAAAGTTTCCTCTCTAAGGAAACCCAGCAGGTTGCATCAAGTCTCTCCAAGCAGCATTCACTCCTCCTGAAAGAGCGTAGAGCCACAGTGGACAGTCGTCTGCATTGCTGATGGCTTTGCAGCAATCCCTCATACTGAGCATGCATGAAGCGACAGTGGAGAGGAAAACTCCCCTTTAACAGGGAGGAGAACCTCCAGCAGAACCAGAACCAGGCTCAGTGTGAACGCTCATCTGCCTCGACCCACTGGGGCTTAGAGAAGACAGAGCAGAGACACAGAAAGCACAGAAGCTCACATTGATCCAGGAGTACTTTCTATGTTAGATGGTAATAGAGGATGATCTGCCTCCCCTGGATGATGTCACAGCTAACAGAACGCCAGACCAGGTGTACCTTCTCTGAAGAGAAAAATGACAGAGAACAAAAAGGTAAAAGATGAAATAACAACAAGCAATGCAAATTGGAGAACAGTAGGAGAACTCAGCAGAGTGGGAGACCCTACTCTGCTACCCTACCCCAACCCCAACCCTAACCCTAAGCCTATAGCAGCATAACTATAGAGGTAGCTCAGGGTAACATGAGCCACTCTAACTATAAGCTTTGTCAAAAAGGAAAGTTTTAGGATTACTCTTAAAAGTAGACGGGGTGTCTGCCTCACGGACCAAAACTGGGAGTTGGTTCCACAGGAGAGGAGCCTGATAGCTAAAGGATCTGCCTCCCATTCTACTTTTAGAGACTCTAGGAACCACCAGCAGACCTGCAGTCTGAGAGCGAAGTGCTCTGTTAGGAACATACGGGGTAATCAGAGCTCTGATATATGATGGAGCTTGATTATTAAGGGCTTTATACGCGAGAACTTGATATTGTTATGATGTGGCCCTAATATGGTCGGCTCCCATTGCTCAACTGCTACATACTAACACTCAGTGTCCACTACTACGTGTGTGTGTGTTGTTGTTTTGTTTTTTTATTGAAGCGTTTTTGAACACTTACAAAACACCAATTACATCTTTTACTACATCCGTAAACGGTGCGCTGCTGTGTGATGTTGACTTTCTTCTTCTGTGCAGACGGGTCGCTTTGGCGTTCAGACAGGAGTCTGATGGCGGTGGCTTTAATTAGTATTCTGAATGACCATGCAATAAAATCGGATTGACCAAAAAGTTAGACCTGCAGTGTGAGCGTAGCCTTTGTCCAGTATTAAGATTAGTCTGTTTCTCTGAAACATTTAGGTTCATGCTACTTTATTAATGGCCAAAGGGAGATTTGCTTTACAGTGAAGGGAGATAAGAGAAAAATGCCCATTTTACACACACCCAGTAGAAATTAACATATGCACCCTCCACTAAGTCAAGTTAAATCATTATAAGAATAAAGACATAAATGATAAAGATACAAAGAAACAGGCCTGTACCATGCAGTTAAATTTAGGTGTGAGACATAAGAAGTTAATGTGTCCCGACATGAATATAAGCAACAAATATAGCATTTAGTGGTCTCGTTGTTGAGTGATTCTGATTTAGTCCCAAGCAGACCTGCTTTCTTGTTTTCGTTTAAAATAACCTTGATCTGTTGCATTTGGAAGTCTCTTTCAAGGCTTTTCTTTGGCCTTTAGTCTCTCTTGCCTTGATCTAATTTTCAGATGTGAAGCTGACATACCGCCCAGCCCAACACTTTCCACCACCTTGCTCCGATTAACTGGCAGATTTCTTAAAATGTCCAGACCCAACGGCAGCATTTTTGCACGACTTTTTAATAACGCCATATGGGAGGAAGGTCCAAATTGACAGTGAAACACGGCCTGCTCAGTGACGGCTGTGTTGCTGGTTTCGATGTTGTCCAGCAGGTGTCAGCGGGGGACCGCGGCATCTCTGAGCCTCCATCCTCCTGATTGTCTCACATTAGCTCACCGTTGGTCTTTGTCATCCATCTTGTTACACCTCGTTTTCAGGACTGAAAGGAATCACCCTAGTTCCCACACCGTGAGGTGTCGGTGCATGCTGTAAAGCCCAGCGGGGCATTCATTCATCAGTTTCCACCCAACAGCTTCCTAATGCAGGACAGGAGAGCCTCTGTAGTCAGAATATCTGAGTGTTGTTGTTCAGCGCTTCATGGTCTCACTTTAACCGTAGAAATGAAGGCAACCCGACTTCTGGGTTGATTTTGTAAAGTTATTTACTTTTTTGTTGTAAATTATTTGAAATGTTTTCATCTCACTTCCTCATCTGAAGATGTGTCAGCCCACAGCCATGAGTAAGCATCTTCAAACATCACGCATGTTTAAACTGAAACATGGTTTGAAACCAGGACATCGGTCTGATCCGTGAACCACACACTGGTTTATGTGTTGGTTAATTTATTAGCTTTTTTTTTTTTACTCCGTGTACATTAGGAAAGCCCAGGGACTGATACAACTTGATACATGTGAGCTGTTTTGGTTCATGGTAACTCTAGTGAATTTTTTTATTATTTTTTTTATTTCCTCAGAGTTGTTGTCTATGCCGGCAGTAAAGCGATTTTCTGTGTCGTTTGCAAAGCATCCGACTAATGGTACGTCTGCTTCTTTCAAGTATTTTTCCACCGCACCTCCCTTTGTCTCGCATGCCTTCAGACTTTTCGTTTTTCTACTTTGGGTATTTTATTTTTATTTAAGTTTTTTTCCACATGGCACTCCAGCATTTTCAGGTTTCCGTTCATTTATTTTTCTTCCTAATATTTTTTTTTTTTGTTTTCTTTGTTTAATCCATTCGCTTTGGACTCTTTATTTTTCTAACACTGACATTCTCTTTCTAACCAGGGTTCCCACTAATCCATTTCATGAACAAATGTTGAAAATGTCAGCATATTTTCCTAAGGGCACATAGCAGAGAAATCATTACCTGTGGTAACGTTTTACTAACTATCTGTTTAGAGCTTAGCTCATGCAGAGAACATCCTGTTGCTCCTTTTACAGTACATGGGAACTCCGTTCGTTTGTTGCTGGTTCTCGTTTTAGGTTCCCCATGGCTCCTGAGGCAGGAGCCTGGGTGGTTTAATGTGGTTTTGGTTGGACCAAAGTCTGCAGAGACTCATTGCTTTGTGAAAGCAGGGATAGTTCTTCAATGGAAAAGCCAACGGATGGTGTGTTGTTATCACAAAGCTTGCCAACAGGGACGTCGTTGAGGGTGTGGATGGGTCAAGGCACGTGGTGCACTTTCTAAAACATAGTTTGTGTTGTTTTCAACTGCCAAGTCGACCCTAATATTAATAAGCCCAACAATAACGGTGATCCTAACGATGTCGCGCTCTGGTGCATACTTTCCTTATAAGCTAACTCATTTTGACATAAAATATATCACTGGAAATGAATAAGTTGTTTTAGGATTGATGTAGAAATGGAACAATATTTGAATTTAAACGGAATTAGATTTTCTGTATGATTGAACTAAGCCGGAGCCGTTTGGCAAAGTCTGGAGATGTTTGTTGTGAACGAGTGCTGAAGTACGTATCCGTTCCCCTGAACTTTACCACATTTTGTCACAAACATTATCCCAACTTCTAACTGAACACTATCAGTGTGTCATGTTTTGCGACTGACATGCTGACCACTTGAGCCTCTCCACAGAACCCCTTTTCCACAGAAAGCTGTAATTATATGAAAACTGATTTAGGCAAGGCACATTTATTTATATAGCACAATTCAGTACAGAGACAATGCAAAGTGCTTTACATGATTAAAATATAGGAATAAAAGCAAGTAGGGATAGAATGTAGGGGGAAAAAAAGTAATTTTAAAACAGTTTAACTTGAACATTGAACATTTTAAAACAGTTTAACTTGAACATTCAAAGGCAATTCTAAACAAATGTGTTTTTAATCTCGATTTAAAGGAACTCAGGCTTTCAGCACTTTTACAGTTTTCTGGAAGTTTGTTCCAGATCAGTGGAGCATAGGAACTAAATGCTGCTTCTCCATGTCTGGTTCTGGTTCTGGTTCTGCAGAGCAGGCTGGAGCCAGAAGACCTGAGTGGTCTGGAGGGTTTATACGCTGATAACAAGTCTGCGATGTATTTAGGTGCTAAGCCATTTAGGGATTTATAGACTAATAGAAGTATTTTAAAGTCTATTCTCTGAGATACAGGGAGCAAGTGTAAGGACTTTAGAACTGAGGTGATGTGCTCTACGTTCTTAGTCTTAGTGAGGACTTCAGAACCGGGTCCATATTCTCTACTTTCTTAGTCTTAGTGAGGACGCGGGCAGCAGCGTTCTGGATCAGCTGCAGCTGTCTGATCCACTTTTTAGGCAGACCTGTGAAAACACCGTTGCAGTAATCAATTCTACTAAAAATAAACGCATGAATTAGTTTTTCCAGATCTTGCTGAGACATTAGTCCTTTAATCCTGGAAATTTAGAAAAAAGTAACACGCTTGCTTTGCAAAACAGATTTTTCTATTCAATTTATTTGTATAATACCAATTCACAACACATTTGTTGTGACTTTATAAAGTCAGTTATTTCAAGTCATCCAGACAGATTTGGTTTAAAACTTTCTATCTAAGGAACCCAGCAGGTTGCGTCCAGTCGTTGACTTGCAGCATTCACTCCTCCTGAAAAAGCGCAGAGCCACAGTGGAAGGTTAATGGCGGTCTTAGTTCCTTTAGTTGCTACATCTAGGAGAGAAACACGGCTAAACAGATGAGCTCTAAGTCAGTTTTCAGTCTAGAGGATGAAAGAGAGCACAGTTAGCTGTAGTAAAAAGCTCAGCCAACAGCTACATCTAGGAGAGAAACAGGATTAAACACTGAACCACAGCGCCAAGCCATTTTTCTGCTAACTATGCTTCTCTGCAAAAGGAGACTGCTTTCCAATCAGCAAAAACTCAAGGTGTAGATTTCTGAAAGCTAGTTTGGAGTGTATCCATTTGGCTTGCTTCATGGATGTCTACATCACTTCCTGTAGTAGAGGCTTCAACAACAGCCGAGCCATTTTCATGGGTTCTCCACATCTGTCTCACTTTGTCCCGACTATGTTTTTGTTACGCTTTAAAGGCATACTATGCAACATTTTTCAGTTAATTAATGTGTTCCATACCGTTTTGGATGATTAAATGAGTAATTGCAGGTCGAACAAAGGTTTTCTCGGCCGCCCTGGGGGTCTGTGGGGGAAATACCGCACTTGCAATGCAGGAGCCCTCGGCTCGCACACACAGAAGTCTCGCTTTACGGCGAGAACTCCATGTGTTTTTGCCCTGCCATTCACTATATGCACGCGCGAAAGCAACAACAAAGAACCGCGTGTTAACGTCAAATAAACATGCAAGCATATCGAGTTTTATTATTATTATTATTTATTTTTTTTTTTTTATGTTGGCGAGACGCTACCGCGGCGAGGTGGCGGCCGCGGCTGCGGCTTGGCGAGGCGGCGGCGGTAGCGTCTCGCCAACATTAAAAAAAAAATTTAAAAAAAAAAATAACAATAATAATAAAACTGGCGAGGCGGCGGCGGCAGCCGCGGCTTGGCGAGGCGGCCGCCGCGGCCGCCTCGCCAAGATAGCGCTGCGGGAAGCTTGATGTTCATACCTTCACTGTGTTAGTGATTGTTTGTACTGCCGTTTTTTCCACTTTTCGTTGCGTTCGCCTGTCTGCTAAGCTCAAAACAACCGCGCCTGGCTTGACCTTTAAAGGTATACTATGCAACTGGGATTGATTTTCCAGCGAGGCGCCCCCCAGAGGGCGAAAGTAAAAGTGCACTGTCGTAAATATGCTCAGCTGTTCTAATGGTTTCTTCGTCAAGCCAGGCGCGGTTGTTTTGAGCTTAGCAGACAGGCGAACGCAACGAATACAAAAGTCGAAAAAACGGCAGTACAAACAATGACTAACACAGTGAAAGTATGAACATGCACACAGAGAGAGAGAGAAACCATTCCAATGCACTGTTTCCCCTAGGAATTTGCTTACCGGACGACCGGCGGAGCGGGGGGCGGTGGGGGGGGATGTGTAGAGAAAAGCTTTGCGCGACCGGCGAAGCGACCGGCGGAGCGGGCGGGCGGGGGAAAGAGACAAGCTTTGCGCGACCGGCGGAGCGAGCAAGAAGTCCCTCCCCCAATAAAGTCTCATTGGCAGACCAGAAGTCCTACTGGTTTGTAAACAAAGAGCACATAGACTGGCCTAAATGGTGCCACATGTTATTCACTGATGAAAGCTAGATTGTTCTTCATGGATCTTAAGGCCATAGTTTGTCAGATGACACCCCCCACCCCCCAAACATTGAATTGAATATTGTCAATTCAGTGTTTGACCATCATGATATGGGTTTCTGATACTATGGTGTCTGCTGTTAATTGCATACTGAGCATCATGGACCGATTTTAATCCATAAGAATTACATGAAGGATTGCCTTATGTGGAGGAAAAAAATACAACCACCCCAAACATGTCAGTGAGCGAGTAACCTCTTAGTCCAGACCTACAAGGTTAATGTTATGCAGCCTAATCCCCAGACTTAATCCAGCAGGAAACCTGTGGGACGACATCAAACACGGTGTTTCTGAGGCAAAACCAAGAAATGTCAGTAGCCGAGTAATTTAGCCTAAATATCCCGGGCTGTAATAGCTGTTCGCTGGTCCCAGAAGTTGCCCTGCGATAGACTGGCGACCTGTCCAGGGTGTACCCCACCTCTCCCTCATTGACAGCTGGAGATAGGCACCAGCACCCCTCATGACCCCAGCAGGGATAAGCGTGTTGGAAAATGGATGGATGATCTCAGAAGTTGGTTGACTACATACCACCAATATAAAACTACACGTGGTTTGCTTCTTGCAACTCTCAGCAATGTTCAAAGTATACTTTAAGAGCTGCGCAGCTACAATGAACGGCTAACACCAAAGCTAACCGCTAAGCTAACAGGATACATAAACACTAAAAGTGTGCATGCGCTGCCAGCAAGCGGAAACTATGAAGGAACGAGCACGCACACTGGCGTTATGTGAGCGAGTCAGAATGATCGGCATGTGGGACAATCAATAGATAAGGTGATTTCCCAGGAACGTGAGGGATGGAGGGGGGTGAGAACAGGACCAGTCCCTGCCCTTTGGTCCAAATGACCTGAGTTGTTACAGGCCTGCAGCTTCCACAGAGATCTAATTTTTTTAACCTCCTTTTTCTGAATACACAATGCATTGACTACTGTCAGGATGGAAGGACCATTTCACCCAGTTTAACAAAAAGAGTGAACAGGATTACCAACTGTAGCTTTAAATAAATTGTCCACTCCCTTTTAGCAAAGGAAAAGTCCCAGGTATTTAAATCCTGGGTCTTTCAGTAGAAAAAAGTAGAAATAAATTGAGAACACATTTCATAACGTTTTCCTCATTTCTTGATGCAGAATAAAAAGCGCAGAACTCAATGGATCAGTGTGTAAAGAAATGGAAGCCTTTTTAAGAATTTTATACAAATGGTGTTTTTTTTACGCAACAATGTAGATGCCGTTTTTCCATAAACCAACAAAAAAATAAAAAATAAATAAAAAAAAAAACAACCTGGGGTTTTGTACCTGAGGTCAGAGTTTGGTGTCTACCTGTCTAAACCAATGCCCTCAGCCTGTAGGTCATCATTTTCTTTATTGGTTCATCTAAACCAAGTCCAGTCCTTGAGAGCAACATTTAGATTAGAGCTGGGCAATAAAACGCTAGAAATGTACATCTCAAAATAATTTTTCTTAATAGAAATTGTCGATATAGACCTTCTATATACAGATGAGTAGCCACCGATAATAAGATTTGCTTTGCACTGGACTAATCGTGGCTGGAATGGAGTCACACAAAGTTATGTTGATGGAGTAGCAGCCAGACACGCTAACCGCTAATGTTTGAGCAGCTGTAGCCTCTTACTTCAGGTAATAGGTACATCACTAAAAAGAACAGAACAAAATAAGTGATCCCAAAAAAGACAAGAAGGAAGACACCACAAAGTACATCATTGACAAGAAAAGCCTAAACGGGTCAGTCACGTGGAGACAGTTTGGCTCGGACAGATTGGGGAATTCCACCCATCTGTTTTGGCACCTGAACCAGGGCCTCAGGGCCACCCAATGGAGCACACAGAATGTAAAAGTTTACAGCCCCAGATGAGAGCAAGTGCTAAAAGTTAATGGACTGGTGTTGGACACCCCTGACCTAAACCGATCTTCAAGGATGAGAGTTACCCTAAGTTCAGAAGGATTTCCTTTGGTTTTGTTAAATTCAATCTTATTTATATAGCGCCAATTCACAACACATGTCATCTCAAGGCTCTTTCCAAAGTCAGATTCCATCAGATCCTCCAGGTTGGTCAGAAAGTTTCCTCTCTAAGGAAACCCAGCAGGTTGCATCAAGTCTCTCCAAGCAGCATTCACTCCTCCTGAAAGAGCGTAGAGCCACAGTGGACAGTCGTCTGCATTGTTGATGGCTTTGCAGCAATCCCTCATACTGAGCATGCATGAAGCGACAGTGGAGAGGAAAACTCCCCTTTAACAGGGAGGAGAACCTCCAGCAGAACCAGAACCAGGCTCAGTGTGAACGCTCATCTGCCTCGACCCACTGGGGCTTAGAGAAGACAGAGCAGAGACACAGAAAGCACAGAAGCTCACATTGATCCAGGAGTACTTTCTATGTTAGATGGTAATAGAGGATGATCTGCCTCCCCTGATGATGTCACAGCTAACAGAACGCCAGACCAGGTGTACCTTCTATGAAGAGAAAAATGACAGAGAACAAAAGCAGTTAAAAGTTGAAATGACAAACAATGCAGATTGGAGAACAGTAGGAGAACTCAGCAGAGTGAGATGTTCTCCAGCAGCCTAAGCCTATAGCAGCATAACTATAGAGGTAGCTCAGGGTAACATGAGCCACTCTGACTAGTAGCTTTGTCACAAAGGAAAGTTTTAAGCCTAGTCTTAAAAATATAAGGTAAAGTCAGTAGTCTTTTTTTACTTTAAAATAAATGCGTCCAACAAATAAAAAGCTTTATCATACATCTTAATATTTGATAATTTCTTCATTGTTTTCAGGATTTTAAATCATTCTTCGACTCATAAACGACAGGTGGAAACCCTGTTTAACTTCCTGCATACATTACCGTCGTTGAAGTGTGTGTGCGTACATTATTGTCATTCAGCACAATAGTTGCCGTGACTTCGGATGATTTAAACCAGCATGTCAGGATTTGACCCTTCTCTGCTGTTCTGACTCAGAAAACCTCTGGTCCAATTTGGCTATAAATCGATGTATTTTGGAAATAAATTGATAGTTGGTTTCAGTCCCGTCTGGCAGAAAAGGGTTAAAGTTCATCCCGTCTCCTATAAAACCTTCTTCTATAAGCTGTTCTCTCTCTGTTTCTGTGTTGTTTGCACACGTTGCTTGTAAGGCTGTAAAAATCCTGGGCCCCTTTTCACAAAGAATCTAAGACTAAAAGTAGCTCTCAGTGACGTCATTTTAGGGAAAATCTTAGAATTTTACATCAAATAAGATAAAAAGTTATTCACAAAACATCCTAGGCCTTCAGAGAGCCCCTAAAGTGGAAAATGTTAGTAGTAGTGAGGAGGACTTTTAGTGAGCCTAAGGGTCTGTCACAATCCAGTGGTTGCATTCTTCACAGGTCTACGTGGGCCGGGTCCTTCTTAGACCGTGAAAAAGAGAAAATAACTAAACAGTAAATAACTGTACACGGTTTTTATTTTCCCCTTTACATATACATTATGGCTCACAATCTTTTATTTAAAATGTTGCTTTATCATTTTATCTTCTAATTCATTAAGCAGCCAAACGTCTACTTTTATTTAAAAGAACACCAGAGAACACCTTTGAAGGCTTTTGTTAGTGGAAAAGATGTTTTTGCCCTTCTCTCGACCGGGTTTGGCAAGAGCTTGATCCTCCCTAACGTCAGCGTCACGGGTTGGTTTCGATGTGAGTGGTTGAAGTAGATCAGCAGTAAAGGTGACGGACAAGTGGTTTAGTCAGTCATATGTGAGGGTTTTTGATGAGGCCCCTCCATCTGAAATACATCTCCAATGGAGTGATTCCAGAGGGATGTGTGGAGCTCTACAGAAAGAAATCCATCTGGCGAGAGTCGGGTTAGATATATTCAACTTTATTCACAGCTTTTCACTCCCCTCCGCCATTGCTGTTTGCGGTTAATAAGTTCTCTTCAACCCGTAATGAATCATGGGACAGGATTAGCCATGAAGGACCCGTCCTTCAAATCGGGGAAAAGGAGAACACAGTCGTCGGCCGCATTTGAAGGAGTCTTTGAAGGATTCGTGAATTGGGACAGCCTTCGTTGCCGTGCTGTGACATAATCGGACTACAAATCCGTCCTTGGAAGAACGCAGCCCCTGTCGGTAGAGCCCACTTTCAACGGCGGGTCAGCAAAAACAGGGTAAAACCAATCAGATAACCACAGATGCGACGCAAACTCGAAGCTACACTCTCTGTTTTAGCTGTTTAGAGCAGCCAGTTGTTGAGCTTAAGATGGATATATATATATATATATATATATATATATATATATATATATATATATATATATATATATATATATATATATAGCTCATTCAAGACATAATAAAGAGGATCGTTCAAACATTGCTCCGTTGCAGCCGCCATCTTGACTGTTATGGTTACAGAAAAGCGCTGCTGTGTTATGGGTAAAGCATCGTAAACTCCCGCCTTCCCTGCTGTGATTGGTCCGGTAAGCCTGTCTCGACTGACATGTTGTGAACTGAACACAGATAGCCTAGTCAGTCAGGCTGTAAAGGCCACTGTTCTCCTCCCAGAGATGTGCAGACCGAGGTGCTGCTCATCTGTCCAGTTCGGTTTTCTGCACCGTTTTTGCCAGATCCAACCGCTTTAAAACGCTGACAGGTGAGAGAACATTAATATCAAATAGATGAAATGACCAGTACGACAAGCAAATCAAAAATAATGACGAGGGCGTAAATAAAGGTGCGTTCAAACCTTTTGATGCTCTGTGACAACAGGTTTAGCTAAATTTCATCATCATGTCACACAATTCTTAATCCAGTCTAATCGGTTCATTCACCTCCATTGATTACAGGGAGCTTATTTGTTTGTTTCTTATATCAATCGATCACAGCTCTTAAGACAGCCACACCCAGTGATGGGCGTCTACCTCACCTCCTCACTAAGACGAACATCTCTGTCGTCTCCTTCGTTGGAGTCGCTCTCAGCAGCATCTGAATCGCTCTGAAGCTAAAACTCCTTAGCAGGAAGTTTAGGCTATGATGGGAGCTTTGAGAGACCAAAGATCTCTATGACCACAGGGACTGGTCTATAGACCTGAAAGGTGTAACTATTTTAATTTATTTACGTTATATTTGGCTGTTGGTTCTGGATGATTGGTTGGAGGTGGGATTGGACCGCTTGCGGCTTTATGTAAAATAATTCTCGTGAAAATGATTAAACGGGCGTGGTTTTGTGCTCAGCTGGGTAGATCGGTGGCCTGTGTCGTGGCTAACCCTGAAAATGTCCCGGTTGTTGTCCTGTTGTTACTGACGTATCGTTTACTGCAGGGACACAAGACGACTCGTCCACCATTGCATCGTCTTCGTCCTGCTTGTGCTCTTCGACAGGTACAGCCATTCTGGGTTTGCTGGTTTGTGCTGGTATTAACATCTTCAGCGGCCTTATCTGATCTTAACCGGGTGGCGTCAGGCAGTCTGTTGATGCTCAGAGACGATCGATCTGCACGTTTTAACACCCCTGGGAAGTGGGCTTCACTGATTCCTGTGGGTGCTGTGTCTGCTGCTCCTTCCTGGTTCTCGCCGTCCATCGGGTCGCTGTTGTTCTTGATTTGGGGCTTTTTGTTCAGAGGCTCCAGAGGAGCAGCGTGTCGGTTTTGTTTCCTGTGCCGTGCCTTCAGCTTCACTCAAATGCGGGAAACTCCCCGATGTCTTGCTGCTTTTTTTTTCTGATCGCTGGCTGTCGACAGCTTGCCTTTAATAAGGGCGCACAGCTCTCTCACACACACACGGCGCACCACATGTCTCCTTCCTCCTGTCTGTGAACACCTGCTTTCCTTATTTCCCTTTTCATCTGTTTCGTACCTCCGATCTTTTCTCTCCCTCCCCGAGCATCAAACCTGTTGTATCTTGTCTTCTGTACTCCTCCCCACCCCCACTGGTCCACTGCTCTGTCCACTCGCTCTCACTCTTCTTCCTCAGAGCCCTTGGAGGAACACCATGTGGCCCAGTTGTTGAGGTTTTTATCCACCGACCTCAGCTTGGGCCGCCGCCAGCTCTCTCTGGACCACACGCTGGCCCACCACCTCCACCAGTGCTCCTACCACCTCCGCCTCTTCCGAAACTGGCTCGTCTCCGGCCAGGACGCCCTAGAGTGCCTCCACGGTCAGCCCCTGGCCCCGCCCTCCATACCCCAGCCTCATGCTCTGATTAACCACTGCTCGCAGTTTAGTTGGGACTGTGCTTGCTCTGTGGTTGACTCTCATGCTTCGCCTCCTGATGTTTCTGCATGCCTGCCTGTTTCTGTGGTTATGCAGACTGCAAGCTGTAGTGGTGTGAGCCGTCTGGGACCAACTTCCAGACAACCGTCCCTCAACTCTGCCGCGTCGTCACGCCTTTTCCCATCCTTTGGTTAAAACTCTTCAATCAATTCCTGCTTCATCTTCCTTTTGCAATAAAATCACAGGTTTTGCTACAACGGTCCCAAAAACAGTGATAGACATAAACTGTTTAGCTAAATAAGGAAAGTTTACAGCTTTGTTATATATTATAAAATATATGTGTAAATCTGCTGAATTTTACATCTCAGGGTTAAAAAGTCCTTAAATTTTCTCAGAATTTAAATCTTTAACCAAACATGACCGTTAATAATAATAATATAAAATAATAATACATGATATAAACTATTCGATATGATGTAATATAGAATTAGTATAAATAGGTTGATAGAAATAAATGTAATTAATCAGTAAAAATCACATGTGTAAAGTTGGTTTTGGCCAATTAGTTGTTATCTAAAACAACATTTA
This sequence comes from Fundulus diaphanus, assembly GCA_037039145.1. Classification (NCBI taxonomy): domain Eukaryota; kingdom Metazoa; phylum Chordata; class Actinopteri; order Cyprinodontiformes; family Fundulidae; genus Fundulus; species Fundulus diaphanus. The sequence continues at coordinate 4,794,542 of CM073122.1, forward strand.
ATCCTGTTATTTTTGCATACTAAAAAATTATGTTTTTAATATCAGTTGCTTTAAATGGCGCCCGACTGCTTCCCTTCAGTTAAATTTAGTTTTATTTATTTACATGCTGATCATATACAGACCAAACCGTAACTTCAGTTTTCAGAATGCTTTTTTTTTGTTTTTATTGACATTAATTTCACCCAGAAAATCCCAAAGAGATCAAGAATCTCTTTTACAAGAGAATCGCGTCTGAGTCTGGCGGCAGCGCACAAGAAAAACAAAATGTTAAACGTGTAGCGTAATGAAACATCCCTCAGTTAAAACGTCTACAGACAAACATTCGCTCTCTAGATCTGGAGGATGGACCTTCACAGCGTTCAGTGACAGCAGCTTTTAGGTTTTTCTGTAGTAAATTTTAACCATTTGACTGGAATCTGCTAATTTACCTAAACGTCTCTGAAACATTCAAACTGCATCTTTTAAATACATAAAGTCTTTCTCTATCCCTCATTTTCCTTTGATTTCCCCTCAAACAGACCGAGTTTGGGATTCGGATCGGATCGGTACTTTTTACGGAGCTCTTAAACGTTTTTCTTTTCTCCTTAAATTTATCCCACCCGACCATGTTCAGAGTAGCTGTCAAGTATTCACACCCCCTTGATCATTTTCACATTTTGTGAACCTCAAAGCTTCAACAGTTTTTGGGATTCTTACACGATGGCAAACACAAAAAGGGAAACAAAAATTGAACAGGGTCTTAATTTTTTTTTAAGAAAAAGTTTGATGTGAATTTAGATTTAATCCTCGTTATTCTAATACCCATAAAATCCAGTGAACCCGACTGGCTTCAGACGTCGCCTTAAGAAGAGTCACGCTGCGTGTAACTTAATGGTGGTACAAGTCCAGCTGTTCTGGTTCTGGCCTCAGAGGTTCTTTAGAGAACATTAGGGAACAACACAGCGGACGGGTCATTATTCTTCAGTCCAACGCATTCGTTTCTGCTGGTCTGTCGCATTAAATCCTGAGAAAAGCAGCTCCTTTGTTGCAACGTGACAAAACGTGCAAAGGTTCAGGGGGAATGAATACTTTTCTATATGAAGCCTCGAGGGAAGGAGCAGGATAAACTGGTCACGGTTTGTCCCAGATAAGTCTGATCCTGGCTGAAAGCATCTCTTCTTCTCTACAACAACAGGACACCCAGGCTCCTCACATTCATTGCTCCAAACATTGTTTAGTTTCATCACAGTTTAGGCCACAAACAAGTGACTCTTTTTTACCCAGCAGTGTAGATTTATGCCAAACAGCAGGAATAAGGAGCCAGTTTAGTGAATTATATGACAGTGTCATGAATGAACAGAAACTGTGTTAATTATAGTAATATAATCGACCTTGGATCAGATTTGGTTTGATCTAAATCTGGACAGCTGGTTTCTAATTTCAGCCTAAGTTTTATTCTGAGCATAAAACACTGAGAGCTTTGGTACTTTTTTTTTTTTTTTTTTTTTTACTCAAAGCTTTTACTTTCTGAGTTTATCTTCCTCGTTATGTTGAATAAGCACAATTTCTATGCACCATGAAGACAGACGCGGTGTAAACTTCGTCTCAGCACAGCGCCATCTTGCAGCGGGCGGTAATATACGGATGCTTCCATCCCTGAACGACGGCAGCTCTTCCAGCTCTCGCGCCGACGTTCGTTCCAGATTGAGGCTTTAATCCAACACGACCACAGCTGCTCTGAATGCCAGGCGCTCCTCTTTCCTGACCCTAACCAGCATGCCACTCCTGCCTGTTTGCTGTCTTTGTGGCGAACACCTGCACAGTAAAAACGGCGTCCTCTCAGGTCGCGCAGGCCGCCGTGTGACGACCGGCCCTGGTGAAATGCAGCTTGGTTGTGAACTAACCGGCTTGGAGAGCGTGTTGTCGGTGGAGCTTTGACTGTTCGGTGCTGCTTTTCCGGCTGCAGGATCGGCGTTAGGGACCGACGGAAACGGCAGATGTTTTTTGTTTCTTTTACTTTCGGGGGCATCTGCTTGCTTTTGCAAATGGATTGAGACATCCTCAGTCGTGGCGTCCCGTGTTCTGGGCGTTCAGCATGGTTTTTGCAACTTGCCTGCGTGGAAACAAACAGAACGGGATGGCTGGAGGTCACAGAGGGTTAGCGTGTCCTGAAACAGCAGCAGGGTTTCAGAGCACCGTGTTGAGGGGCTCCGGGTGGGAAGTGTAGCACCATTTGGTGATGGGTGGCACCTTTTCCTCTGCTGTGAGGGTTTAGGCTGATGTGCCTGCGGGCGTCATGTGTCTCCTCTGCCGCAGGCTTCGAAGGCTGCTCCATGGTGCCCTCCATCTATCCTCTGGAGACGCTGCACAACTCGCTGTCGCTCAAACAGGTCAACGAGTTCCTCACCAGCGTTTGCGAGAGCGCCGGAGATCCGCACACCAGAACCTCCAGAGGTGAGAGACCGCAGCTTTGCTGTCACGGACGGTAGGAGTTACTTGGTGGAGTTAACTTTCCTCTCCGTGTCTCTCCCTGCAGCTCTGTCGGCCATGTTGGGCGCACACAATCAGCCGTCGGTGGACTCCTACATCCCTCAGAGGGTCCTGACTTCCTCCATGTCGCTCAGATCTCGTTCTGACAGACCCCCATGGTGTGAGTATCGCTGCGTTCTTCCCTTCTAGTATCTTCTGACGTCTCTGCGCTTCCCCCCGACTTCATTTTCAACATGTTGCTGATACTGGAAATGGGCGACTGTGGGTCTTCTTTCCACAGTAACATTAGTTGCGTTTCCGTTACAAATGTGCGCGAAGCATCGTCGATATTCTGCTAATTTCGATAAAACACCTTTTCGCAATTGCGGTGTTTCCATTAAATGAGAAATGCAATTAAAATCATACGTTAATACGTTTATTCACGTGAGTATCTCGTCCATGAGGGAGAAGTATTTGAAACAAATTTTATCTTTTCCACCGAGCTTTCTCTTCTCCGCCAGGTATTTCTGTTTCACAGTTTTCCGTTTTGAACGTAAGATTCACCACAGCTTGTGAAACCCCGCTTCCTTCATGGCCGATTCAACATGTTGGGAAATGCTCGCATTCCTTTGCTGTTTTGTATCTAATACGTTGGTAATACCCCCGTCATGAAGTAAATGTAAAAATATGGTCTATAGACCTGCTGCTACTTCCTGTCGTCTTCTTCGTCTATTTCACCAGAAGTAACATCCGGCTGTTGATCACGTGACTCATGTGATGCGGAAGAAAACTTTTCCCACACTGCAAAAACGGATCTTAAAAAAAGTTAAATGTTCTTAAAATTTGTGTTTTTGTCCTAGATTTGAGCAGCTAAATAATATTATCTGCCAATGGAATGAGTATTTTGACCCTATAATAAGTTAATTAGATACACTGCACTTGAAGTAAGATGGAGATGAATTGTTCCTATTTTAAGTGCAAAAATCTTATTCTATTGGCAGATCATCTTATTTACCTGCTCAAGTCAAGGAAAAATACACTAATTTTAAGAACATTTTACTTATTTTTAGTTCCGTTTTTGCAGTGCATATATACCAAAATACCAATAAATATACCAATTTCGCTATGGCTGAAAAACCACCTCATCCTAACGCAAAAACCTTTTATTGAAAAATAGGAGTATTTTCGCAATGGCCGCATTTCCATTAAACAAATTTATTTCCGTAATTACAATTTGCATAATTTGTTGGTCAGTGGAAACGCGACTAGTGTTGCCACTGAAGAGTCTGGACTGCGTCCTGGCAGCGCCTAGATGTGGCGCGCTCTCCAAAGTCAAAGCCAGCGCTCTTTGAATCTTCATTTCCTGTCCCCACAGACAGCAGCGGCCCGTCCAGCACAGTTTCCAGCGCTGGACCGTCCTCCCCCACCACCGCAGACACTTCTCCACGGTTCAGCTTCAGCGATAAGGTCTCCCTCACCCCGCAGAGCAGCGAGGAGACCCACTCTTCTCAGAACGTGTCCACCCAGCCACCGTCTGCCTTCGACCCAACAGGTCCCGCTGGTTTAAACCCCGCTGAAGTGCCCCTGACTCCAAACAACTCCCCAGAGGAAGAGACTGAGCCCAGTGGCGGTACTGACAAGCAGCCCGACGATCCTGAACCCCCGTCTGACAGGCAGGAGGTTTCGTCCATGCCTTTAGACCCCTCCGGTGGGCTGATCTCAGATCCAGCACTGAGACCTCCCTGCATGGCTCTGGCAGAGCTCAGTCTGGGTCGGATGGAGAGCTACTGCCTCCCCGGCTCTCTGCCGGTGCTGCTGGAGCTCAGGGAGAGCAGCAGCGAGGCTGGCTCTAGCTCGCAGACGCCTCAGTCCCCCGAGGGCCCGGACGAGTTCTTTGACACACAGGAGTCTATGGAGCTGTGGACGGACAGTCCAGAACACGTCCCGCACCCCGACGCACCTCAGGACACAGAACCGGTTCAGCCGGCAGAGCCGTAAACCAGCTGCTTCAAGCCCCAATCAACGAAGATTGTAGCACCGGGTCCTTTTCTCTCTTCCAGCTGACGAGTGCAGCAGCGCCGAATCGCACCGCTGGTTTGGACCCCCCCCCCCCCCCCCGTTACGCCACAGAACCTCGACTGACTGGTCCAGTTCATCTGTCCGTGCACATTTCATTCTGAGCTGAAGTCTGTATTTGACTTTAAGTTAAGATCATCTGTTACACTCACATGCTTTCATGGAAACTTTCTTTTAAGCACTTCTGATCATTTTGGAGGAGAGCAGAAACTCTGAAACCTCCTGGAAGACTCTCATCAAACTAAAACGTGGTAAAAGCTGCAGAGAACGGGCAGAATATAACAATAATCATACGTTGATTTGTTTTTAAACTGTTTGACTTATGTTGTACCGTAGAGATGCAGATTTATCTTGTTTGTGATCCACTGAGCATATGTCTCGTCTTTAGGAGCCGCAGCCACGACGTTTAAGCCTTTTTAGTGGCAGCTTTCGTGTCGTCTGTCACATTCACGATGGTTTTTCAGGTTTGGAGGCGGCTGTGCTCGTTTCTCGCTCAGAGGGCTGGGTTCGGTTCTGGATGGTGTTTCCGGTGCGGCGTTTCTGAGGAGCTGAGTCTTCCTCGGTGTTACTCTTCGGTCTTAAGGTCACACGTGTGCACCGCTGGTCGCCAAAGTCCTTAACCCACAGTGAAGGTTTTATTTACGCAGAAAGACATTTATTTTGAAAAGGCATTTAAAAAAGAGAAATCTGTATTTTTTAAAAACCTGCACATTAGATATTTAACTGTATAATTTATGCATAGTTATTTCATCCTGGCTTCGGGTGTGTGTATATTTTTGCTAAAACACATTCAAGCCTGATTTTATCACTGAACAAAAAGGAGGGCATTTAACATTCAATGTGCTTTTATTGTGGCGAGCAGCTATGTGTGCACAAGGGAGCATGTCTGCTTCAGAAGCTATTCCATGGAGGCAACGCTGTGTGCTGCTGTGGTACATCTTGATGAACTGTAGAGAGCAAATGCAAACTGTGACCTTACCTGACTGTGTGTCCAGATACCAATCTGTTTGTCAACTTTCTGGTCAATTAACTCAAATAAACCTTTCAACAGTTGTAATCGTGCTGCTATTTTTTGAGATTTTGTCCTAACAATCAGTGTCTTAGTCCTCGACGCGGCTGATTCGGGTTCAATTCTGGCCCGAGGTCTTTTGCCGCATGCCCCCCCCCCCCCCCCCCCCCCCCGACCCCCTTCCTGTCTTCCTACTGTGTGAAAAAATTAGCTGCTAGTGCCGCAAAAGCCCAGAAAAAGGGTAAAAATAAACAGCACAACAGTTTCCAAACTTACTGTCATTGCAGTCTGACATTCATCAGTGCTGAAACACACAGAGCAGCTGCTTAGATTTTTAAAACTAAAGAAACTGGAGTCTTGTTGATGGGGAGAAACTATATATTTGGGGATAAATTTATTCGATTCAGCACATCACAGTCAAATCCGCCATTAACCAGTCAAAGTCAACTTCTGTTTGTCAGAAAGCATTCAGAAACTTTCTATTTGGTTCTTTGATTCCCTTTAAATCAAGAAGAAGCAATATTTTACCCTCCCTGGGGAGCATTTCACTCATATGAAATAGTAGGGCCTTTTACCACAACCATCAGTGATACAAGCTAATTATTCAAAAACAAACAAAATTAAAGATTGGCTTTGAATTTACTGTAATTATAGATTTTTTTTAATCTATATTGAAAAGTATAGGAACATATTGTTTAGCTTTTGTTATGTGTATAATAAGATGTATTTACATCTTATTATACACATAACAATGCTAACTATGTATTAACATAGTTAGCATTGTTAACTCAATTAGCTTAGAAATCCCTGGCTATGCTAGAGAAAGGTGAGCTGTTTCATCTAAAAATGAATTAGTAAAAAATAAAAATATTCCATAATCTGTCAGAAATGTGTATAATAACCTATCTGTAAAATTAAGTTTTTTTTTTAAGTGAAAGTTTGTTGCATAGTTAGTGTTGTTAGCATAGTTAGCTTACTCTAGGCTAGCTGTTTTCAACTCCAGTTGACGTGTTTGTCCACAGTTTGTAGAAAAGTTAATGCTCTTAGCTTTGTTAAAAACTGGCCAAATATTTAACTTTGATGAAACCATTAATCTAACATCCTGAAGGTCCCCTAGTTGGTGTGAGAATAAAATTTACAAACTGCAGTGACAAAAACAGCAAGAAGAGAGGGAGACATTCTTTTTTTCAGTAAAGGACATTTTTATTGGTCTTAAACACACTATTTTTCCCCTTCCAACAATAAATCTGACTTCTATTTCACCTTTTATAAGCATTTAAATAGAGATAAAGAGAATATTGCACTTAAATTAAGATATGAGAGAAGAGCCATGAAACAGGAGGGAGGGCGAAACCCTCACGAGGCTTTCTTTACCACACAGCAAAGCCAGGTTGCATGTGCCGCCTCCAAACTGAACAGTTTTAGCTTCCCAAAACCACACCGTTTAAAGTAGCATTTTAACAATGAGTCAGTTTCATGTCAATACAGGAGAACTCAAAATGTATGCATGCACGAACAAGCCCCGCTTAATCCAACAGAGGATGTATTATTATTTCAGATTTTTTTTTTAGTTTTAAAACAGCAGTCAGGCGCGTATGTGTAGATTGCTGCAGATAAATGAGAATAACAGATAGAAATGTGTTTACATGAGCGAGGAGAGCACCCCATATCTGGCAGTTTGGGCTTTGAGTGAGCCGTGTTGATTGGGAGTATTAAACAGGAATGCTGACCGGGCAGCACAGTGAACTTTGACCCTTTTCATCTGAGCAGAAAGCATGAATCTTAATACAGATGTCGTGTATATATGTTGCATGGTGTGTTCCAGTGCAGCTGACGTGTGTCGTGATGCAAGGCAACCAGGAGATTGAAGTCCCCCGCGCGGAGGACGTAAAGGTATGATCTGCATCGTCACATTCAGGCCGATCGGGTTACGCCCCCATGCAGGCTGCATTTTTAAAGACTGCAGCCTTTCTTTGCATGCAGCTCTTTGCACATGCATCAGCAGGTGAGCTGAAATCTAATGAAATTAGAATTAAAACTCGTTGGTCCTTAGATTTGGTATGGTTGTTGGTGTCGGTTTAGGATTCATCAAATTTAACAAAGAGGTCTAAAATTAGTTGCTGGACTAATTTTACTTAGGGAAAAAAAAGAGAGGACGATGTTTTCAGTGCAAACGCATGTTGCTAAATCTCACAAATGAAAATCAGATTTAAAATTTGCTCACTGGTTAGCCTTGTGCTTCTATAAGTGGCAGCTGAAACACTGAGTTGGTGCTTTAAAAGTGCCGTTTCCATACATCTCTGACAATCTCGCCTACGGGTGAGAAGCAGCAGAGGAGTTTAGCCCATTGAGCCTCTGCCGCGCTTCCTTCGCCTCTCGTTTCCCTTCCAGAACAGCAGGACAGAAAGGCACATGTGGGGGTGGGGGGGGAGACAGTCTCCCATCAACCAAAACAGCCATCGTCTTCTTTAACACAATCAACGCTCTCAACCACATGTCCTTGTCGTAGCGGAGTTCATTCTTCGTTCTGCAACAGCTTCCTCTGTAAATGAGGTCCTGCTGATGAGCGAAGAGTCGTTTCAGGATGCCGTGATATAAACAGGTTGTCACCGCTTACAGCTCTCTGCGTGATCTCTGTCACCAGTGGCTAACGGGAAAAGTACATCAACGACCACAGAAATGATTATAGAGCGCTTCACTGTAAGAAAAGAAAACAGCCAACGGGAAGGTCTTACGTTTTTTTTTGAGAGAGAGAACAGTAGAAATATCAGAACTAACTACAATACTGATTTTAGATTATGTCCCCGTTGCTACAACAAATATACTCTAAAAGGAGCGTTGGGATCTACTTTCTATGTTTCTATTTCCATATGTTACCGGGAGGCCAAAAACTAAACACTGTCACTGTTTCAACAGAAAAAAGCAAACAAGGAACATTTTATCAGAATTTTTTTATGAGACGCTAAACGGCTGGGAGTCGTTGGTTTGATTTTGGATTTCAAGGCAGTTGTTCCCAAAATGGGGGGTCTTTATCGTACTTGGGGCGTGGAAATGGGAGGACTGATATTTGTGTTGTTGGTTTTTTCACTGACCTAATATCAGTGTTTGTGTTCTTCAGCCAGAAAAGGTCGGGTCATGACTGTGCCGCAGCTGTTTCGTCGATTGGAAGCTGAAAAGCTTGAGAGAAGCTACTTTAATTTATACAGAATAGCGCTTCTGCTGAGATTGTTTAGAAGAGGAGCAGAGAAACATCCTCTATCATGACCTGAACTGATCCAGTGCCTTGTAAAAGCATTCATGTCCCTCAAATTCTTCCACCTTGGGTCGCTTTACAACCACAGACTTCAATGTATTTTATTAAGGAAAAGTAGTTTATTTTTGTAAAGTGGATGAAAAATTAAAGTTGCGTTCCAAAAGTCAATTTGGTAAGTGTGAACTGCATTTCTATTCAGCCCCCCTTTACTCTGATACCCCTAAATTGAGCCCAGTGCAGCCAGTTACCCTCAAAAAATCACCTAAAATGGTGGTGGCAGCATTGTGCTGTGGGGTGCTTTTCTTCAGCAGGGACAGTTAAGTGCAAGACGAGGAAAACTGCAAAAGTCTTGAGACCGAGATGAAAGTTAACCTTCCAGAAGGATAACAACCCTCAACACAGAGCTAGAGCTACAAAGGAATGGTTCAGGTCACAGCAGATTCATGTTAGAATGGCCTAGTCAAAGTCCAGACCTAAATCCTACTAAGAATTTGTAGCTTCTTAGATGCTCTCCAACCTATCTGACTGAGTTTGAGCTATTTTGCAAAGAAGACTTGGCAAAAACAAATCCAGTCCCTCTAAGACAAGAAGTTTGTGGTTGTAAAATGACTAAATGTGAAGCGGTTCAGGGCTCTGGCACAGGAGAGATTTTAATGATGATTATTAATCCAGAGCAGGATGACGACTAGTTGAAAAGTACAGTAGTGGCCCATGTCCAAGCTTAGAAATCAACAATAACACAAAAAAGTTCCCCTGACCCATCTCTGCTTTACACATTAATGGTCAGAGCAGAGACAGAAAGGAAACAGAAAAGATTAATCAGAAACCATCTACAGCAGGGAGGTTGGACGATCTTAAAACTCGATCTTGCAGGCTGGAAAGGACTCGTCCTGCATGACGACAGTGCTGCTGGAGGCCAGGACCATGATGTTGAGCTCCTGCTGCCTCTCGTGGGTCTGCTGGTACCAGTCACGGGTCACCTCAGTGTCATGGGTGGGGATCAGCGTCACCTGAGAGGGAGACAGGGCAAAATGTCCTGCAGTGAGAGGATCGAGGGTTCAGGGAGAGGCTAAAACATGGCAAACATGTCAACTTACAGCTGTAAACAGCCGTTTAAAGAGCTTTCATAGAATACCTCGTTTTCACCGCTGTCTGACACGAAACCTTTCCTGTTTTAAGTCAGTTAGGATCATAGAAATTATTTCTATTTGCCTCGACAAGGAGAGACAGAAGTTTGTTGCTTTTGTCAAACCTTACTTTGCCTTTAAACAATTTGACAAAACCCCAGGTGATTACTGTATGTCTTGGCTTTGTAAGCTTCTAATAGGTTACTTCCTAATGTTAGAGTTAATTGGACGCAGCAGCTTTCTTCTGTGACTTCATGGAAATCCAAAGAAAGCAGTCCCATAAAAAAAAAAAGGCATGTGTGACCAACCACTTGTGTCACGGACAGGAAAATAAAAATAATTTTGGTAACTGATGTAGTGTAAATTAGCCCTGTTTTAAATCACAATACCATTTATTAAAGCATCTAATTAGCAATAAGACGTGAATTATTTTTAGAATCGATTTCTCAGCACTTTTTAGGGATGAGAACAAATTACCCACTGGGGCCTCAGAGAAATCACCCAGGATCTGCTGCTTAAACCGAAGTATAATGTTGTTATTAATAAAACTAATCTATATTTACAGGTATTTACTGAAGAGAAACAAGACAAGTCATGAAACTGGTTTGTTTTAAAAACATAATCTGCTCCTACTGATCATAATAAAGGGCTTTGGCTAGAATAATGTTGCAGTGAGAACTCGGAAATCCCAGTCTCCGATCGGAAAAATCAACTGGAACGGCCGCTATAGTCGGACTTTCCCCTCGGAAAGTCTGAGAATTTTTTTCCGGGGAATATGACGGAACCAATATGGCAGCTCCTGGCATCAACGACAGTAAACTGTGATAAAACATGTTTATTTCACGAGACACAGGTGTAAGTGTGTGTCAAAAATGAACATTACATGTAGCGGCTGCAACTCTGAACCAACAAATTAAAAGTGGTATTTGCATGTAGAAAATACAGCTTTAAAGGACGTTTATAAGAGGCACTACAAACAAAACAAGAGCTTTTGTGGCCATCGCCATATTGGAATCCTAACTTTTTATTTATTTTGTAATCCGACTTCTCCGACTGTGTTAACTGGAACGCTTTTTACTTGGGTTTACCCCATTCGCAGCTCCTGTTTTCCATGAGGCAAACGAAATGCAACATAATAAATGAACCTCTAGCAGTTTGTCCTTCAACCAGTTCAAGTTTGAAGAGCTGCAAGACTTTTTCAGCATGTTCTGATCATCTATCTAGCTCTAAAAGGCAGGAAAGGAGGAGAAAAAAGAGGAAAGAAGTCCATCTGAGTACATGAATCTTACTATAATCTCCCAACTAGGATTCAGCAGAGGTGTGGACTTTGACTTTTTTACTCACATCTTGACTTATTAGTAAAGACTTGTGACTCAACTTTGACCCAACACACCCTGGCACATACAGAACCGGGTATGTGCTGCTGGGGGTTGTAGTTTTAATCCTACTCTCTCTAACGAGAGACCTTTTACACAAAGAGTCAAAGAAAGACCCTGAAGTATGTAAACAAAAACGAATTCAGTCATGAGAACTGTCATAACACTGATAGTTAATGGCATGAGGATTTTAAAAGGATCTCTGCTCAGAATCATGTCACAAAAGCATCAGATTAATTTACTTTAGCTAATTGTGATCTTTTCTGTGGAGATATCCAAGTTATCCTGATGGAAAAGACAATATACTTCAGATTAAACAGTTCAAGACCTCAAAAGTGGAGTAATGTAAAATGTTGGAGGTCCCTCTGCACTACATTGACCTTAAATAGCAACAGTTTTGTCTGATTTAACCTCAGACAGTGAGGAACAAGGTGATGGTTCTTTTTTTTCAGTGTATATAAATATTTGGTTTCAAGTGTACTTCATCCTCGGGGAAACCAGGAGCCATTTTGTTCAAGTTAGGGGTACGTTGTTGCTGTTAAAGGTAGAGTCTGCAATTTTTCCAGAAGTTTCCCAAAGTCTCTTTTTGAATGTCTGCACATCCTTCCTGCGGAGGATGAGGAGAGCCCACCTGCCCCCGCCCATCCTCACGACCTTCTACAGAAGCACCACAGAGAGCATTCTGACCAGCTGTCTCTCTGTGTGGTGTGGAGGCTGCAGTGCCTCCGACTGGAAGAACGTGAGGAGAGTGGTGAGGACAGCAGAAGAGATCATCGGGGCTCCTCTTCCCTCCATTAAGGACATTTCGTCCCAGCGCTGTGTGTCCTGAGCCCGAAACATCATAAAAGACCCCTCACACCCCCACCATGGACTGTTCTCCCTGCTACCTTCTGGGAAGAGGTTCTGCAGCATCCGCTGCAGGTCCACCAGGTTCTGCAAAAGCTTTTTCCCTGTTGCCATCAGACTGTTGAACTGCTGAACTATAAACTGGACCCTGCACCACATTTGCACATTTGCATCACTGCATCTTTATCTAGCATTACAAATGCTGCCGAACTTGTAGTTTCTAAATGCATTCTTGCACAAATGCCTTTTGCACCATCATTTCTGCACATACAAATGGTTTTAAAGAATTCTCCTGTACACCGTGATCGCACACTGTTCTGTTCTCTTTCTCCTGCATTGTTTACATTTCAATTGTTTACTTTTTAATCACTGCTGCAATGTATACTGTAATTTACAAGCTGTATGCAACGAAATTTCGTTCTGTATGCACTCTGTACATACAAAATGACAAATAAAGATGTCTAAGTCTAAGAGCAAGGCCGTCTTAGCTGCTCTTCCGCTCTTCAGGGGGATTGTGTGAAAAAGAAAAAATCTCACAAATCCACTCTGGTCTTATTTCTTTCTACTGAGGCCTTCCTCTTCTTCATTTAAACTTGTACGCGGTTCGCTTCTTGTGACTCTCAGCCATGTTCAAAGTATTCGGTGAGATCAGCGGAGCTACAATGAACAGCTAACACCGAAGCTAACTGCTAAGCTAACCGCTAAGCTAACCGGATACATAAACATTAGAAGTGCGCATGTGCAGCCAGCAAGCGGAAACTATGAAGGAACGAGCACGCACACTGGCGTTACATGAGCGCGTCAGAATGATTGACCTGTGGGACAACCAATGAATAAGGTGATACCCCCAGAACGTGAGGGACAGAGGAGGGTGAGTGCAGGAACAAAACTCTAACCAATCCCTGCCATTCGGATCGAACGGCAGGGATTGGTTAGAGTTTTTACAGGCCTGCAGCTCCCTCAGAGATGTTGTGGGAGCTGCAGGTTTAACCTTTTTGCGAATACATAATGTATTAACTACTTTCAGGTTGGAAGGATGATTTTACCCAGTGTACCAAAAAGTGTTGCTGAACAGGATTAACAACTATAGCTTTAAGGCCAGTAAACCCTCGCTCTACTTTCTGCTAAGCTCAGCCAAGGTCAGATACACATGTAAGATAGAAGATACTTCACAATAAATTTCAAATCATATCCATCATTTCAAGAATTTTAAGAAAATAAGCTTTGGACAGAAGCTGATCTTATACCTGGAGGTTTGATCCCCACTGAGCTTTGGCATCCAACAGAGCATCAAGGACTGCTCGGCTAGGCTCGCCTCCTGAAGCGTCGTTTCCACTCACTACGTAGTAGGCAGAGCGAATGCGTTTGAAAAACTCTTGGTCCACGTTCTTAGCACTGCAGTGGTTGGGAATGTAGGCCAGATCCACGTAAATGGGAAGGCCAGGAGCAGCAGCAGAGCCAGATTTCTGAGAACCTGGAACAACAAACCACACCTTCACTTATAGGCAAAACGCAGTGACGGATTCATCGTCAGTTACAGAGTTAAAGCCAGTTGGGTGTTCAGAATAAGGAAGTCCAGATCAATCCGATTTATTTAAAAGTAAAACAATCCAAGTAAAGCCAGTTTGAATTATATTCAGTCCAATTAATGACGACCTGATTAAAGTGAACGTAATTCAGCTCATTCCTGTTTAGTACAACTCTACAGTGCCAGCAACATTTCTAAACACCTCTTATTTAAAAACCCTTCTACTTAACGCAGCTTTTACTGCAGCAACACTCTCATCCTAAACAACTTGGCAAAATGCAACCTTTTATTTGCTCCCATTTATCCAGTAGTGGAAAAAATCCAATGTTAAAAAAATAAAGCTTTTTATACCGCAATCATAGGTGGCCCAAATACACCATTATACACCACTCTCTTTAAATAAATGTATACACTTTAATTTTTACTTGACATTTTTTTTATTGATCAGATTGTTAAGGAACTTCTAATGTGTAATCCATGGCTTTCAAGTTTCTGTGTGGAATAAATATGTCACACAGAAGCCTGATTTCATATCTTTCTGCCACTCGCCTCAATGCTGGATGAGAAAACTTATTTATCTTGCAAAATGGGATGAATTTATTTCAAGGCTTTTACACATCTCTGCGGCTAGCAGGCATTTTATTATAAAGGTGCCTAGTCACATACTATGACTTCATGAATTTCTAGTAGCTCACTCTGGCTGCATACAAAGGTTTTCTAATGAAATTATCGCGCCCTGTTGGGTCAAGTACGATGTTGCACATACACACAATGAGTAAATCAGGGGAGGCGATGGAGCATAGGATGGTGCATAGCATTAATCCAACAACCCATTAGTCCGACAACCCAATAGTCCGACAACCCTAACCCTAACCCGACAACCTAAGGGACAAGTCATGACCGTTCTGTCTAATGTGGGAAAAGTTTAGTTTTCTTCGCCATGCACCCACCATGGAGTTCAATCTAATGCCATCAAAGAGTACTAGGCATGGTAACTGCTGATCCAGATAAGATGAATTTGGGCATAGGCCTAGCGCATGAATCTTGTCAAGGTATAGGCCTGCTAAGAATCAATACTAAAAACCAAGCTCATTTTTTTCATCTTGAAATTGGGTTGTCGGACTAATGGGTCATCCGACTTTGTCAGACTAGTGGGACTGTCGGACTATTGGGTTGTCGGACCAATGGGTTGTCGGACTATTGGGGTGTCGGACTATTGGGCAGACCCCATGGAGCCGAGCAAGTCAGCAGCACAATCCAGCACAGGAGTGGAAAGAAAGAGGCAACATAACCCTAACCCTGCAGATTACGTTGGTTTTGGACCACGCCGAGCTGTCTCATTGCAGGATGGTCTGCTGGCTCTTACAGTAGCTGCGTCAATTGTCGCCATCTTTCTTTCTGATCGCTCCGCTGTACTGCCAGCAAGATGGCACCACAATGTTTATGTCTGCTGATCGCTTCTGGTGCAAAGTTCTTGTCAGGCTCAACAAGCACTAAGTAAACACTATCAACACAAACACTTGGTTCATATTGTTATAATTGAAGATGAATATATGTTTTTTGTGTGTTTTTTTATGGTCAAAATCGTGACTAGGCCCCTTTAATATATCAATGAAATATCGAGAAAACTAACACGTTGCATCAAAGCTGTACAACATCAGTGTAGACTTTTACATTACATTTGCTCACCTGAGCTGGTTTTGACACCGTTTGTCAGCCCCTTGCTGGGGTTATAGCTTGATCTGGAGACGTCATCTTCTTTGGAGCCTTGTCCATCTGACAGACGAGACATGCGTGAGCTCTTGTCTGTGTCCTTTTTCTTTAGTGAGGCGCTCCGAGGTGATGCCGTCTGTTTGACAGGCATGGGGGACCTCTTACGCCTGGCTGGAGAGGCTGATTTTGTTTTGCTCGAAGACTTCTTGAGGCTTTTTGCTTTTGGTTCCTTCTTCAGAGAGCCATTAGCTAAAGAGTCGGGATCCACCATGCAGACATCTGGGTGAGGAGGATGAGGGTAAGGGTCCAGAAGCGGAGCAGGAGGAGGATCATGGCTCCTCCTGGAAGCAGAATGATGGCTACTTCGCCCGGTGGCAGATTTATCAATCGGCATATACTCTCCATCCTCGTCTGAGTCCATGTTACCTTCACCGGTAACTGAGGGGTACTCTTCAGTTCCAGGATGCAGATCGGACTCTGACTGAGAGGGTAGGGACTCGCTGACGGAGGTGGGTGGGGTGTCCTCCGTGGCCAGACACAGTCCAGCGGACATACCACCAGCCTGGTGCAGAGAGCCGCTATCCTTGCTGTGGGACTGGTGAACATGGGGTTGTTTGTGAGCCCTCTTCTTGACCGACAGGTCATGTTCATCCCCCTCCTGTGATTGATCACTCCTACGGCCTTCCTCCTCGTCATCCTCATCACTGGAAAGCCGCCTCATGCAGGGGTTGATGAAGGATGGTGACAGGTCTTCTTTGCGCTGCCTGAATTCAGAGGACGAGTATCCAGGAGAGGTGCGGCTGGTGTACGAGGAGGTTGCTCCTATAGGTAAGTCTTGATCACTGTCGTCCTCCTCATCATCATCATCCTGCTCACCTCGACTGCACTCCTCTGCGTAGAATGGCGAGTGGAATGGCTGATTGGTTGAAGCAAGTGAAAGCGGGCGAGGAGGGTGCTCCGGCTCCATCTCACATTCCTCCTCAAACTCGTCATCATGGCGGTAATGAGGAGGGGAGTCTCCAGGCACCATTCCCCTTTGAGGCTTGGGCATTTCCCACTCATAGGAACTCCGGACGTAACCTGCCACTCCCTCTTTGGACTCCACTCTGGCCGCGGCAGAAGGTGCTTCAGCTGTTGTTACCCCAGCAGGAAAGGCGCTACTAGCGCTTACCTCCGTCGGGCCATTTGTTGTGTCTGGCTTGCTTGTCTGGGGAGGTGTTGACATGTAAGAGCCAAGCACATCTGGAAGTGCGTCATTCGTGTTTTCGCTGAAGGCCGGAGCAACTGGTTTGTCACAAAATGGAAGGCCACCAGTGGGTCCGCTGGAAGGAGACCTCTGAGTCAGTTCACGTATATATGCCTCCTCATCCTCCTCTTCGCTGCTATCAGTCTCCTCAAAGTAATGCTTGCCTTCAATGTCAGGCCGAGGAGAGGAAGTGACACCAAACAAAGCAGCACTGGCGGCTTCTTTATTCATTGAGAAGTCGGCAAAAGGAACCGCAGAGGCTCCAAACCCAGCAGCTGTGTCCAGCTTGGTATCTTCAGACCATTCAGGCTTATAGAAACAGTCAGACTGAGGCCCTTTATCAGCAACGCCACCCAATGGAGATGCATGTTCCTTCTTTTCTAGAACAGTAGCGGCAGATGAGACTGCTGGGAAGGATTTGACCTCCTCAAAAGGACTAAGGGGTGAAAAGCGAGCTAAACTGGAGCTGGACTCCGCTGTGGTTGTTACAGTGACTTGCTTCTCAGACACTTCAAGGTAGTCATCTTTGGTTCCAGCTGAGCTGGAGAAGGGAGAATCCATGACAAGCGATTGTTCGTCTTTAAATGAGGAATACTCGAATAGGGGCTCAGCGGACGCAGGTGTCTCCAGCTCCTCTCCGAACTGTCGGCTGGTGGAGAGGGAGCCTGAGGTGGAGGAGGAGTAGCTGTAGGCCGAAGAGGACGAGTAGCCAGGGGCAGCAGCTGTGGTTGTGTACTGAAAGCTTGTTTCCAATGAGCTCTTACTAAGAATGTCTGGCGTCTTCTGTTTTTCAAATTCAGCATCATCTTTTTGGCTTTGGTAATAACTGTCCTCTCTTGATTTCAAAGGGAAATCACTTTCTTTGTCTCCAGTCTGATTTGACAAGAACGGCTGTTTTTCATCTCTTCTGTACGAGTATTCAACATCTGATGAGTAACTAGATAAACCGGCAGCCCCTACATCCACTGGCTTTCCACTGACACAGGAGGAGTCTGCCTCTGCTTGATCTTCAGCCTTGGTGACTGAACTTGAGCTGGTCTCTGTGATGCTTGGTTTTCCCTGACTGTTGTAACTGTATCCCGCCATAGAAAGCATAAACTCAGGTCTGTTTAAGCTCAGCATTTGACTCACTGGACTTATTACGTCTTTCTCAGATTTGTCTTTAGCACCTTTCTCCATGTCAGAATCAATGCCATCTTCATCCTCGTCATCCTCTTCATACTCTTCGTCTTCTTCATCGTCATCACAGATAACTTTGTCGTCATCGTAGTCTTCCTCATCTCTTGCTGTTAGCTTTCGCATATCGATCTCTAAGCATGCTCCTTTTTCACCATAACCTGAAGCCGAAGAAACGTCGGGTGTGACTGAGGCGAAAGTCGGGGACTTTGTGCTGAGAGTTGGTTCCTTTTCTGACAAACAAGTGGTTGAGGCTTCAGGCCGGTCAGCCACTGAAGGGAATCGACTAGTCTGGCTATAAACAAGCTTCTCTGTTTCTTGAACCTCTTTTTCAAATTGATATGTGGCTGGCATACTCTTGGACTCAAGCCATGAAGAGGGGGAGTGCTCTTTTCCTTCTTTTTCTAACACTTTGGCCGATACCGTGTCTGGTGACGAGGGCTCCTGCTTGTGCAAATCTGCTTCACCCTTTGAAGCTTCTTGCTCTACATTATCTAGGGACTCCTCTCGGTACAAATCAGACTCCTCTGAGCTTGTTTTGCTGTCATAGATGTCACCGTAAGAAAAGGTTTTGCCGTGAACGTATGGCGTGTCCTGTCTCGTGTACACGGCCCTCTCTCTGCTCTCTTTCTCTGGATACTCATAAAGACTGAAATGGACACTTTTCTCTGGCTCATTGACGTTAATGTCTGTTGTCTCCACTTTGTCTTTTTCATCTAAAGGGGTTTTAGATTTTTGAAATTCGTCATCTTTTTCATCTTCTTCATCAGAAAACATCACTTTTGGCTTGGGTTTCTCCGTTGTACTAAAGGACACCCGTGTCTTGTCTGAACTCTGAGCGTCTGACTCTGTCTTCGTAGCTTTCCCTTCGAACGTCATGTCATCATCTAAAAAGCAACCCTCTTTTGCTTCCATGAGTTTAGCTTTTAAAGCAGGTTTTAGGTCCTTCTTGTTGAAATAATCGTCCTCGCTGTCCTCATCAGATTCCTCGGATGCTTCAAACGCTGTCTTGTCACCCGGCAAGCCAATGAAAGAGATATTGTCTGAGATGGTGGCTGATCGGTCGGTTATCTGGACCTCAGCTTTAGCAGTGGTCAGCCCTTCATCTCTTTCTTCTGCCTTAAAGGCTTTCTCTTCAGTTGGAGAGTAACCGCTGCTTGTGGGCACTGACTGCGTGGGTGAGGCCAGCTTCATGGTGCTGTCATCAGGACTAAAGCATCTCTCTTCACTGTCCTGCCTGGATCGAGACTCTAGCCCAGGGGAGAAAGATGGAGGGGGTGAGATGGGCTTTGCCTCAGCAGCAGTCTTAAATGTATCTGTACTAAGGAGAGTCTGGTCGTCCTTGACACCCTGCGTGGAAATGACAGTCGAGGGAGATTTCTGTTGCTCCTGGAGCGTCAAGGCTTGTTCGTAGCCCTCTTGAAGTTTACCCAGAGGGATATCAACATTAGGAGTTTGGTCTTCATCGTCATCCTCCTCCTCATCTTCTTCTTCGTGGACCGTTTTGGTCTTTGCATCCTTCTCTATCTCTGGAATGTTGGGCTGGTACTCGTCAGAGGACGGAGATTTAAAACACTTGTCGTCCTCCAGAGAGGAGGTGGGAGATATGGTTCCTGCTGAGTGGAGATAGTCTTTTCCTTGGGCAGCCTCTGCACGCGATGGGGTGCTGTTGACGGTGTCCAACAGGAGGGAATTCCTCCCAACGTCTTCGGTCTGAGGTGCCGTCACCGAGGCGATTGACTGGTCCTCGGCCATCGACGTGGCAAAAGACGAGAGTCTGTCGTAGTCTGTGATGGATGTTGCAGAAGAGATATGCTCTTCTTCTGCAAGCGGAGCTGCAATGATGGCAGGATAAGGCGCGAGCTCAGGCTCCTGACTCCCCACAAAAGCTTTAGGTTTGACATCTGGAACATCAGAAACCACAGAGGTCTTCATCTCTTTGATCCCGTGCATGGATTCGAATGTACCAGGGACATCTGGGACGGAGATGTCATAGGAGCCCACATCATAGCGCAGCTGTGGAATCTTGTCTTCGGTTTCCTCGTGAATCTCCTCATCGGAAATGGTCTGCTCCGTCTCTGAGTAACCAGGGATGGTCTCATCTTGGATGAAGGAGAACTGCTCGGAGGCGGAGGCCGGTAGAGGCGCCGTGGCCGTCGTAGCTTGTTGCTCGGCTGGTTTGGCGTCCCGCTCCTTTTTCCCCTCCTCTGTTTTACATTTCAACACTTCATCATCTTCTGTTCCTTCCAATTCGGCTTTTTCAATCACGTCACCCTCCTCCTCTGAGCTCTCGCTTTTCTTTGATCTGTCAGTCACACTCTCTTTAAAAAAGTCATATTTCTCCATTTTCTCCTCCTCGTACTTTTTATCAAAGCCATGACTCACTTCTTTTTGTTGAGCAGCGACAACTGTCTGTTTGTCTTTGTTGTCCTCTTGGATGACGGGGGTTTTAGATCCAGCAGGCTTCATCTCAGTGGCTGGGGATGCTAACTTCTCATCGGGCACAGCTTGAGGAGAAACCTTAGTGTCTATGTGCACCGGAAGCTCGGGGGTCACATCATTCTGGACAGACTCAGCCTTCTGTCCGGACATCTCCTCTTGTTTTAGAGCCTCAAAGTCCTCGGTGAGGTCTTCAGGTGAGGACACGATGGACCTGTCAGCCAGAGCTGCTGCTGCTACCTCTTCAGGGATGTTCTTTGGCGCTGGCTTTTTCTCGTTTGCTTCCTCTTTAACAGCCTTATTTTTGTCAGCTTTGGGCTTCGCCTGACTCTTGGCCTTGTGCAGAGTTTTTCTCACTTCAGGGGTGAGTGGCTTCAAGTCAGGTTTGGTGATTTTTCTCAGCTCCGGTTTGCCCGGGTCCTTCTTCTTGTCTTCCTTTGCCTTCTTCTCCTTTTTCTCTTCCTTCCTTATATTCTCGTCTTTCTTCACCTTTTCTTTCTTGGTTTCTTTTTTCTCTTTGTCTTTCTTTTCGTCCATCTTAGACGCTTTCTCTGGCTTTGAAGATTTTTCCTTGGAAATTTTCTTTTTTGCCGACTTCTCGGCTCCAGGGGCCACTTCGCTGTTTTTCTGCTGCTTGGTGGCTTTTAAGCTGTCGCTTTTGGGCTTCTTCTCTTCTTTCTTTTCAACTTTATTTTCTTTAGCAGCATCAATTCTTGACTCATCTTCCTGCCCGCTGGCCTCTTTCTTAGAGGCCTCTTTCTTTGCATGGGGTTTGGGCGAAGATTTGAGACTCTCCTTGCTGTCTGTTCTGGACCGTATTTTAGTTTGCTTGATGATCGGAGGTGGCGCGCCAGAGGATATGTCTTTCTGAGTGGCCACAGGGTATCGAAGGAAGTCCAGGTGCTTCAGTTTTTCAAGCCCCTCGAAGATTTTATTTTGCGGCGCATTTCCAGGGAACAGAACGCGGACTATCTTTTCTGTGGGTCGATGTGGGATCCAAACAATTAGAGCAGTGACCGACGTTAAATAGGGCACGGATATTTCTCCTTCCTTTCCGTTTGGCATCAGGATTCCTGTCTTGGCCTTACTGTTCCCCGCCCATTTCTGCAACAGAAACTGCATCTCTTTGCTCTCCTTCACGGGGTTTAAAACATACATGTCAAGCTTTCCCACGCCGAGTTTGTGGAACAGTGTTATTGGTTCGATGGTGTTGCTGACCGCCCTGTGAAGAGGTTCAGGCGTGATGCCAAGCTTGTTGAGGTACTGCAGTGTCAGAGATGCCTCTTCAATGCTCCGCTTTACCTTCAGGGTAGACTCCGGCATCCTGAGCTTCTCTGGCACATTGAAAAACACAATGCCAAGCTCAGGGGAGATCAGATTCTTCATCCAGTCACCATTGCTGCTGGATCCAGACCCCTGGTTCTTCTCTTCCTCCCTCTCTGCGATCTTTCTCTGGAACAACCCATTTATTCCAGGCAGGTTGTCGGCACCAATGTGGGTGAGCAGGACAGAATCGATCCGGTCTAGGTGGCGAACCAGCTTCCAGAAGCAGGACTTCCTCTCTGACCCTCCATCCACCAGGATGTTGAATCCATTAACGGCGAACAGAGCGGAGTCTCCCCTGCCTCCGGGAAATATGTAGCAGCAGGGTTTGGACAGCTTTAGGAACCCGCCAGAGGTCGGCGGCTCCAGAAGCTCAAACGGCGACGGTACATCCACCGTCTCCGAGACGTACTCTGTGAACTCTGTGACTCCATCCATGTTGGGGAGATGGGGCTCGGGGTTTAAGCGATATTCAAGAACACTATGGAGTGGCTGCTGCTCCTGGCTGTGGCCCAGGGAGCTCCAGCCCCCGTCTCCCTGACAGGAAACAGTAAGCCTCGACGGCAGCTCAGGGAAGGCCTTGGACAGGACGTCAAGGACCTAAAATGGAAAAACAGAGGAGAGTGAGCTCCATAATGTCTATTATTCTAAAAAGGTGTCTAAAGTATCATAAGTCGAAGGCTTACTTGAGGGTTAGAGATGATATCAGAAAAATGCTGCCAGGTAAAGGCTCCACTCTGCAGGAGAACGTCGCCTCCCTGGTCGGAGCTCTGGCCGCTCAGAATGAGCAACTTGTTAGCAGCAGCGTCAGCGATCAGAGAAGTGGTCTGGGTGAAGGACATGAAACACCAAAACTAAAATACTCAGTGGCATCTGGTATATTTGCAGCTGCAAAAAGGACCAATACAAAGCCAGCTTTCTAAACACGATTATGGAAAATAGTTCAAATGTCAACACCCAACTTGAAAAGCTGCTAGCTAATTACTAAAGTGAATATTTTGACAGTGTCTGCTCTGATGGGACCTCTCTCA